>QUSF01000044.1:273470-321060 GCA_003676055.1 Chloebia gouldiae | reverse complement strand
TGTCCATGGACAATGCAAAACCGGTGTGCCTTATAAACCAACATGCATAAGTTGTCCTAATAAAAGTTCTGTATGTTTATATTCTGTCCATATTTATGTACATTCATATCACACACAGCATCATCCTTGCTTACAGGAAAAAATATCTTCACAGCTCTATGAAGAGCTGTTAGTCTTTGCTATCTGAGTGTTTTTCTTGTTCTTCTCTTACCTCAAAGTCAATCACCACGGGATTGTCCTTTGTTGATTCCAGCCAGTCTGTGAAGACTTTGTGTCCTGGAAAAGCCCCCTTTTTCTCCCAGGCCAGAGCTGCTGCATACTCTGACCTGCCACCTTTTACCAGGGAAACTGATCGTTCAGCTGACTCCAAAATGGAACCTGAAAGACAATTTCATCACAGTATTTTCAGACAAAGGCTTCCAAAGACATCATGTGACAACACTAACTATAAGAAAAAGTATAAGAGGATATTATAGAATATTAAGAATAATTTTTTGAAACTATCATTGGAAAAAAAAGAAGTCAAAGCTCAGAAGAACAAAACCTGCCTGCTATGACAGAAGCCTGTGATAATATTTCAAAGGAAAGTGTTTCAGACCTGAGCCATGGGGATACTCAGAGTGTAAGACAGTAATGGGAAATGCAGAGGATGCAGTAGTCTCCTCTAGAGCACACAGCATGGCAGGAGGATAACTCTAGAACACACAGCATGGCAGGTTTAGTCCTGGCTGTAAACATCTAAGTTAAAGATACGAATCAATTACTGAGGACAAAAACATGGTGGAAGTGATGAAATTCCTATCCTTAGTGACACAGAGTATGTCTCCTACCATTCTCATGGAAAAAGCACCAGCTTTCTGCAGTTTCTGAGACACATTTCTGTGTCCCCCCTGGTACCTAAATATCTGCTAGGCATGAGGAAGGTGGGAAGGGAAAGTCGGGGAGTTTGTTATTGCAGCTCAACTCTCTCGTTGACCTCTGAGCAGCCCTTAAAGAAGATCAGGAACTGAGTCATAGACACAAAGTTCTAGTCTTTGTTCATTTTACAGATCAGCATTCCTGGCCCTGGACCCAGAGTGAGGGGTGATGTTTGGCAAATCTGTGACCAACTGGACATCCAGTGACACCAGACCCCTAGTGATGGCACTCCGGAGCAGAGAAACAGCACACCTACATCATAATTTCTTTTGCAAATGAGAATATGATTTCAGTGCTTGTATCAGAGGCAGGCAATGAAACACTGGCTGCTCTGACAGTTGTAGAAGAGCATCTGTAGTTCAACAAAGCTGAGAGGTCACCTGGGGTAAGTGAGGGAGATGGTATCTCTTAGAGTAAGTAACAGGACATGGCCCTGTCCTCATCATGGTCACCTTCATGTGTCACAGTCATCCTGTTTGTGGTGCATCTGGTACTGACTTTCTTTTTCTTCCTGAAGAACACACGCTTGGTTGTTTCTGTTCGGACACATTCTGTTGATTCATCAACTGACAGGCCTAGAAATACCACAGAGCAGCATCTTTATCAGCATAACCATGATACATGGCAAGCAGCAGGCCCCAGGCTCCCACACTGAAATGAGCCAGCAGCTTTCCATGCTCCTCACTTGCCACTGGAGACTTCACTACAGCAGGCACGTGCTGCCCCACATACAGTGCTGGACAGAGGCATGCTTCAGCTACCCTCCCATGCCTGTGCAAGTTATAGCAGTGGCATTAAAGAGCACAGCTTTTAACTTTAGATTTCCATTTTTGTGGTGGTGTCTTTTAATTTGGACAGTCTATCAGTCATAGGAAAATTTTAAAGTAATTTCTAATCCAAACCATCAACTTTATTGACTGCAATCCCAAAAGTACCCCTTATACATCTCAGACTTCAGTCCCATGATATAGGATGCTAGAACACATTTCCTGGTGGCGCCTGGTCTGGGTCTGAAGGTATTAAGTGGTTTCCCTGAACACAGTGACATTTACCAAATAAGGGAACTCCTGAACTTTTTAAATACAGTGTAGAGCAAAAATTTCTTCTTGCTCTATATGTAAACAATGTCAGTAATAAATGAGTCTATGAAAGTCTAAAGAATTTTTTACTGTTGGAGAACTTTGTGGTGTAAGTTCTAAAAAAAGGTATAAGAAAAGCTGTTAAACAAATAATGATATTTTCTTGTTAAAGATTACATACCTGAGTTCCGCAGTTCCTCAGCGCTGTACTGGTAAAGAATATCATAGGAACCACCCATCTTCCCAGAGGTGTAGTAATGAGTGCCAAAGTCATCAAATATTCTGCTGTATAAAGCATAGTTGTACTCCAGGGGTAGGTGGTTAAGTGCTTTTAGAAAGATGTCTGATAGCTGCAGATCTGACTGTTTCATTGTGAAGTTTGCAACAGAAATTACTTTATGGACTCTAATAAAGTTGGAATTCTAGAAGTAAGAAAAGGTGAATCTTAGCACCTTCAGAGGGAGGTAAGTGCAGAAACTAGAGGAGCCAAGAGTATTAATATCTTATTTATACATATTTTAACATATAGGTCTGAATGAGATGTCCCAAAGCACAGGAAAATTCATTTCTCCTTTTAAGTGATCAATATAGTCTTATTTTTCACTATATAAGGAAGTGTTGCAAATTTACTTGTAGGTCTGTCAGACATGCACAAGTACACATCTACCTACAAATACTCACTAATACAATTTATAGAGACAGAGATAAAAATAGAGGCTTCCTGTCTGATACAGTGGATAACACAAGGAAGACCCAAGGTAACAGTCCTGCTGTGAATCATTAAGAAAGGATTTTAAACTGTGTCATCTTTAGCCAACACCAGACTAAGTTGTGTGTGTTTTTCTGTGATTTCACAGAATCATGGAATGGTTTGGATTGGAAGGGACCTTAAAGACTATCTAGGTTCAACAACACTGCTATGGGCAGAAACAATTCCACTGGACCAAAGCCCCATCAAACCCAGCCCTGAACACTCCCAGGGATAGGATATCCTCAGCTTGTATGGGCAACCTGTTCCTGTACCTCACCACCTTCCACAACAACAATGCTGAGAACCAATTTATATGCAAAATAAATTTTCTGTTGAAAATTTAACCTAAATTTACATTTTCATAATTAGCTCTGGTCTGAGCTTAAGCCAATAAGATGCCACTGTTCCCCCAAAATAAACTTAGCAATTGTACAAGGGAGCTGCCTGATCTATGTACATGGGCATGAAAGTGAACAGGTTTCTAGCAGCTGGAACTTCAGGATAGTTGCATTCAAACTAGAAGCAATGGACTGTTCAAGCTATCAAGTTGCTTAACCATTAAGACAAGTGAGCAAGGCCTGCTGCAAACTTCCATCATAGGAAATCTTAATGTTAAGACTAATATTTTTGCAAAGGTTTCACTGTAATTGCATTAGAACTCCTGGGTTTCAACAGGCCTTAGCTTCATTCAGTCCTATGGCCTTTCACATGCAGAAGTGCAAAGAATACCCCATTGTTTACTGTCATTAAACTATAAAAATACATAATCTTTTACCCTACCAGTATTCATTTGCTTTAAAGGCACACAATCTTATGGGAAAAATGTTATCTATTCTGAGAAACTTTTCTGTGGGTGTGTTATTTCTGAGATTATCTTTATGACCAAAAGCAGCTTGGCACTGAGACTCCAACATGAGACTCCAATACGCAAGTTAGTTAGCAAATAAGTACATAATGTAGATTAATGCCCAGTACATGCATATGTATAACATTCTTGACTGCACTTCCTTTATCTTTTGAGTTGTCTGCTACTGTGTTAGATATTATGTCCTCTTAATCTATAATTAGGATAGGGGAAGGAGTTACCCAATATGATAATGTCAAATCTGTGTTTTTAAAAGTGGAATAAACCTATGTTTTCTGTACTAAACCCAAAAAACCATGATGCTTTACAAAACGCATGTTACAACCAGGAACATTTTGTAGTATCAGAAGAGGATTTTTTCAATACCTAATCCTAGTGGGCCAATGTCTTGGTAGGGAAAGGAGCCTTTGGCAGCTCAGTTCTGAAATGAGCAGACACAAATCAACTGAAAGAAGGAAACTGAAGGCAACATTAAGTTACCTTTTCATATGAGGCTTCAATAGCTTTCTTGAAGGAGGAAGATGATGTAACCTGGATCCGTGTCTTTCTTGAGAATAAAAATGGGATACCAGAAGAACGTTTATCATTACGAGTGGATGAACTACTGTCATAAGCACTATTACTCAGGGGAATTAAATCTTTGTAGAAATCTGATGTTACATCATCCTCTTCATCTGTTACCTGGAGATTCAGTAAAGCACAATGCATTTGCATAAATGATAATATAAAACAGAAAACTATTAAACAAAGAATACTTGATTTTTTGATGTTTTTAATGGAAAAAATATGCCTGATTTTTTTGAGATGTGAAAGTAAGCTACAAAAAGGTGAGACAAAGAAAGGCTAAGAAGCAAAATTAATATAAGCTAAGAACCAGACTTACTAATAGTTGTTTATACAACAACAACAAAAAAAAAACATGTAGCACTTTCTTCTGAAACTTCTCACTGCTGGGCCCTAAATCATAGGAATATTTTCAACACATTCCAACATACTTTTAAAAGAATCCCAGACATACATGTTGTGCCCACATCATGACTGCTTCCCAACCCTATGGCTTCTATATTTTACAAGACAGAGTTTGTTGCTTCCTGACCTTTCTTCTCAATTTCCAGCTAGAAGAATGGACAGGATTCCACAGGAGAGTCTCAGAGCATGGTTGGATTGTTAGCACCTACTGCATGATGGATTAAAGGCAGGTAAAGAGGAATTGAGAGCAAACCTGCTGATCAAGTTTTTAACCTCCAGTGGTGGTGTTGAGCAAAACACCAAGACAACCTCAGCATCAGATCAGAAATTACTTATTTCCCAAAATTTGGCAAAATCCCTCTGTGTTTTTGAAAAATGAGATTTTTTTCCCTCTTCTAGACCTGGTTTGCTTAATAGGGCTGCTAAGGGTTTTGGGAAAGGAGGTGGCCCTTGCTCCCTACCCCCTTCCATTTTTCAAGAAGTCATATGCTTTTGCAGGAAAATAGACTGGAGTTCCAGGAAGGCTCAGTCCAGTGACCCTTCTATATGAGAAGCTACTCTAAGTGTTAAAAGATAAAGACTACACTCCTAAATGTGAGTTTCACAAACCCTTAACAGTTCTGCAAATGGACATCAGTAACTTAATGAACTTCAATAGCTATAAAGAGATCTGGGCAAGCCAAAGTTTGGTTTCCCCCTCTGAATATTTTTGCAAACAGTAATTTTTCACCATTGTTGACATATCCTGGATGTCATGGCCAATTCAATTACGGTTTCTGTAGAATGCAAGAGGGTGTCCTTTTTTCAGTTGCCTCTGTTAAAGTAATGCTAAAAACTCCAGGGCAAAAATCATCAGTTTTCATCCATTAGTTGAGCTTTTTTCACATCCTGCATTCTTTTTTTTTCCAATGCAGCATCTACTGGCTTCAAACAGGGCCTGGTCATATGTACACAGCCAGATGTTGTGCCACAGTATTAAAAGTGTTTTCTGAATGCTAGTGTCCATAAAAGGGGTATTAGTGGTTCCTAGATTTTTTGCAAGATACACTCCAGGTTCATTTTGGTCATTCCCCAAACCTGTCCTGTAAGCCCCCTCTCCAAGCTGTGTGTATTTTGTCCTCCTGCTTTCCAGGCTCAGTGCCTGCCTTCATTCCTTGTTTCTCTGTGGGGGGCTGGGCAGGGAACAGGTAGGGCTGAGGGCTTGAAATGGCTCAGGGAGGAACTGGCTCCCAAGGCTGCAGGGGACAGGAAGGAAGCTGGAGTCTGTAACTGCAGCCATTGGTTCTTCAAGTACACAGAAGTGATGTGGAATAAGCTTTGGAGTTGAACAAACCTCTGCCTAGATGGTGTGTGGCTAGGAGAAGGCCCTTGGTACCAGGTCGGAGCAAAATAAGGCTGCAGCCACTGGAAGCAGGAGAAGCTCAAATCAATCATATTGACTCTGATATAAGGTGCATTGAGTTAACACAGATCTGAAAAGCATGAGTGGAACATGAATATTTATCCCCTTTCCACACATCAACTGAAGCATGTTCAAGCCTCACCAGGTTGAGAAATTTTGTTCTAAAACATGCAGTACTACCTAACACTTGAACACTTACTTTGGGTTGTGATTACTGCAAGGTTTTTATGGCTAGGAGCTGCTGCTTGAGAGTACCTGAAAGCTGACAGCCTCCATATTTGCAGGGACACGATACAATTTCCTTGTCTCATTGCGCTTCACTATTGTGCATTGTCCTCCATTGAATGAGTTGCCAAGAACTTCCCCTCGGCTCTCTCCCGTGAGAATGTGAAATCTAACAAAAAATTTATTTCCAGAGATTAAACAACTCCAGGAAGATGTATGGACTCAAAACATTTCATGGTATACAGCTGCATTGAGGTGTTCTAGATTAGACTGAGAGCATGAGCATCTTGTTACTACTTTTAAAGGAATTACAACAACTTCTCATTCACTCTGAATTCACCTGAAAAATGCAGTAGCATCAGTCCAGTTTCCTATTTTCCAGTAGTGCCTAACCTTACTGATAACCCCAAAGTCAGCATAAGGCAGTCAGTCTTAAGTGGAGAACCTAAAAATGATTCTAGGAAAATGAACTACTGGTTCTCTGTTTCTACCATAAGTGATGTTACTGGACCACACTGAATTCAAAATTCAATTAAAAAATGCAAGTCTGCTAGGGACAGGCATCCCATGTTTAAGCTTTATATTGCTTTAATTAATAGTTGGTATCCTGAAATGTCAAACAGACAAAAAACATCTGTAGACGAACATCCTCAAAATCTCTGAAGCACTTGGCATGATGTACAGGTAAGTAATCCCATGAGCTGGAAATTGCCCATACATGCTCTGATTGCTGTGGGACAGAACAAGTCACTCAGGGAGAGTGTTCCTTGACACCTCTTTATCTGGTCTACCAGCAGAGCAGAGCAGGACTGGAAGATGCAGCAGGGCAGTCCTAGTCTAATTTTTTTGTATTCTTATAATTTCTTGCCAGTTTTAATTTGAGACATTATATGCTGTAATGAATGCTTTCACATGCTTAGTGGTAATTATTTTGTTCATGTAAATTAGTGAGGTAAAAACTAAAGCTTACAAAAAGATTAGTGGAATTGGCTTACCCACTGCCTATTAATTGCACGCCTGGGATGCTCTCATACTTGCGGTTACACACAGTCTTTTTCCTTCCACAGTTTCTTTCATCAGAGTTGTCCCCACAGTCATTTTCTCCATTACATTCCAGTGTTTTTGAAATACAGCGACCTGCACCAGAGAAACAGCAGGAGCAAAGGTTCATCATGTCTAAATGAAGAAAAGGTCAGTCTTGTCTTTCTCCCTTGCAAAGGTGTAAGTTTGCCATAGATGTTTGCCATAGATGTTATACTGAATTAGTATAAAGCCAGAACTATCCCAATTAAGAAATTATTATTTCAGTTCTGTGAGTTTTGTCTTGTTTCAAAACTGCAAAGGCTTAATTTTAAGTTTAGCAAAAGGATATGTGTATAAAATGATTTTGTTTAATGAGGTATATTTAAATTGAAGCAAACAAGAAATAGCCACAAACCTAATAAAAATAGCGAGAATTTATGTTCAGACAAACTCTACAGTTATATTTGTATATTAAAAATTTGTGCAAAGAAATATAATTGGAACAGTGCTACTGTCCAGCTATCAGGATCCTAGTGACATCCCTGGCTAGGGCTTACATTTTAATTACTTATAGAAGAAACTGAAAAGATAAACTGTTACTAATACATATAGAATCCTCATGTAAACTTTTCTCCCTGGTCCATTTCCCCTGGAATTTATGCATGGAATGTATGGATGTCTTTTGTCTCAGTACTGAAATTTGACTAAATGGTAATACTGCAATGGAGTTTATCATTACCGCTCTCACACCGAAATTTATTCTTGCAGTCAACTTCTACTATGTTGCAGAGCTTAGATGGGAAACATGGGCGGGAATCCACCAATGGCTCAGTACAGGCCTGGCCCCCAAACTGGGATGGTCGCAGGAGTTGCCGGGATCGGAACTGAAAGGCAGAACAAACAAACCCAGGGTTGTTTTTGTGAGCTGTTTGTAGCTAAGTCCCACCCCAGGCAGAGCTACACATCTCAGTGCTGCTGAAGCTTTCTCAGAACCACAGCTCTGAAGGAAATAATCAGTCATACTTGTCCTTCCATTCTACCATGCTTCACCCCAGATGAGGCAGCCAGGGAACTGATATCCAAGAGACTCGTTAGTCCTGATGAAGCATAACTTATTAAACTGCAGACTAACTGATCTACATAACCAAAAGAATCAGAAATTCCATCCCTGTATCTTCAGTATATACAGTAAGAAATTATGTGAGAAGAGGCTTACAGAGATTTTTCCTGTTCTTTACCATCTCTGTTGAATTAGAAATACCCTGACATTGACAACCCAGCTGGCTTGACTCCTACATATGGGACCACTTGTCTGAGGAGAACTGGATGACTTGAGAAGACAAAAAAGCTTTTCCTGAAACTTTCTGGGAGCTCATTGAGTTTTCTTTCCCTGAGATAGCACCCTCCACACAGAACAGCAAAGTTGAAGGGTGATAGGTAAACCACTTCAGATATATTTTCCACTCCACTTCACAGGACTTCTGGTGAGACCTGTGTGTGTCTGCCTGAATGGTTTCTCCTCTAATAATTTTCCCACTGGAAAAGTTTGGTTCCATGAAGATTTCCCTCCCTGTAGACAGACCCTGGGGCAGGGCAGGATGATTCTAGTGAAAATCAGTAACCAAGTGACTCTGAAGGAAGAGTGCAAAGAGCAACACCAGAAAGTTTTCAAGCTCATGAGAAGCACTTCTTGCGCTCCATATCAGTTCCATAACACTCACTATATTATTTGTCAGAACTTCCATTTCTTTATCTCTGCCCATCAATGGGAACTTGCTTACACTAATCTTCACTCTTAAACAGTAAGCCAGGTCCTCCATTCTGTTGGCTATTCCTATTTATAAATGTCACAAGCAGTGATCTTTATAGTTTGTAGGAGAAAATGGACCACAGTCCACAAGAGCACCTTTTTGTTTTAAGAAGCCTATATGTTTCATCAATATTTAAAACTAATAAAAATTAATACATTTATATAGTGATATAAGGTAAGAAACTTGGGTTTATAAGAGGGTATTGAAATCAGTCCAGTTGAGAGGAATACTCCCTTTCACCTTTTGAAGCTTTCTGTTTCCCAGTCTCTCACTGATTCTTATTTTCTGCTCTCATACTGCCCATCCTAGTTGCACCCCCACAGACTGGTTCATCTCTCACACGTAGAACAGCTTTTGAGTGTCTTTCTCACCCTATTTGGGCACCAAAAAGTTAGATATATGTGTAAAGATATACTTATGATGTCTGACAAGTTTTTCAGTGCTGCTTTTCAGGCATGAATTTCTGAAACCAAGGGGTACATGCAGAAGGACACAGGCTGTGTTTATGCAGAACCTCAGACCTGCTCTCACAGTCCGTTTCAAAGCTCATACCCACCAGCCATACAACTACCCCACACAATCTGCTGTCACTTCCCTCTATCCTCTAGAACCTTACATTTGACAGGGCTTGGTTTGTTTAGGTCCAATTCACTTTAACCTGATTTTTCATTTCTTCCCTCTCTACTGTCTCACCTCTAAGTCTACCATTATTAACAGAGAAAAGCCCAAGAGTAAAAAACACCATCCTGGGTGTTTGTCCCACAGATATTAGTACATCTGCTTGTGGAGGTGGGGGGGTTTGTGCATGCTATGTGCTCTCAGCAATCTCAAACTGATCGTGACTATTAGCATAAGAGACAGGCTGAGAATTTCTAGCCAACAGCAGTTAGGATTTGTTGACTCTTTACAAGAGATTATTTGATTCTATTTTTCTTGTCTTTAGAACATACAGAATGTTATGGATAAGATAAGATACTGTGACTTTCTCCTGCTTAAGCAGACATGAACACTTTACAGTTTAGTCGATTCTTCATGTGAAAAATTCATCTTTAACTATGGCAGTAGAAACTTTGAAGCAAGTTTATGATAAGCATCACAAGCAGTCTCATAAATAGATTTACTCTACTAAACCCCTTTCTGGTTTGATCTTATTTTAACTTGTTTTCTCCAGCTCCTGCTGTATAATTCATAACCAATTTCTCTTGTTAACTTAAAACTCTCATATTCCAGATCAATTTCAATAAAGTTGAAACAAGGAGATCTCCTTAGCATAATTTCTTGCATTTAACCCATATAATGCATTTTCTACCTACTTGTTTCTTAACACATGGGTCACATTCTGACCAAGGGCCAAAGTCTCCAAGCTGACAGTTGATAGGACATGTTTGCTGGTTACATGTACGAGATTCTTGCTTTGTGCACAGCTGGTCACAGAAGTTTTGGCTATAATATTCATCCATTCTTATTTGCCTAAAAAAAAGTTTAAAAAATATGCTAGGAAAGAGTAGATAGACTGTAGGGGTTCTCTACTTGTAGGTGAAGGCTGACAAAATTATTTGAACCCAGCTAAGAAACCCTGAGAGATAATATGCATTTGCAGAATGTTGGTTACAAGAAAAATCCAAATATGCCTTAAATTTAAAGAGCAATTATTTTTGATTCATATAATCTCAGATGTCCCAGAGGATAGCTACAGACAGAGCCAGGAGGAAAATAGGAGATTTCTCACAAGTTTAGATTATACCACAGTGCTGCATCAAATTTGATGCTACTGAATCTTTATTTTACATCACCTGTTGTCATAAAACTAATGGTGCAGGGAGGAAATTTGGAGCTCTGCCCTCCTGTGGCATTGTGTCAGTGCAGGGCCCCCGGGGCCTCATGTATCCCCAGGGGCTGAACACCCAAAGCACCCTGCCAGCAAGCCCACTGGAGGCCCTGGCTGTCCTCCCCTCATTACATCTATTGGCAGATATTGGTTTGTTTGGAGTCACTGGCTCATAGGATTAGAATGGTCTGAGTTGGAAGGGATCGCAAGAATAATTTAATTCCAGCCCTCCCCTTCCCTCCCTGTCTCACTGGCAGTAATGTTTAAAATTCTGTCATTTTAAAGCATTGCAATTAAAAGATGATCTATTTATCTGATAAACACTTGAGCATGACAATTTTTCTCCAATACATTGTGGAAGGTGAAACTTCGGATATGGGTGCCCCTCCCCAGAAGTGTTATTTTTCACAGAAAATAAACATAGAAGTAGTGAGATGGCTTGGCCCTACCTGTGCCTGGTCTGTGTCCCGAAATTGCAGCTCTGTGAACAGGTAGACCACGACCCCCATGGGTAATGTTCACAGTAGCACCCCTGGCTGCTCCCAATAACCAGGCTCAGCAGGACCAAGTGCATTGGCACAGTCATGGGCATGGCAAAGGTGTCCATCTACATCACAGAGACAAGCAACAAAAGCTCAAGAAACTATCACTTAGTTATGCCACAGTTCTTACAGAGATGTCTCTTCTAAAATGTATAATCTATAAATCTGCTTCAAAATACAAAAGGTGCTAAGCAGGGTGCCTAGAAAGAAAGAATCATGCATGATAGATATAGCAGTAATTCAGTCAATACTTCAAGGACCAGAAGTCAAAATGGGATTTTTGGCCACTTATTTATCAGGAGTACTAACACAATTGTGCATTATTTCTGTTTCAGAAGTTGCTTATAAATTATTTTGGATGTGACAAATAAAGATCTGTTACTGTTCTTCATTGCTTAGAAGATATTTTCTAGAAATAAGAATAAAAATATGAGAGTTCTTCCTATACAGTATGCAAAACAAGAAACAAGAGCTTAAGACTAGGCAGTCTGATCCATTAGCCTATTACCAATTAATTTTTACATGCCTATAAACACTCTTTGCATAAGCATTTTGTTGCAGTGAATTCTCCCATCCTAAAGTTTTGACTAGCCTGTTGAAACCGCAAACCATCACTATTTAAAGCTCATCAGAATTTTCCACCAGCAGTAGAAAGATAACATCAAGCCTGTTTCTCACTCCAGTGGTCAATCAAACTTTATTTGCTGAGACAGAGGGTTATAGGCAAGGTTTAGGAAGTAATAATATTTGGTAAACTAAAAAAAAAAAAAAATCCAGAAAAAATATGTATTAATTAAAAACTGCAAACCTCATCATAAGGTTCAATCAACACTAAATCTGATAGGCTGTTACAGTGGAGCATATCAATTTGGCTTACCTCAAAAATCCCCCACAAATTCAGTAGGACATTTAAAAACCAAAGTATTTTTTTCAAAACAATACTCCAAAATAGTTAGTTTCAAAAAGTTTGAAATTAATTGTGCAATTGTTTTTTATTTAAGGTTTTTAGACACATATGCTATTATGATTTTTATCCTTTGCTAAAAAAAAAAAAAAGAAATTGCATCTATCTGACCATTGCTACCTCCCTTAGCAAAGGAAGGCAGTAGGTCTTCACACTGTTGTGCAGTGAGAACTTGCAGCACTTTTTACATGGAAAGCTCATGAACAAACGAGCCTTTCAGAGAGATTTAAGTATAATAAAATAAAAAATATGATAAGACAGAGGATATAGCAATCTTGCCCGTGAGATGAGAGCAGACATATTCTTTTTCCTTACCTGACTTCCTGGCTTCTTGCACCAACAATGCCATCTTGGAAAAGAGATGAAGCCCTACACAACAATTACTTGCTTTATTCTGTCAGTGTGCTGTACACAAAGAAATGCTCTTTATTCTCATCAGTGAGAAAAGCACCAACCCTTCACTGCATCAGAAGCCATATAAATATTAGGTCATGAGAGAGCAATTCAACATTTTAAAGAAATAGAACAAACCTCACAGAACACTTTTCCATAGGTCTTGTAACCCATGTGCATTGAAGCCAACAACAAAAAAAATATCCTCCTTTCTATCTTACTGTAAGATTGTTACCTGAAAAGTCAGTGTATGTTGCAGACTCATGCCACCCTGATGTGGTTTGCTGCAGTCTTTCAAATGAAAGGCCAGAGGCTTTGTTTGATTTGGTTATGTTTTAATGAAGGCAAATTGATCTGGTGGCAGGAGTGCTCAGAATGAAATGGCCTCTGCACCTGCACCCCCAGGGATATGTGTTTTACAGAAGTGTGGAGAACCACCTCTTTGTACCAATGCAGCTGCCCAGAATGAGCCAAGAGGAATCAAAGTACATTTGCATGGGGTCACAGTGGCTGAATGCACTGCAGATCTCCTTGTTCTGCCCCAGAGAGCTGCACAACTTCTCTGCTTTCAGTCTGACTGTAAGAGAGTGAGAATTTGGCAAGAAGTCTCATGCTTGTAACTCATTACCGCTTTCATGAGGAAACAGGAGACAGAGTCCAGGCACAGGCAAAATACCTGCGTGCTGCTGCACCATCTCCACAAAAGGAGGGCTCCCAGAGAAAGCAAAAGTCCAAATGCTTTTGTGCTTATTTACAGCTGTTTCCCTTTTGCCCTCGATGGTGAGATCAGTCCTCTGACCCTGGGGGAGTACTGCCAGCAGACAAGGACTCTGAGCCTCTGTCCTGCAGCATGGGCACCTGAGGTGCCAAGGTAGGCATTGAAATGGTAAATAAGAGAATACACACATACAGAACAAAACCAGCAATGGCAAGGACAAAACAAGGAAGTAGTTTGCCCTAAAGAAATAATTACAATATTAAATAGAATCCCTCACCTCCCAAATACCCAGCAAGGATTCCATGTAGAGGGCAATCCTGCATTGGATCCCCTTGACTCCATTAGACTTGCAGATACTTGCCAAGATGTCAGAGTCCTCAAAACATATTTCCCAATTTGTTGGGATGCAAGGTCATCTATATCCTTGAAAAAAAACTTCAGAGTTTCTCGCATATCTTCATTTTCCAGTTGCCTTTGCAGATTTTTTTAAAACTCTGAGCGTGCCAAGAATTGTTGTTACACAACTTGAGCACAAAATTAGCCAAGTGATGTTCTGCCAGATCCTTATTACATTGTGTAAACTTGTCATAGGAAATCAAAATAGTCACTGTCTCTATCATTGCTGCCGGGTGGGATTTTTAAGGTTATGTGAAATTTATCATGTTCTACCCTCCAGAGAGCATCTTCTAAACCTCAGCACTCACAGCTCACTGAGGGCAGCCCCTCCAGCCCCATTGGGACCCCAGGAGATGCCTGGTTTCTCCCAGCCTTGCAGAAATAAACCACAGCTGTGAGCTGCAAGTCAGTACTCACAATACATAACGCAGATGGCTAAAACCTTCTAGCTGAGAAACTATTTTTTTCACTTCTTTGTATCAGAATAAAAAGGAGTTACTAAAGAGTTATTAAATTTTAAAATATTACAAAGGAAAGACACTTCACATAGTGTAAAAGCAGTCTTTTACAAAAGCAGTCTTATAAAAAAAGCCATTTGCAATTAGAGAAGAAGCTCACAGACAAGCACCACACTTAGAATGAACAGAAATGTTAGGTGCAGGTGGGCACTGGTAGACCTCACACCAAAGCCAAGGCTTGAGGACAGCAAAACTGCATCTATATTGAATATTAGATGGGAGGTCATGTAAATCAGTTGCCTGAAACTTAGAGGACACGACAGCAAAGAGCGCTGCTTGGGATAACTTACTTTTTGGCAAAGCTGCATACAGCTGCTGTAGGCTGTCAGCTCATCTGCAAGCAGGCAAGGTG
The DNA here is from genome assembly GCA_003676055.1 of Chloebia gouldiae. Taxonomy (NCBI): domain Eukaryota; kingdom Metazoa; phylum Chordata; class Aves; order Passeriformes; family Passeridae; genus Chloebia; species Chloebia gouldiae. Next base: position 306,306 of record QUSF01000044.1, on the reverse strand, counting down.
ATGAGACCAGTGAAGGGTCTGGACCAGAACAGCAAAGTAGGCACTCTTGTTGTCACCAAGGTGACTAAAGAAAGGAGTTTTTCCCAAGTGTGGGAGCTCACTGCCTGTCACTGAAGGACTGTTCTCCATTTTATACCTGTTTCTCAAAGGTTTTGTCTACAGGGTATCCTCAAAAAATCGCACTCTTCTGCCCTGGATGGAGGTTAGCACTTGCATAAGTACATCTTTCCCTGAAAGAGTAGGATGTTCAAGGGCATCTTAAACAGTGTTTTTGTTCACCATTCTGTCCTGACACCTAGAGATAGAAGCACTTAGAAATTCAGTCAGCAATATCGGAAATGAAGGCTCATACAAACCAGGTTACTTTCTAGAACTGATTTTCACACAGAAAAGCATCAACTTGGAAAGATACTCCCATATATGCTGTGCCTTACTGAGTCTCTGGTCTCAAGTTCTGGTACAGTATTCCCTAAAGACCAAAGCATTAACACTGGAATGAAACTGGGAACAGCCCAAAGAGGTTGGGGTGGCAGTGCCATTTTATTGCCCCCACACTTTGGAAATGTCTATGTACATATTCATGGCCTCAGTTTCATTATTTCTACAAGAACTATTTATCCAGGAAAACAAACACGTCTCTTCATCTCTTCTGCAATGTCTGTATAAAAGATCATTTTTCAAAGAATGTGAAAATATTACCTCAAAGAAATTCAGTGAATATTTTGCCTGACACTGTAGCATTTCTAGCTGGGCTTTACAAGGTCATGTCTCATCTATTTAATCCTATATCTAATTCCTCATATTCAGAAAAACTGTTATTCTCCCAAATCAACCTCTAACTCCCCTCTTAGAGAAGCCAACACTCTCACTGCAAACCTCTGCTGAAGGGGGAAAGCCTAGACCTGTAAAGGGGAAAGAACAGAAGGGAACAGAAGGGAAGGGGGCAAACACCAGAACATTTTCTGAGAGGTAAGCAAAACAAATCAAGCAAGTCTTCAACTTCAATGGCATTCCCTGATGTTTTCCATATTCTCTGTGTACAGAGATGGGAAAAGCTGTTCATCCTGTCCCATAAAAATTGTATCTGTGGACTGTTATTACCAACCTTCAGTTCTTCAGATAATGAATAGCAAGAGTTTAGTGCACTACATCCCTCATCTCATACTGATCTTACAGACATAGCTTCAGCTCTCTGTGTTCTGACAAAATCTGGAGTTTTAAGAGCATAAAGTGATACTAGTCACTAGACATTTTTTCCCCTCAAAATCTTCCTGAAAACAAAACACAAGAGAAATCTTTCACCCCTACAAAGCAAATGAAAATTTATCAGGATGGAGTGAGAGGAAAATACACCTTTCACTTAATTTAATAATTCAGAGAGTTGTTTTTCCTCCATATATGCACCCCATAAGAAGAGCTATTGAAACAAAAAACAAAAACAAAAACACCCCCCCCCCAAAAAAAAAAGAGACGCCTTTAAGCACAAAGGCTATCTGAATAACTTCAATATCAAGCTGTTCTTATATATTCTGTGGCAATAAGAAAAGTGAACCATAGAACATCCTACACACTCTGTTCCTCACTGGGCTGTCTGAGGACGGGGGTGGCAGTGCCACTGGCATGGCACAGCAGTGTCAGACAGCCCTGCATGCAGCCAGGCATCTGTCACTTGTGCTCTGCTTCATGGGATCAGGGATCCCATGCCCCTGCCTCCTCCCTGGCTGCCACTGCAGGGCTGAAGGAGGTGTGGGATTGAAGAGCAGAGTCAAAGCTTAGAGAAGAGGGATTGAATCAGTGTGGAGGACTCTGTGGAACCGTTGCACCTGTGAAGAAAGACTATTTATGTCCAAATATTGGACAAGGAGATTCAGGTTTTATGAGGCAGAGTTTGGAATTAGCATCCCTCTTCAGCTGCTTTGTTGAATGAACTAAGTCAGGCATTCTTTCTGTTATGCAGAATTTTCTGCTTCCTTGAGTTTAATTAATAATCTGGAATTCTTTGGAGCATCAGCAGTAGCACTAAGAACTTCATTATATTGGGGATTGTGGGTGTGGATATGGGTGTGGGTGTGGGTGTGGGTGTGAGTCTGATCAAGGTAATTTCAGGACAGCAGGAAGCAGAACTAGCTACCACTTCTGAAAATATGTTCAGGATGTTTTGCTCTGGATTAGGCCCAGTTCAGGGTATTCAGGTCTGAAAAGCACATTCACTGCTTGCACCACCAGGAGGTGATGCAAGCACAAACACTTTTTGCTGAGTTTCTGCCCTCTTGCCAGTACCCCATGGTAATGGTTGGCCTGGAGCTAAGGATGGAAACCCAGCTCAGTACCTTCCTTTGTTTTCAGAAAACAGTCTCATCACTTCTTTAGCCCACAGGATACCTAGAAATTAGCTTAAAGCTTCTCACTTTTAGAAGCCATCTTGGATTTTATCCCCGTTGAGCGCCCAGCAATGACTTAGGCAGACAGATGCATGACTATAGGCCTACCCCAACACAATTACAGCATAAACACATTTCCCTGAACCAAAACCCCCCCTTCTTCCAGGGCATGAAATGTTTAGAAAGTGGGTTTCATCTATCACACAGTGAAGGACCAAAATTTTGGAGAAACTAAATCCCATCTTTAAGGTTCCATCTTGTAAGGTGCCTTAGCAGCAGAAGAAGGGACTGAAACCCACCAGAAATGCTGCAGACAGGCATCACTCACTCAGTGCTCAGACACCTCACCTCCCGTTGCAGCCACCCTTTGCACAGTACCCTGCTTTCCAAACCAGCCTCCAAGGGAGAAGGAAGCACCATCTGAGTAAGAGTCTGAGCTGGTCTGTCCCAGGAGAGAGTCACTCATCCTCCATAATACTGGCTGTAGAGCACCTCCTGCACCATAGCAGGGAACATGCAGCAGCCAGCACTGCAAGGCCACAGAGGGATGAATGCAGGGGAGGGATGGCAGCATTTTGGCCACATGCTCTTGCTCTGCTTCATCAACCTGGCCCACAGCTCATGGCTGGACCATGAGCATCACTGCACATGAGCTGGCACCACCAATTTATCCTAAACTGTCTGTCACGTGGCAATGTGAGACCACAGTCTCTGATTTGCAGTTGCTGCCTAAATTACTTCTGGCACTGTTGAAGTTATTCAGCAAATTAACTCTCTCTTGGTACCCATAGGCACTGGAGCACTGGAGTGAGAGAGGTATGATGAGGTCTGAGACAGTGAACAAGACCAGATTTGGAAACCCTGAAACATCACCCTCAAGGTATGCTGGATACTGCATCTGTGCTTAGTTCTTCTGTGAGAAATGGCACTTCTGGAGTGCTATCAAACAGACCTGTGGGGCACTTGTACCCCATAACTTAACAGATATTCTAGATAAAACACAGTATAAAATACCTACCATTTCACACAGCTAACTCAGCTCAGTTCAGATGGTTACCACCATCATGAGCACCTGCAAGCATACCTAGAGTGCACGAGGCAGCAGGTTGTGCTACAGCTGATTTCCCCAACATTATCTGCAACATCTGTCAGAAGTAAGGAAGCTGCATAGTACATGCCTACAGGCTTTGATGCTCCCTGGGAACCACCTCTCAGAAGCTGACCCAAGTCATGGAAAGTGCATGGAGGAAAGGCTCTGTTCCAGGCCACTGGAAATACACCTTGCAACTGCAGGGGCCATCTGCTGTGCTGGCCTTTCTTGCATGGGGACAGAAGGTCTAGTAATGTCTGTGTATATAAGGCAACTACTAGAAATTGAAATTTTCCTTTACAGGTTCCATAGACTTATTTCTATTTACTTTCAGACAGTTTGCTGGTAGATCTCAGCTTCCTGAAAGAGGTAATGCTGCTAAGAACACTGAATATAGGATCCTGCCTGACAGAAAAATTAAGGGACAGAAAAACTTCAAAAAGAACAGTGCAAAGCAATTAGAATCCTTGATAAACAATGATAACTACTAACAAACAAGTCTGATAGTTATCAATCAAAGTAAGTCACCTTGTTGGATTAAAATAGGATCTGAAAGCCACCTCCTTGGGAAAAGGTGAAGGGAAATGGGTGCACCCCTAACCTGGGCTCCTATCCCAGTGCACCCATTCCTAGCTCAGACTCTGTGCAAAAAGTTGTGACACTCTGATCTGCTGTCTTCTCCAGGGACTGTTCTGGGACAAACTTTTTTTCTCTGCAGAATCTGAACCAGTCAGCCTTGCCCAGGATTACCAGCAGTTTCCACAAGGCACAGAGCTGTGGTTTGTGGCTCTGTACACTTGTTTAGCAGGCAAGAGTTGACATATGATGTGGGGTTTCCTCTTCTCCTAGATATTTCTCAGATTCATGAAGTTCAGCCCATGGGTGAGGTCACTTTGGCATTTATCAAAGTCCTTTCCACAAGTGCTGTGTCCCCAGCCTAACACACTTAAGGGAGGGCAGCCAGGCACACTGCATTGGTGCCTGGATTTCTGTCAGACACAGAAGGAGAAAAAGAATAAGAATGGTGTGTCTCATTTTACTTGGGACAGTAGCACATTTACACTAAGGACAGGATGAGAAAAGCCTAGGAAGGAAAAAGGATTTTCTTTGCTGCAATGTACATTTTTCACATCATAGAGGCCCTGTGCCACATGAAAGCTCAATCCTGCAAATCTGTAATGTGTGAATGACCTTACATCTCCAAAGAGGCTTTTTGGGTAACTTGAATCAATCAAGATATGGAATTGCATAATAACTAGTGAAATTCCTCCAGCTCTACTGAAGGCAAACTTCACCACTAGGGAGCACCACTAGACAAAGTATTTTAGAGCTTTTCTGTATTGAAATCAAACTATGACTATAAACTACAAAATGCATTTAACAATGTTACACTAAATATTTTAAATAGCAATTTTTTATAACTACCCACTGAGAAACTAGATGAATCAGATTTAATGGGGCAAGAGATTTTAGTTTATTTGATCACTAGGCAAGTCCTGTAAATGGACACCTACTAAGAGCTCTGCTGATTCATCTCTGCAATTCATGGATAATATTTTTTGAAGTTTCAGTATGATTGGTAACTTTATCATCATAAAAAAAACCCACAAATACCAGGCAATGAAGGAATCTTTCTCTACCAGAGATGAACTTTCTAGGTCAAATCCAGAGTACATCACAGAGACAAGAGAACAAACAGCTTGTTTTTTCTGTAGCAAATCAAGATCAGAGGTGCCTGTGTGTGTTTAGCAGTGACTCAGAGGTAGATAAAGAAAATTCAAAGCTATAGCTCAAATCTCAGGTCACACAGCAGAACTGCCTGACCAGAGGTGTTTACTAACAGCTCACCCTGTACACCTTCAGTTCCTTTTTCACTTGTTGGAACCACAAGCCCGCCTTATCCTCTCTCTCTGAGTTAAACACAAGACATAAGCATTGCTAAGCGCCTCTGCAGAGTGAGGTGACATTCAGGACCTGTCAGGCTGTGCTCTGGCTGTTCTGGCTTTATCTGTATGATCCATCAGCCAGGTTGCACCAGGGGCCTCTCAACAATAAAATGAAGACAAAGGCTCAAGTCAACATAACTTTGGCACTAAATGGCTTTGTGGACAGAGATCAAAGTATAAAACAAACTGATAGTTAAGGTAATATTTCAAATCTTATCTCTGTTTCTGACACTAGAAGATGGGATTAGAGTTGATAATTCACGAACCACTCAAGTTGCCAGTCTTCCTAGTCTTCATTTTCCCCAACAACCAGGATTTGAAACACAGCCCTGGCATACCTCAGACCAATTCCCACAAAACAGAGGAGGTTCAAATGGAGGCTGTTTTATAGCCACTGCTCAACGAGGATCTCCTCTGTGTTTTGAGGCATGGCAGCAAGGACATTCTCCAAACAAATATTCTTGTGCCAGAGCTGTCAAAAGATGGGTGATGTAAAGCTTTACAAACCTGATGCACTGGATGATGGCACTCTGAGCACTCATGTGAAAGCTGTTGTGGTTATTTCATGGAAACTAACCTGCATTCATTGAACCTGCAAGGATAGCCCATTTTCAGTTGGATTAAGGCTCATCTTCATCAATGGCATGTTATGTCTTACCTTGTCCTTCCCAATAGTTACATCAGTGTAGTGAATGTGCTCTAAATATCACAAGAAGGTATAATTGAATTCAGTAGGAAAACTCCTGCTCACTTGTATATTGCAATAACAGTTAAGGTGACATTCATGATCATGCACAGAGGGACAACTTCTGTGCTGTGGTGCTGCTGGGCTGGCCAGATGTACCAATTCCAGGATGGCACATCCCTGAGGATGCTTTAGTCTACCCAAGCACAGTGGGTTTGAGGCAAATGGGACTGGAAGCAGTGAGACAGCTAAGGGGAAATTAAACTGAGAACAGTAGTTGCATACCTGATTTATGCTTGATACATTCTCCAAAGCTGGATAGGAGAAACCATACAGAGGGTGAAAGTCTTGAGGGTTTCTGGGCATTGTATGGACTACAGAAAGCAGAAATGAAACCATGCCCTGCGTTGGTAGACAATGCTTCCCTTTTAATACAAGAACTACTAATTCCTGTTTTAGGTTCCTGATTTCTGACCTGCCTTTATAGCCATGGCATCCATGTAAAGGTCTGCTCTCCAAAGTGCTTCTGAGCCACACTCTCAGTGGAACAAACAGACAAAGTTTTATGTCAGGCAGGAGTGCATGAAAGGAGTCCTGAGCTGTGAGGGGTCCCAAGGTCTCTCTTGCAACTCGGCTGTGATTTGACCAGTGGTAGATCTGAGCAGACCTAAAAATCAAACCATGGCTCTTGTTAGCTGAGGTGTAAATGCTTATCAGGGCTCATGAACACTGTTGTTCTGGGAAGATGTTCCTCTGGCTGGTACATATGTGACCCAGCCTGTACATCCCATTGCTAGCTACTAAAGAGCTGAAGATCAGCCTAAGCTTTGCACAGAGCCTGTGTCTGACACGACTGCCTGCCCTGCAAAGTCCCAGAACCAGCAAAAACAACTTCAGCAAATGGGAGGTGAACTGCCAGGTGGACATGGAGACTGCTGAGCTGTGCTCATTTGCACTCATATCCTGAAATACCCCTGCATGAGCCAACACACCTTGTTTGCAGTGATTGTGACCATCAGCTACAGCATCTGTTCATAGTCAGCCTTCTTCAAACAAAGCATTATACAGATCCTACTGCATTTTTCCAAGGGCTCCCCTTTGCAGCAACCACCCCCACCAGAAGAAGGGAAATGGATAAGCTGTCTGCCAAAGCATTTGGCTTTCCTGGACAACCCCAAGCCCCTCTCCCAGCAGCAGCAGCAGCAGGATCTTGTCCTGGAGACAGGCTGTGTTTCTAGACATCAGCTGACGCAGGACAATGCTGTTTGCCCATGCTCCAGCACTGCTCAACCTGCATTTTGAGAAAGGCCTAGGTGAACAGGAGGCAGCCCTGACCTCGTGCTAATGAACTCAGTCACAACTGCATCGCTATAAAAGTGTTTCAACAACATTCAGCTCAGATGAGATATTTTTGTTTCATGCTGGTGCAAGTGGGAAATGTTGAACTCGAATGTGCTTGCAGTGATTGACAGGCTCACAAGGGGATCCAAAGATATCTCACTATCTGTCTGAGACAGCTTTTAAAATCGAGTTTACAATAGTCAATCCTTCTTCAGAGATTTAATGAGTTTAACAATCCTCCCAGTAAACCAACACTCAATTTACAAAAATAAACCCAGGGGGGAGAGAGTGAATTCAGGTAGGTTTCAGTCCCCTAAGCAAGCCCCACTGAAGATGAAAGATGGTTTATGGTATACCTGTTCTGCAGCTAAGCAGAAGACTTGAGATAATTCTATAATTACATGTGTGCCCTTCTCTGGAAGCAGTGGCTATTTTCATACCTCAGCCCAATAAAGGAAATGTGAGAGGCATCTGTGCTGTGTTTATAGCTCCATTAGCCTTTCTTGAACTGTAAATTTCTTGGCAGTGGCTGAGACAAAGGGAAAGGCAGGGCTGGATTGCAAAGGAAAAGTTTGAAGCTCACAGCTAATTAAAGTCTTTCAGATTTTACTGCCTAAGTTATAGTTCCATTGAAAATTTACTCCATAGTTATAAAGCTCATTAGAAGAAATCAGCACATTTATAGTATATGTTTAGTTGTACAACAGACTACTGTAAAACACACTTTTTCATATATTTGCTTTATAACCTTTCAACTATGATAATTTTCCATGGCAATCTTCACTTTTCTCTCTTTCTGACTCTTCATCAGTCAGTGAATAAATGAATGAGTTCAGGTTCTGCCTAGCACAGTTTAAATTTTCAGAGAGAAGGGAGTTAGGAGCAATAAATTGTACTCCCATTTTCAGCCCCCTGGTTTAACCACAATGACAACACTAGGAGAACATGTGAGGACCAGTAGCAGGAGACACAGTGCTATAATGGCATCTGGAGCATTATCAGTAGCACAGTTGTGAGTAATTGCATTAATTGCCTTTAATTACACTCTGTGACCTGAAGTGGGCTGCTTCCAAGAAACATGACACAATACTAATCACGATGGGTTTAGAAAGTAACTGGAATAAGTATGTGGTTAGATCTTTGTAATGAAAGCTACAGCTGAAGCGACAGGCATATGCATGCTGTATTTGTGTGCCTGTTTTACAGATCACCCATAACAGAAGCAGAGGACAAAGCAGAGGATTTTTCTTCATATTATGAAACCTATACAAAGGGCAAATCTGGAAATGATGCTTTGCTTTCCTTTTCATAAATGTGACCTCTTTCTCCTGCCATTAGTGTCCCTGTTCCTATAGAAAATCTTTAGAGCTGATGCCAATCCTAGGATTGGCACATCTGGCCAGCCCAGCAGCACCACCACAGCTTCTGCTGGATAGTAACATCTTTGCCATGGGCACAATGCAAGTGGTAAATGACCACAGCTTTCCACAAATCCTGAAAGGATTCTTTTTCTTAGAGTCATCTTGTCTCCTTTTTAGCTGCAGTTCTGCAAAGATGAATAAATGCATTGAGGCAAATCTGTTCAATGCTGGACAGAACTTCCTGATGAAAGACAAATGTCAGTGGAGGAATTGCATTAGAAAGGCATTCCCTAAGCTCTTCAGCCAAATCTTGGGATGGACCTAAACTCCCAGTCTGACACCCCAGCAGAGCTAGGATGTTTGCTGGTACACAGCACAGGAGGACAGGCTTTTGAAGTGGTCTGCTGTGGAGCCAGCATTACTGTTTCTCTGTCACTCGAGTGTTCTACAGCAGGATGGAGCTGCTGGCGTTGCCATGCCACCTTTACATCACTCACCTGCAATTATGGGAGCTGCACTCTTCTCCATGACTCAAAATGTTTTATTCATGATCCATTTATGGTAAGACAAAGCACAGGGAACTCTGATGATACTGGAACTTCTTTGCATGCTAATGGCAAGGATTTCAGCTGTGAGTCCCTAATTCTCATGCTTTACACTGACATTGCGTGTTTGAAGGAGAGTTGCATTCTGAACCTGCTGCATGTACATTTATCTGCATTCGACCTGCATGCAGAGTGCAGTTAGCAGTTTAAATTTGGTGTGCATGCCTCTGTATGCAAGGATAACTGCATGTTTGACTGCTTGAACACCTGTATGAAGATGGAGGAAAAAGTGATATACTGTTTTATGGTTCAGGCAGTCACCTTCTCACTCTTCCCATCAAGCTCCTTCAGAGTGGTGAAACCCCCAGACTGACCCGCAGCTTGGCTACCTCTGAGATGAACTGTAAAGCGTTCATACCCAGGAAAATAAAGGGGGATCTATATTGTAAATGTAGGTGAACCCAATGGGAAGAAATGATGATGTCTGACTCAATTCAGAAGGCTGAATGATTTCTTTATTATAACTGTGTTAAAATACATTAATATACTATATAAAAAGGATGATACTAAAACTACACACTACTTTCTCTAACTCTAACACAACTCGTGACCCTCTCCTGAGAGTCCAGACACAGGTGGATTGGATTTGCCATCAGGCTCAAACAATCCTCACCAGAATCTAATCAAGTACTCACTCCAGGTAAACAATTCTCTAAACACATTCCACATAAGAAAAACAAGGAATAGAAATAGAAATTTTTTTTCTCTTTAATTTCTCTCTGTACACCTCTATAAAAAATCCTAAGAAGGAGAGAAATGTGCTTACCACAGATCTATATTATGCCTACTCCTGCTGCTATTTCCTCTGTAGCAGACGTAAGTGGAAATCCATACAGTTAGACTGATGAAAAGGAAAAATCAACTTCTACTTTGCCCTTCATTGTGAACACTCATACAGTCCTAGACTGTCCTTTCCCCTGCTCAAGGTGTCAGCAGATCCTCAGTGAGTCCTTTTTGAGTTTCTGATATTCAGCCTTACCTGTATTGACCAATTTTGAGGAGTTCAAGACATGGATCCAGTAGGTCACACTGTGATTTTGTTTAAGTCTACACATCACATGTTCCATTTACATTTATTTTTAGTTTACATTTATTTTTAGTTTTCTTAAAAATATCTTGCAGGTGGCATATGTATATATTTATGAAGGAATTCAGTGGTTATATGCAAGTGCCAAAAAACATAACAATCAACTGAAAGTTTGACCAGGGTCCATATAATTCTTCTTACTTCCTACTTTGGAAGCAGGAGACAAATAAAGGAACTTCAAATCTCCAAAACCACCATTTACAAGTAAGTGAAATCTTGACCTTTCTAACTGGTTTCAAACCAACAAAATCATTCTAGAAACCAGCAGCAAGTCCCTGACTCCCTCAACTGTCCCTGAAAACCATAATCTAAGGCCTTGCTCCTATTGTCATTGAAATAATGAAATTAATGAAATTCAAGATAGGGTAGAAGAGGGAAGCAAATCAAACAGGAGGTCAGGAAGTAGAAATTACAAAAACCACTCTCATATCTCCTTTTCTATGGATTATGCCAAGTCACTCACTTTTCTTGCCCTTTTCTTTATCTATTTTTAGACTCAGGAGTTTATTCACCTACTTTAAAAAAGATCTGTTCATCTCTATGTCCCCTACATGATCTTCAAGTTATTAATTTTCTTGGATAAAGACATCACTGACAGCCAGGTCTGTCTCCATCACGTATTTGGGAACAGCCTGGACTTCCCATTTCACTGCCTGCAACTGTATGAACTCACACTAGAGACAAAAGAAGATAGTGCTGTGCAGGAAAGGGGAATATACCGTGAAGGCTTCTGTTCAGTGCTTGTGAACCACAGGGATATAGGATGCAAGAAGCCTGCTGATGGAGGAAGCTGGTGAAGATTCAAGCATACAGTGTCCTTAGGGATTTAACGCCACAGGAAGGAGGTCTCATGACTAACACAGCACACTCAGGCCCCTGGTGCATCATCATTGCTAACTGCAGGCATTTTGAAGCTGGCTTTTCCGCCCACACCTCCTCCACTAAATCCACCTATTGCCAATGTTTGGGCATGGACAGCCCTGCTCTCAGGTTCTTTATACATTCACAGCACGTGAGCAGCACAGCTGCAACACTCATCTTTCCTTGCCCAGATGGTAACTCAGCAATAACCTGCTGCCACTGTCCTCCACAGGTCCCTTTCTCTCCAGCCAGCCAGCGCTCCATGCAGTCGCTCAATCCTATCTGCACAGAGCCTTGGCACCACTCTGGGCTGCCCTGGCTGTAGTTTCTCCTTCACAGCCTGCTCCACACTGCCATCATGGCACCACACACTTGGCACCACAAACTGCATGTAGGCCTCATGGTGATGCCTTGGAGAGGCTACCTAGAACAGAGGCTAGACAGAGATAGAAAATAAAGTAGATATTTTTTGAAAGGCCTTCAAAGGATACAACTTGGGCAGTGCAGGAGCCTTGTAGAGGCTACACTCAAGATGGACAACTGTCATCAGTTTTCTTAGACAAATATAAGTTTGGTCTATTTGCATATCAGGGATTAATTGTCCCATTACAGCTTCAGGTAATTAAGTCATATTCCCCCAGTTTGCTCCCCCCAATTCCCTTTTGTTCATGTTTTTTGGGCCTGAGGCTGAGATGATGACCTTGGTTCCCATCTGAGAAAGAATTGTTTTGTCTGACTAAACTGCAAAGAGATCTTACTAACACTATATACGTAGTATAGGATCTGAAAAATATAAAAGCTAAAACTTAAGGCATCAATGGTAACTATGAAAGGGCATTGATGGGTTTGGCTGTAGAGGCTCCCATTTCAACTTTTGAAGTCAGTCTTGATGAAAAACCTGGAACAAGCTGAACACTTAGTGTAGCATCAGCATATTGCAATTGCCAGCCACACAGTACATTACATTAACACTTGCTCAACACCACTTTTGCCCCTTAAAGATAGTCATAATGAGAGGGTTTTCAGCACTGCTAATGATGGTGAAGAAAGCTGACTGCATCGCTGCAGTAATTTAGCCCAAGGGAACCTGTAGAAACAAATGAGGCAACATATATCACAGATTTGCCTTCTTTTTTCTGCTATTCACCCTAGCCAACAAGGTCATGCAAAATATCTTGCATTTCATTACAGACAATTTGAGTCATTAACATCAAGCTGACACTGTAGTGTTAATTCTGTTCTGCAGTGGTAAGAAAATAGCCAGTGACCTGAATTTTCCACAGGCACAGTGAAATTGCAATGCTGCAGCCAAGGTCAGTTCCATCTCTGGGTATAAACAGGCTGTTCCTTCAGACAAGAATTAGAAAGGTCATGCTGTATTGGGTCTGATTGAAGTAAAGTTCACAGCCCTTACAGTTCTGTGCTTTGTATTGTAGCTGAATGGGTGTTGATAACAGACCAATGTTTTGGCTACTGCCAAGTAGTGCTGTCCCTCTGACATTCCTTTTCCCACCAAAGGGGATGGGAGTGGACAAGATCCTGGGAAGGCACACAACCAGGCTCCAAACTAGTCAAAAGCATAGACCACACCATATGATGTCAGATCAGATATTTGAACTAAGGGAGAAAGGAGGAAGGGGTGGGGGGGGGGCATTAGTGAGTTTTCAGTGTTTGCCTTCTGGAGATACTGTTATGTGTGCTGAAGTCCTGCTTCCCAGGAAATGTCCAAACATTGCTGCTGATGGGAAGTAAGATTGGTCTTTTTCCTCTTTAGCTCCTGCACAGAGAGATCTCCACTTATTTCTTTCTTTTTGCTGTACTAAAACTGCTTGTTGTATGCCTTCTTATTCTCTCTCCTCTCCCAGGGGGAAAGGGAGCGATAGAGTGACTGAGGGGGCACCTGGCACCCATTCAGGGTCAACCTGCGGTACATACTTATAAGAAAGGTCCTAAACAGACATTGGGAAGAACGGTAAAGAATTCTTCATTTTAAAATTATTCTGGAATTTTGTGATAATGCTGGCTGGATTTTTTTTTGTTATTATTAAGAAAATAAGAGCAAATCAAATGAGAAGCTTCTCTATTTCTGTCAGACAGACTCAATGAGTGTAAAAAAACACAACTATGAAGAGGAGGGATTAGTAGAGCAAGTAGGACCTGTAAGTTTAGAGAAGCTTATGACAGCAAAGAGGAGTACATTCTGTGTGACCAAGCTCATGAAGGAATTTTATTTATTTTTGAACAAGATACGTAAATTAAAAGGTTTTGTATCACCACATTAACTCAGCTTCATTTTTCCTTATGAATGAACTAGCTGAAATTCAGCTTTATTGACAGGAATTGGGTTTTACTGTTCTGATGACTATAAGATCCTGACTGGAGAATTAGAACAGTTGAGAAAAGGAAGAATCCATGGCCTACCAAAAAGAAAAAATACCCAAAATATGAGGTATTTATTTAAACATGAACTAGTTGGTGCCTCATAGTAGCTGTGCATATAGGCTGCCCTTTCTAGAACCCTCACAATCTAACTAAAATGAAAGATTATGTATTACAGAAGGAGTTTTAAGACTACTAGATTAAATAAAGCAAGAAATCACCAAAACTATATATGGTGTATTTGTAAGACACATTCAGCACAGTGCTGTACAAGAGGGAGTTAGTGCTGAATATTCTCCCAAGAGGAATCACAACTTACTTGATAAAAATACAGCCTTGAGCATGCATGCAGGTTTATTATAGCCAGGCTCATTGTTTTCTTCCCAATACAAGGCAAGAATGTTGAAGATGTGCTACTATAATATTGATTTAGTTTCTTAAATGTCACTTGAAGTCTCACTGCACTATTCACTTAAGAGTTTATAAATATGAGCAATAACCAGTCTTTTTCATGTTGTTTGGGATAACATGAACGACAAATCTGTAAGAAATCACAGCAGAACCTTGTTACCTGCACTCAGGAGTGTGAGTTGCAGACTCACCATCATTCCCAGATTCCCTAGGGGAAAGCAAACATTGATATTTAGTGCCTTAGTATCCAGTGCTAAGTCTAAGGCTACCATATAGTAAGACTGTATGGATCAGTGTAAGAATTATTGTGTTTTGTAGGACATGGCAATATCATTTTTAGGTCACAGCACTGCTGAATCAAGCAGCAACATAAAAAAAAAGTCATGTCACCCTTAACAGTGGGTGGCACTGGAAATAATACATTGAGCACTTGCAGAGCAAGTTATGGACTTCAGGACAAGACAAGCATGTCTTGCATTTGGCCTCTTAGTGTTGGATTTTGAGGACTGCTGTAAAGCAGAAACTCATCTTGATTTAAGTCTTGATTTGTTCAAAGTACCACACAAAGATGTTTCAATGTCTGGCTGGTGGCACTAAAGTAAATTGTGCCCACAGCCTCACAGCTGCACACATTACACATACTTTGTTTCTCAAAAGCCCTTTTTCACATTATTTGATCCTTGAGCAACCCTAAGAAAGGAGTTATCACTGATGCAACCAAGATCTTCTAAATGCTATCAGAATTCAGTGCATTTTGGTTTCACTAGCACAGTTTTGGGTAGGGAGAAGACAGAAAAGGAGGGGATACTGTCCTGAAAGTAGATGTTTTCTTGTCCCTTCCCATGAAGAAAAAAGTCCATGCTAGACTTTAACAAAATAGAAGAAAATAGAAAATAAAAAAAAACAAACCAGTAGAGATGTCTGAGGATGGCTCAGTTTACAATTAGCCACTGCAAAATTTCTGTAAAACTATCAGTGAAACAGTCTTTTCATGGGAAATGCAGGTCAGTCTGACATGGAGTGTTTTGAACCACTGATGATTCCCAAGGGGATGAATTCAGTTTGATTAAACATACACTAGACATAAATACAGATAAGCCAATACCTGTGTTGCTTCAGTAACAGCAACAGGACCTCATGGATTTTATAATTACTATCACGTGGGTCCTTAAAGGATAGATTTGCACAAGCCTCAGTTTAGTCTGAAGAATGAGCTAATTACAGAGTCAGACATCTCTCCTGAATTTACTGAAAATTCTTTCAGTGACACACAAATGCGCTCAGAGTTGCACACCATCACCTTCAAAGCAGCAGGATCAGTGTAGCATGGAGACAGTGTTTCAAAGGAAGTATGCTTTCTGCCATCTGAACACACAGGAGCAACACAGGGGCACCTGGACTTGCTGTGGAGCCATGCTGATACCCTGACATGGCTGGGAACTATCAGGAAGGTGTTACCCAGACAGGAGAGGCAGCTGCCCCTTTGAAGACAAACTTTGAGGAACAGTGAAGAAATAGAAGAGCCATTTTCACCAAATATAAGCAATTAACAGGATCTCAAATAACACAGCTTAGATACAACAGTGAGTCAAAGAAAATGCTACTTTTAAAAACAGCTCGAAGGCGTAGAAACTGACAGTCATATTGTACTTTAAAGCATAATAACCTTTCCAAAATGATGCAAAGCCTCCTCCAGCAGATGGGGAGACTTCTTCTTTTCACCCTTGGGCGACTGGGCATGTGTGGGACCACAAGCCTCTACAACTGCTGTCCCAAGATGTTTGAAAAATCCACAGAGAAACTCCCATCCCCAAGGCTTTATGCTTTTTCCAAGTGAATACAAAGTGTTTGCAAATTAAAGCACCCATAATATCTATGCACTTTGCAGAGGTATAAATGCCTATGAGGCAAGACCCAAGGTAAAAAGGGCATAACTAGAGCACAACCCTGCACCAGAAATGCTGTAAGAGGCAAGCACAAGACAATTACCTATTAAAAGATTGCACATAACCCTCAAACAGGGTATGCAAATACATATCAGAATTAGCATCTGCTTGCAGAGGGTTTTCTGTTTGGAAGGTCAGTGTGCTCTGAACCATCTGCCCCAGAGGTTTTATACAGCAATTCAAGGAAAGATGTATGAGAAAAAATCAGTAGACCAATATGTTGTGTCCTCTCTTCTCCTTTGCTCATCAGAACTACCCATCCTCTTTTCAATCACAAAATAACAACACAAAGGTCCCCAAACCATTTTGTTCCTTTCCAACTTGTCCAATTTTTAGGAGACTATGGATTAGAATCAAGATATTCTATTTTCCCCGTCTATCAGTATTTGAGTATTCCACACAACATAAAAGAGTCCCAGGAGGAGAATGGAAGAGCTTCAGACCAGCTGGCACATAGATCTGTTTGTGGGGAGCTGCCTGGGGCTAAAGCCCAGTGATCTTGCATCACAAATATATTTCTCTAACATAAGACATGTTAGCAACTTTGTGCTGAAAAAGCATGTATTTCTGGAAACAAGTTTTGAAATGGAAAAAAAAACCAACAAAACCTCCAAATTAATATATAATCTTGTAAATTACAAAAACACAGGACAATTCTTCTTTTAAGGAGGTCCACTCTTTCCTTTAAGTGTGTGAAAGTACTTACACTTATGCATGTATGATGCTTATGGGGCAGAATCACTGTTTCTTTTATTCTGAGACAGTAAAATATATAAAAAATCAAACCACATGGACTTACTGACAAATCTTTGTAAATGTAGTATGGTTCAGCTCCTTTACATGGCTTTACAAAAAAATGGACAAAGTTCTTGCTACTCAGTTGGATAAATTCCAAATGTATCAAAATTGTACTCAGATAATTAATGCTACAGTATTTACCTCTTGCCTTTAGGTAAGAGAGAACTTCTACAAACATGTGAATAAATCTCATTTATATTTATTAATATACTATTATACTAATATACTATATATTTATTAATAAACTATTTCTGAATATGTGCTGGGTCCCATCAGATAAAACAGCGCTAAAGTTAATGCTGATATTTTGCTCCCATGGAATTCCACTGAAGCAATTTCTTCCACTCACCTGATCTAAGCAATGCTAAAATGCCATAATAGGAGCTTCCAAACACTGCCATGACACACCACTGGTTAACAGCGTAAGGTTTTTGTCCAGTTTTTGTCCATCAGGTCCAAGAAAGAGAAGAAAAGAGTGCCTTGCAGCAGTAGCAGGTCTATGCATTTTCTTTGATATGAAAAGTGAGAAATTCCAGTCCATTTCTCTATTATTTTACTCAGTGCTATGGAACTAAAAGTTATTACAAAAATTGTGAGCATAATTCTCCAAGCTATTTATTTTATTTTTGAAGGTCAAGAGATTTCTCTTGAATGTCTGTGAACCAATTAAAAAAAAGTAGCAGGGGGAGCAGGGGGTTCACTGAATAATTAGTAAAGTGTATGCAAGTTCTCAATATCAGTAACTTGGTTTCTTACCCAAAAACCTCTGCAAATTAAGCTTCTTTTTTATTCTAAGAGTTGTATTTATTCAATACAAAATCTTATCTTCATTGCATGAAGAGAACATCAGAGGAAAAGCTCCTCAGAGCTCTCCTTTGATAAACATCATGATTACAGGCAAATTAAGGCACTTTACACATACATATTTGCTAACTGCAGCCTTTGCACAACTGATGCTTTCAACATACAGAAGGAACAGCCCTGAAAGCTGAAAAGCAGCTTCATCACAAATTGTTGATTTACATTTCTCTTTGTCAAGTCCTTTTACCCTAATTGAAGACTCAAGGTTTAATTAAAAATAAAGCAGAAAGAAAATGACAAGACACTTGAGAGCAGCAGCAGCCATGTTTGCCCCCCAACCAGCAAATAGCCCAGGAAGGATGCATTTGCATTTGCTTTTGTCTGCTCCTATTTCTGGTTTAAAATCACCAATTCCTCCTAATCAGGCTAAACTGCAGCCAAATTTTATAAAATCAAACGATTTAGCTGAACCCTTAGAAACTTGAGATAGTACCTGATCTGTGTTCCTCTGGACAGAGTGGATGGGTAGCCCAGGGTACCAGCTCTTAATAAATTATTGCCAATAAAAGCCAAAAGCCTAAATTTCTTGCGTCGTAAGTACTCTGTAATGGCTGGCTGGGTTTTTCCTGCTCCTCTTCTGCAGTGGATGTAACCAGCCATGGTCCTTGCTGAAACATCAAGTGTACTTCAGCACTTGCTAGCAACATGCGGTGTAACAGCCCCCAATAGCTTTCAGTAGCCTTGACACACAAAAGCTTGGCTCTGCTGCTTGACAAAGAGGGAGCAGCTAATGGCCCTGCCCTGTACCTCCCACTCAGCTTTGAGCTTGCAGGCTCAAAATGACAATGTTCGAAGTCACGATGTTCAAAATCACAGTGTTCAGACTATGTGGTCAGTTCTTCCAGTGGTAGTGTCAGATTTTGCAGGAAGATTTTTGAAAAAGCTTCCTCCTGCCTTCCCCACTATACACAGACCAATTACACAGATGTACAAAAAGTTTCAGCCAGGTTTAGCTTGCTCATTTAACTGTTGTAGTAAGGAGAATATAGATTACATGATTTTCTTGCAGACTGTGTTGTCTGCGCAAACAGATGTACAGAGTACTAATCCACATATCACAAAAAAGCACCTGATCCGACCATATTAGAGCTTTAGTGATGCAGTAATTCAAGTAGGCAACAAACTCATGTGCAAAATGTTCAATTAATTGCAGCGCTGCTATTTTGTGCAAGTCCATGAATTGTGGAAATGATTAGCAGTTTGTGTAACTATGTAGTCAATTACCCCAAAGCATTCCATGTGGAAGCTTGCTTTTGATCTGGAAAAGGCTATCGTAGTCCTTGTTTCCTTGAACATGTAGAAGAAAGACACAATAGTCTTGTCAGATTGGACTGTGGGACAAGGCATGTGGATGGGCTTGATACCAGGCCGTGTGACAAGCTGTGACTCCAGCTAATGAAGTACTCCTGGCTCTCCACTCTGGTTTACGTTATATGCACAAATATTTAGCCCACAAAACTACTGTCACCCAAATGTGCACTGGGTAAATATCCAGACAGTCTTATGAAAATCAGTACATCAAATAGATGAACGAAGACACAACAAAATCATTTCCTCCCAGAAAGTGTTTTCAGCACCTGATAATCCTGTCTAGCCAAGGGTATTAGGAAGGATTAAATATGCAAATAAATGAAGCTGAAGTATTCTGTGACCCTATGATTACAAATCAGAAGGGGGCTCAAGGGGGCGCTATCCAAACAGAGTTTATCTTCACATGCAACTATGAATTAACTTTTTTTCTGTTCATCACTAGACAAGTGCTATCAGATTTTGATTTGTGTGAAAGATTACCTTATTTAGTATAATTTGTATTTGCTTCTTTCTGTTAGAAAAAACTGCTTCTGAGCACTCCTCCACCGCCAAACTATTCACAGCATAGGAATTTTGTGAGACAAATCCACTGTCTCTGTATTAGGAACCTGCAACAAATTTATTGTTCATGAATCTGCCTAATCTTCCTTCAGGCTGATGAAACATTCAACACCCATCCCAGTATCCCATGGTAAGAAGTGTTGTGGTATAACAACCCAGCAGCTGAAATCTCCCCCGTTATGTCTGCTCTGGACATACCTCTGGAAAGGTTCAGGTGATGTCTCATCCTATTGCTTGTAGGACACCACTTCCAGCCGTGACACTCGTGGTTTGATAGCCAGCTATGATACCTCCTCCTACCAGCCTCATCTCCAGTCCAAAGAGTCCTGACTTCATCTTTCCTGAGCTGCTCATCTTTGTTGCCCTGACTGAGTCTTTTTAGGCCTGCCTGCTCCTTAATACTGGCTAACCAAACTGCACTAGTATTGATGGTGCCTGGATGAACACATAATGATGTGCTCTACTTTGTTCCTGTATCTTTCCCCATGATCCCTACTGTGATTTGCTTTCTTGACTGTCAAAGCAAATGAGTTTTATTGCTTCATTTTGTTTCAGTGCTGATGGTAATGGTCAATAGAGGATTGAAAGGTAGACAAAGAGATGACAAATCCACATTTCTCAATAGCCTGGAAAATAGACCACAGCATTTGCTGTTTGTATTCACTGTTAATTGCATATTTCATTTAAGTTAAAATATAAAAAACAGACACTTATTTTTTGAAGCAATCCCAATGGAAATATTAAAATGTATTGGCCACTTTGGGAGCATGCAGCAATTCTATATGAGCAAGAAGGTCTAAAGAAGGTAACCTAGAATGTTTTCTTTCCAACAGCTTTCATGCTTTCTATTTCTCAGTGCGGTAATTGGAGGAAAAGCAGAGATGTATTTATACAGTTGCAGATACATGATACAATGGAAAAGAAGTTTGTTCAGATTTTGGGTCAAGTATTTAATGAACACGGGCAAATCTTCCCATTAATGCAGGAAAATAATGTGGTGATTTTTTTTATTAAGAAACCAACACTCTAAAACCTTTCACAAGATCTCTGTTGACTTGTGTCAGATGACTGCCAGGTTGATGAGTACAGCACTAGAGAAAGGTGAAAGTGGCAAACCCTGACTGCTGTCAGTGTTCTTGCCACAGCAGGTCACATCTGCACTGGGCAGGCAGGGTTTGGAAATTTGGAAACAAGGAATTCATTCAGGTATCACCTAATAACATGACTCCCCCTCCTCCTAGATTTGAATGCAAACTGAGACACAAGTTCAACATTTCTGATTTTCTAGAAAAGCAAAGCCAGAGAACTTAGACTGCAGTTTGTTTGTTTGTTTGTTTGTTTGTTTGTTTTTACTCCTAGGTAGGATCTATCCTGGCTGTTTCACCAGTGTGGCACATGACATATCCAAAACACACCCCAGCTCATGCCCTCAAATTTTTCCTCAAAAACTTTACAAGCTTCAGAAATGTGATGTCTACTCAGGAAAAGAAGTGGTTTTTGCTCAGACCATAGTTTGGCCAATGAGGAATGTTTGCAACCCCGGAAACTGTACAGGAACTAGGAAACAAAATGTGTCTGCACAGATGGTGCTACATTAATTAGAAAGGAGCATGTGTATCCTGTAAATCAAGCAGGAGTTTTTTTAAACTATCTTCCCTTTTAATCAGAATGCTGTGAGGGAGAAATGGCTAGCAAGAAGCACTGCAAACTCCTACCTGCCTGCAGATTATTGTTCAGTCTTTAAGTTTCTTTATTTTCTTGTCTTCATCGGGCTCAAATATGATGGTGCTCAGGTAGGTGTTTCAGGCCATACTTTCAGGCTGGGCTGAATCTGTGTGATTGTGATAGAGACAAAAGAGGGTCAGATCTTCAAGTGCATCCTCCCCCTCTCCAATAAACCCTCTCTCCCTTTCCAAGGTCTCTCATGTTCAGTGTAGTTTGTCTAAGGTGGGAACACCAGGGTGGGTATTGCTGGAGGAATTCTCTGTGTGACTGCACAAGCAATATATTCCAGAGATGGAGGAGCTGAGATGCTTGTATTGACTTTGGTGCACATTGGCCTGCTAAAGAGTGATGCCTATATAACTTAGATCAAAGTTACAAGGTGCTTATATAGCTTGAGTTTTAAGATATCAGTACAAGCTGATACATCTATATAACCTGATATCAATAATGACTTTTAATGTATCTATATAACCTAATACTTATATAACCTGAATCATAGCTTTTTATACCTATATAACCTGAACCATAACTTTTATATCAGGTTATCTCTAACCTGATATAAATAATTTTTTTATACAATGTAATGGCTAGTATAAGGTTAACTCGTTTCTTAATGCTGAATAGATAAAGAAAAGAAGAAAAAAACTCTCCAGGTAGATAGCTCTAGAGATAGGTAAGCCAATTAGCCACAAAACAAAGAATTCAGGCCGGTTAAGACCAGACAGACCAAGGAACAGCGTAACTGTACGTGTTCTGATGGAAAAGTTGAAAAGTTCAGATGTGAAGAAGACCTTAGAAGTCTTCATCAAAGACCCCTAATGACACCCAGACTGGGGAGGCACAAATGCAGTGCAAAAGGACTATCTAATAACCATGAGATCATACTATAAAACTAGTTCTGGGGCTTATGTGATGATATTGTAATGACATAGTGACACTGAGCAATACTTACTGTACCACAGCACTTGGCAAAGGTGGGTGAGTAAGGAGGAGAAATCCCCCTCACCACCAGCGCTGCAATAAACAAATACCTGCTCTATAGATGTCAGTCTGTGGGGGTTTATTTCCAACCTTTAGGGCATCAAGGGTATGAAATACTGCTGGAGACTGAAACAACTGGGTCTTCCAAGATTGCAGGCAGCTTCTGCAGGCATATTCCTCTGCCAACCCCACCCCCACATCCCCCTGCCCCTTGCCAGCACGGATGCCTGTAGAGTTTGTCCAGACTGAACACTTGCTATTGGATGTGTGACTGAAAGTACTAAGAGCCACCATGCTAAACTCAACCCTGTGTTTCATGTCCCTTCCAGCTGACCAGCTCCCTCTGCAATTTGTGCCACCACGAACATGAACATGCTCTAGTCTGGTAGCACTGCCAAGAGCTGCAATTTCTACTCCTCTGTGTGCATGTTGGCCAGCTTTTAATAACCATACGAAAATTTGGTATCACTTTCAACATTTTAAAGAAGAGATATGAGCTTTGTTGATTGATAATGATCCAAAGTAAAGGCTACATTTAGTGTTTAGTAACCACTCTAGCAATGGCGAAAATTTATTCTGTGTACTGACCAAAATATGTTCCTGTTGGTGAGACAGTACCTGTGGGTTGGGAAGAAATAGGAAGATATTTTAAGCAGCAGGCAAATTTAATTCATGGGTTTCTGCAGGGAGTCACTGAGACACTATTTATCTTCCATGGCCTCTTCTACTGCAGCCCTGCAGCCTGCAGCCTTCACCTGGGCCAAGCGAGAGGTCACAACGAGTGTCCCACAATGTGGGACAGCCCAGGGGACAATAAGACAAGCTGGCACTTCACAAGGGTGGTGGTCCCCTGTGTTCCAGACACCAGTGGTGTGAGCCAGCAGGCTGCACCAGAAGGTCTGAAGCTTTGCTGCCTGAGGCAGGCAGGGGCTGGAGAGCCCCACTGGGGAAAAGTGGTAGCCAAGAGCCCACCATGTCCCTGGCAGCATGGACACTCACAGCACGGACACACCATGGACACTTACAGCATCCCGTGTTATTGAAGGGTCCATATAGTAACCAAGCAGAAAGGACAATCCCAGCGCAATGCCCTCATGGGACAGTCCATGTACACATCCTATGTAACAGCACAACCTGTGTCTAATATATGGCTCCACCCCATAACCCCAAATTGTGCTTAAAAAGCCTCCCACGTGAAAAGCCTTAAATGAAGCAATGAAGCCATGAAACAAGAATACAGGTACCAGAGCTTTATTAGATGTTTCACTGGGTACAAAGAAACTGGATTTTATATTCCTTTTTTTACTCTAAATACACATTCTTGTCATAAAAATTCACATTTACTCTACAGAACTGTAGGCATTTTTTACACAACATTTATTAAAGTACCATTAAACAGATCCTAAAACGAGAAGGTGCAGCTCTGTGAACCTTTGTGGGCACAACACACAGGGAGCTTCATGTTCTCAGTGTTACACAATCCTCCTTCCCACCAAAACTGAGACAAGTCATTCAAATGCATTAATGCTTACTGGGAATAATAAGGCTTCTGTACAGAGACCCTGAACAGTGTCAGGAGGCAGTGTGGCAATAACATGCTAATAATCATCACCTAGATGATACTAAACTACTGATGATTGAGGCAGTCAAAAACTTAACTGTCCTGGCAAGCCCATATAATTTTTCTTTTTAAAATTGTGGTTTTTACCATGTATTTTTATTTTCAGTAATAGTAATTACTATAACTCCAGGATTCTGCTTTAAGGATCCCCACTTCACAGCAAAACTAATTGCAGCTTCTTGAGGAATTTCTTCCAATCAAACTGACCTTTGTAGGATCAAAGGCTGAAGGAAGATATTAGTACATGCAATCTTACTGCAGAAACAAAAAACCCCTAAGTGCACCTCCCTCTGAGGAGATACTCATTGGCCAAGACGACGCCTCTTCAAGAGGATTTGTGTGCATAACTTGGAGTGTGTTCATAAACCAGCCTGGGACATCAGATGAGGCCCACTTCCAGCTTTTAGCCCCACACACTTAACATCTTATACGTCCATGTGGACTGCTATGATGTGCTGAGGCTGACAAATATCTAATATTCAGCTGGCAGGTAAAGGGATGTGTACGCACAAGTCCAGATAAGCAGCACTGAGCAGAGGCAAAGGAGAGAAGTGGGAAGATGCTGCATTTTAACTGGACAACTGAAGAGGCTTTGAAATCAGACTTGTGCCTTCCCTCAGTCACTGTTCCGGTGGATCTGACTGAAGCTGACCTCATATTAAATGTGCTGCTGGAGGGCAGGCACCCTACTCCAACCAGCCAGGCACAAGGTTGACACTCCTTGTGTTTAGTTAGCACCTCTATC
Organism: Chloebia gouldiae; assembly: GCA_003676055.1. Lineage (NCBI taxonomy): Eukaryota > Metazoa > Chordata > Aves > Passeriformes > Passeridae > Chloebia > Chloebia gouldiae. The sequence goes on along the minus strand of QUSF01000044.1, from coordinate 281,610 downwards.
CTAATTACTCTTGGCATCAGGCATGTCAAATATAAACCATGAAGGGAGAGCTAGACTTGGCTGTGGGAATAGTACAGGAGTCATACCCTGTAGGCAATATTGAGATTCCTAAGTAGGTCTGGCAGGGACAGGGAATTATTATAGGTTTTTTATTTAAAACTGCCACAATTCCTGAAAGCAGAATGCTGTACATGGGCAGGCCAGGCCATAATGATCAGCCTATGGCATTCACAATTTTTACTATGGATTTTTTTTTTTGATAGGTCCAACTTACACTGGAGCAAAGTTCAAAGCTCTTCCTGCAAATTTAAAGCTATATTCCAACACAGGACATGAGCAGTATTGCATAGCATCCAGGCACTTCCTTAAAGCCAGGATATCCCCATCCTCCTATCATGACTATATTCCAGAAGATGAATTTGAGGCCACTCAATTGCATGATCACAGTTCCTGCTGACATCAGCAGCAGTTGTGTGTGTGCAGAAGTGATTTGATCTGTAACACACTGGAAACCATGTCTTTGCCACCTTGTACAGTCAAGGCAGTTGATCAGGCAAACATCCTGTTCTATATTTACAAATCTGTAAATGAGCTCCAAGTTTAACTCCTTCGTGCCAGAAAGTGAGGGAGTCAGCTCTATGGACAACCCTTGGTAACATCTGAAACAGAACTGATAATTATGAGATTTAACAATATTATCCTAATGCATTAAGGCAGGTCACATAACTGCCCTTTTCCTTTAGGATTAATTATTATTTCCTTGTACACTGTAGACAATCCATATTCCCATTTACACACATATCTACAAAACAGCAGCACAGTAAAAACTAAATAGACCACTGAACTCCAAATACTTTAATCAATACATTACACATACTATACAGCATATTTTAACCTCATCATTGGGTAAACATATACATTTCAGAACAACATTGATTGTATGTAACACAGAAGCTACCACTGAGATATGGCAAATACATCATACACTATTAGCTTTTACTTCACTGAAAAGGAATTTAGAACTTTGAAATGGTGTTACTTGAACTCTTGAAATCACCAAATGGCCTAATCAGTTGCTAATAAGTAGTGCTTCATATACTAAATTGAGGATAAACAGCACTGGAACTGTGTTTTCAGGGCACTCTGCTTTCTTTTTTTTTTATTTTATTTTGTGGAATTAAGCTCCACAAATTTAAATTTCATTTGCAACACAGCCTATAATTACTACACAGTGACTTTCTGCTCACTCTTACCTCAGGGTAAAGGCTCAGTAACTACTTTGAAGTTAGTAGAAACTGTCTAGATTTGTATCAGTATGACAGAAAGATTGAGCCCAGTGTACATTCCGTCTCAGCCATGAATGCATATATATTTATATATATACATACATGCTTACATTTAAAAGAATGCTTTGAATAGCAGGACCTACAAAACCAGAAATATCCAACAGCAAAAGAATGCAAATAACCCACTAATTCTAAAACTACACTCCTGTGGTCTGATTCTGATTCACCCCTCACCATAAAAGACAGGAATTGCACTCCAGAAACCACCTCCTGTTTGGATTGGATTTCTGCATGTTAGATCAGTATGGAACAAAGAAGTCTTAGCACGTGTAATCTGAAATATGGAGCCAGGTGGGTTTACACAGCTGAGACTCTCAGTGTGTGCAGCACAGTTGCCATTTTTCAAGTATGGGTGAAAAGAAAGGATCAAGTAATCACATGAAACTGGCAGAAAACAAAAGCATTTGATGCATAAAAGATAAACATAGGAGGGGGAAAAATAATCAGAAGAAGCAGAAAATGTTTGGCAGTGAATGGCATGACAGTTTGAGTAAGATGCTTATACAGATTTATAGTGTAGACAGGTATTTTTCCTTGATGGGCTGATTACAGTCAACTAATTTCCCATGCAAGATTCCTCATACATGTGAAGAAACCTTCCAAGTTCATGGGATCAGAATAACACATCTGACCCAACCCAGCAAGCACATTTCTGGTTGAAATCAAAGACAATTTTAGCTGCATATGGGTGGCAAAACTGGGCTCTGGAATGGTCCAGTTGTGCTGCATAGTACTTTCTGGCTTGTTCTTTTTTGGCAAGATCCCCAGACAACATCAACAGGGAGTGTGTCTCTATCAAGACTTAATTTTAAAACTAAAACTTACAGCTTTAGGCCCTCACAGATGAAATCTTCCGAAGAGCATGGATAGTATATCCCCACATGCACTTTTTTCTTTTAGTAATTAAGGCAAGTTTGTTTACCTGTTCCTACCATAAAGTGCTGTGCTTCTCCAATAGAAAGATCAACAGATAAATGAAAACTTATTTTTTCTGACCAGAATTTAAGATTTTGCTAGTATTCTTCCCCATCAATGGAAAAATGATACAATTTGTCTATTGTTTCTTGTCAGAGGATTTTCTTTGCTTTGCTTTTACTTTCTATTTATTTCCAAATGAGAATTAGAATAAAACTGACACTAAGCAAACATTTCATAACAATACTAACAAACTCTAGATAGCTCTATACTTATTCATACATATACAGGCACACACACATAGATTTTTTTAAAATATAGCAAAGCATTTGCCTTGAGTACACCTCTGAGCAAGCGAAAAGCTTGGTGGGTCTGGTATGTTTGAACAGAAACCTGGTGTTGATGCTCTCAGATGCAACAGAATTTCAGCCAGAATCCAAAAAAAAGAAACCTAATTTTTATTCCACCAAAGGATTCGGACCACTTTACTCTATGAGAATGATAGATTAACTCTTTTGGCTATGTTTGAGCAGCTGAAGAATCACAGGAGGAGTCTGGAAAAAACTAACTCCAGCTAAATGGAAAAAAGAGCATTTTACACTACACTGCCAATAAATAAGGAAACGTTTTCACATTTTTTTAAATGTAGGACACCTACATAGGTGTGGGTTCAAAATTTATTTTCATGTTCATTTTATATGTCTGTTACATAAATTTTACTTGGAAAGCCTGTGGAAACCAGAAACAAAGTCTATCAAGCCATTCTGTATCTTGTTTAGCTGTGGGAGAAAGCATTAAATTCATGCCTCTTGTTCAACAAAACCATGATTTGTGACTCTAGGTAAATTTTTGATGCAGTCTGTATGACGTTTAAATGCCATAAAAAACCTAACTAGCTTAGATCACATATTTCATTGAGGATGACCTGTACAGTCCTAACCTATACAGAAGAGAATGCTACTGAAAGAGCCATCATGATTTCGTAACAGCTGCATGGGTTTTTTTCAAACAAATTTATAGTAGTCCTGTCCAAAACCCCAAAGATCATTAGGCAAGTGTAAAAGGATGTGTGTGTTATACACATACATATATATGTGTCATTATATTACACATACACTTAAATTACTCTTTATTCTACACTCACATGTGCATACATTTTTTTTCCAAGGCACCCTCTCAGCACAAAACAGCAGGAAGTGTTCTTCTTATTCCACTCCCTCAACTAAAGCAAACTAACCCCCCATAATGCTTGTTACCCATCTGTTCAATATGGCCATTTCTGAATTTCTAAACTCTGATGGGAGATAGTAGTCATTATCATCTGACAGAAAATAGCAATGGACTGTATGATGCAATTCTCTCTTCTCCCCCAACCAAAAGTTCTAGTAATATCAACAGAAATTTGACCTTAATTCTATCACATAAATCCTCATAGTATTTCAAAGAACAGTTCTCTGTAAGATGTTATAGCATCTATTGTTTTGTACAGATGAGATGTTTTATTTCCAAAGTTGTGTACACATGTATTGATGTGTCTAGGAAGTAGGACAGCCTGTATTTTTTTCAGTTAGTTGTCATACAGTTGCAATGCTCTCATTTCAAATTACTAAGTTTTCCATCTACTTTTTATATATGGTTCTTTAAAGCTAGGATGACCACTGATTTTGTTGCTGGAACAGTGCCATTCAGTAGATTTTCAGTCTTGTGTTATGCAGTATTATATGCCACAGACAATTTAAGGACTATAGATTACTGCTATTAGCTAAAATTGAACTACTACACTCTTTAGTACTGGAACTTTTCACTGATGAAACTGGCACTGATTTTTTGTAATCAATGGAAAAGTGTTTTGCTCATAGTTGCCTTAAAGACAGCTTAGACTGCACCTATCTTTAAGTGCAGTTTCAGTCTAGCAGAAATCAGGTTTCTACCACAGGACAAAATACTGCACATGTTAGAGTATGCACAACTCACCTTATGCTCAATCCATGCTAAACACAGTCATTTTCATATTCAGGGTATGGGATCAGGCTCTTACCTGCCTGGTAAGATTAATCCTGGGAAGAAGTGGTGCTCAAAGCTGGCCTGCATTCCTGATGGAACCAGGGAAAATATGGACCAGCAGCTGTCCCTTAGAGGTTCATATTGTGACCAGTGTTATTTAATATTTAATGACATAGATGAAGGAATCAAGTGCACCCTCAGCAAATTGCAGGTAACACAAAGCTGAATGGTGCTGTTAACACACCTGAAGGATGGGATGCCATCCAGATGAACCTGGACAAGCTCGAAAAGTGTGTCCATGAGAATTTCATATGATTTAACAAAACTAAGTGCACAGGCAGCCCCTGGTACCAGCCCAGGCTGGGCATGAGCAGACCCAGAGCAGCCCTGCCCAGAAGGGCTTGGGGGTGCTGTGGGTGAGAGGCTGCACATGGCCCGGCCATGGCACTCACAGCCCAGAGAGCCAAACGTGTCCTGGGCTGCATCCAGAGCCCCGTGGGCAGCAGGGGAGGGAGGGGATTCTGCCCCTCTGCTCTGCTCTGCTGAGACCCACCTGGGGCACTGCATCCAGCCCTGGGCTCCCAGCATAAAAAGGACAAAGACCAGTTGGAACAAGTCCAGAAGAGGCCATGAAGTTGATTAGAGGGATTGAGCACCTCTCCTATGAGGAATGGCTGAGAGAATTGGGATTGTTCCATCTGGAGAAGAGAAGACTTTGGGGTGACCTAATTTTGGCATCCAACACCCAATGGGAGTCTACAAGAAAAGTGGAGAGAGACTTTTTACAAGGGCATGTAGTGATAGACAAGGGGAAATGGCTACTGAGAGTAGGTTTAGATTAGATTTTAGGAAAAAATTCTTTGCTGAGGCACTAGAACATGTTGCCAAGAGAAGCAGTGGATGCCCCATGCCTGAAAGTGTGTAAGCCAGGCTGGATGGAGCTCAGAGAAACCTGGTCAAGTGAAAAGTGTCCTGCCAATGGCCAGGGTGTTAGAACTAGATGATCATTAAGGTTCCAACCCAGGCCATTCTGTGATTACAGAGTTAGGCCAGTATCACATACCTGCTGGCTTGACCTGAGGCAGAGACATTGGAAAACCCCATTTTGAGAATGAAAAGTAAGCAGGATTTCATCTGTGCTTTGTGCAAGCTACATGGTACATGATGTTTACTGTCCACTGATTATGGTACATAACACGTCATGTTTACTGTCCACTGATTATGCATGTGTTAGAAGCATAACTTTGGATTTATGTCACAAAGGCATTTAAACCTGCAGCTCTTTGATAAATATGATCAGTTAAACCACCTAACAGATGAAATGTAGCAGCTTAAAATTTTTGTGCCAGATACACTGTCCTCAGTCTCCTGGTGCAATGCTCACACCGTTGGGAATCCTGCTGTGAGCAGGAAGAGGACAATATATACATCCCCTTGCTCTGAAAACAACAAATTTCTTGGCACTGTTCATAACCACAGAAGACATATGAACCACATTTGGTACCTCATGGAGAACCTGTAAATGGCCTTCTCTTATCAAACACTGTAAACATGTTTAGTTTTGCTCTTCACACTAAACACAAATATGAAAAACGATGATAAATGATGAAAACATTTCCCTTATACCCACCCAATAAAGCCCTAAACACCTCAGTGTGTTACAAGAAGATGAGTGTTTTACAATATAATCCTTTTAAGAATACAATCTTTCTTTTTTTTCAAATTCTGAATAATGCAACAACACACATATCACAGTACTATCAAGTAGTTTCATCTTCACCTTCATCCAGAGAATAGTTGAGTTTTATGACTGTGCTGATAAAGTCACCAAGTTCTACAAAATCTGCAGTGATAATATTCACACCACTTTCTCCTGCCTTCTGAGTTCGGACCCACTCCATCATTGCAGGAAGAGCCCTAAGGAGAAAAGAGGAACAATAATTACTCATAAATCAGCGAGACAAATGCATCAAGGCAGGATTTACTGACAGTGTCTCCCATTGATCTTATTTGGTTCCTAAGGGAAAGAAACCAAGTGAAACAGGACACGGGTTACTGCTCAAGCTTTTTAATAACTCTTTTTAATTTTCATTCTCTGAGAAAATAATATGTTGATCACACTTCACCTTCTCAGTGAAAAAGATGGGAAGGAAGATCCTTCTTTAGAAGGCTTAGAGTAATTATTAATTTTGCCTAGGCACAAGGCAAAATTGGACCATGGACCAGATACTTTTTGATATCATCTGGCCATATGACTGCAAGGGAATTGCTTATGGAAAAGCCTGTAACAGAGAACTCAAGACATTTGTAAAGCAAGTTTGATACACTCAAGGAAATGCTGAAAATAGCATTTTGAGGAACACAGAAATAACCATGATTCCTACAATATAAGTAAAGCATATACCTAAACCTCTTTCTTCACAAGTACGGATACCCAAGCCATGAATTAATTAGATTTAATCATGAACTAGTGGTTGGTAACTGAAATACAAAGCACCATATCAACTCTTTTCTAAGATGGAGGATTTTAATCATGTCAGATCCTTAGCACAGGAATTCTGGGGTCTAAAGGATATCTGTCTAACTGTGCTTCTGAGTATAAAGAAATTTTTCTGACGTTTTTCTGTGCAAATACAAACTAACAATCACAAGAAATATCTGTGAGAAAAATAAAAGGCTTCTTAGTCCTGCTGAGGCTGTCAAGCAGCAAAATCCAGTTTTTAGAAGAAAGAAGTTAACAGAGTTCAAAAAAAATAAGGTATATATTTTTCAGAGAAAGGGTATTTTTCAGAGAAAGGATATTTTTCAGAGAAAGGGTATTTTTCAGAGAAAGGGTAATTGACCATTGGTACAAAATCCAAATGACTGTGACAAGCTCTGCAGCAGTCTTTAAATCAAGCCTGGGTACAGTTCCAGAATTATACTTTTGGTCAACCTCAAGCTGATGAGTTAAATAAAAGAACCTAAAGTCTGGGCAGGGCTGCAGTTGGTTTAGATGAACATTGTGTTCTCATTTTGCTCTAAGATCTATAAATCTGTGATTTCCCCTAAACCAGCATGTTGTGCAGCCTTTTTTACAGGCACAAGGTACATGGAAAATTTTGGTCTGACAGTAATGAAGGTGAACATGTCGAACCAATATCTTCTCTCAATAGCTTTAGGAAAACAGATCTAAAAAAAAAAAAAAAAAGAGAACTATTAGCAGAGATTGTACTTGTCAGTGGCTACTAGAATCAGTCAGTTTTAAAATAATTTAATACAGAATAAAATAATTTAATACAGAATAAAACCCAAGGAGCTAAAATTATTCCTCTCTATGATTTCACAGGAGAATACCAAGGTTTTATTTCACCAAAATGTACTTGAATCTACTGCAAGATCCACATATCAGCAATACATTTTATATCAGTGATTGATTCAGTATGACTGAAGCACTCATATGCACACCAGCTCATAAAACCAAACTCAAGCATTCTGCTGTTTATTTTTAGATTTAAGTTTATGTAATCCTGGAAAGCTGCAGAACTGTAACAGGCATGGGTCAGGTGTTAAATACCTGGCAATGCCTGGACTGCTTGAAAAGATCTGCAAGCAATCAGAACCAGGACAGATCTCAGCAGAACAGCACAGACCACCAAGGTGACAAAAGGCACCTCAGAGCACCTATAAACCCCACTGCATTTTCACATCTGAAAGGTACTGCTAAGCTCTGCACAAAGATACAAGGTTGAATGTATGAGATGGCAGTATGTTGCTTTTGTATTTAATACTATCCTATTTAAGACCAAAGAGTTAGAGGTTTAAAGTTCAACTGATTCACAGGCAGGCACAAATCCTTCCTTCCTTCCTTCCTTCCTTCCTTCCTTCCTTCCTTC
>QUSF01000044.1:42754-273460 GCA_003676055.1 Chloebia gouldiae | reverse complement strand
CCTTCCCGCCTTCCCGCCTGCCTCCCTGCCTTCCCTCCTGCCTTCCTTCCCTCCCCTCCCTGACAACCTTGATCTTTTCCTCCCCCTTGAAGCACAATTAACTTCTTTTGCCATCTTTTACTTGTTCTGAAGCTGGTTCTGATATCATTCTTTCTTCACATCATACAGTTTGCTGTCCATACACTCACCCATATTGACCAAAATACTATTTTCCTTTTCTTGATGTGTTCTTAGTAAGTCAGATTCCGCCATATAGTCATGCCTCCTTTTGATTTAGGGCTTTATCCTAAAGTCAGCATGCCTTGCCACTTCATCCACAGTTGGCTTGGTTAGTTGAAGGGTTTATTTTTGTTTTACTGATATTTCACACGGGACACAGTTGCACGACCCTCTGCTCATATGTAAATTGCTAGATAAAGTCACAGAAATCTTTTGTTCATGAGACTAAAAAGCATTTAAAGATAAGTCAGGAATGAATCACATTATCAAATAAAAAGCTTATTTGCATAGGAAAGCTAAATAACACAATCCTATTTTAAAAAAAGATAGCTGAAGAAAAGATTCCACTGACCTTAAAGATTTGATGTAGGCTCTGTAGCTCTGTTTATTTTATTTAATACAAAAACCATACAGATTATCTCTTCCTCATGTGCCATCTCATGACTCTTAAAAACCACATGTTGCTCAGTTTCAGTGTTTATCTCAAATGCTCACAATAATTATTAGAATAAGCCTGCTTTAATATTCCTTGGGGTGCCTTTATGGTAGCAGTACAAACCTTGTTCACCCTGCCTTGTAATTTCCAAACTGTGCCTCAAACTAGTGATTGTTCTCACCAAGGGTTTTACTTAGGCGAACAAACCACCTACATGACTGAGCTCACAAAAGCCCAGTACATACCACAGACTTCATAGATACTCTTATGTGGTTCTCTGCAAACATAGGGGAAGCTTCTAGAAACTTCTCACAGAAGCCACCCCTGTAGCACCCCCATCTACCAAAACCATGCTACGCAAACCCAAATCATCTTGCTGGTTTGGTAAGGAATGATTTTATGCACAAGCATATAGACAGAAGCCTCTCAGCCTGCAAAGGAGCATCACTGCTTCTGTGTTAGGTAGGTCCTGGCTCTCCTATGGAGGATATCTTTGGGGTGCCGCCCACAGCTGGTACAGTCCAGCTCTTATGGGCACAATCCCAGTTCTCACAAGGAATCATTCTAACCCCTACAGGTTCCAAAGCCAGCAGGTTACCCAGAGCCACCTGCACCCATATGCTGCTTGTCTTTGCACAGAGCCAGGGAGGAGAGTAGCTGTGCTCCTCCACAAGGCCTGTGCCAGGAGAAAGAGAGGAGTTCTCTCCTTTTACCTCGCCTCCTGGGGCACTGCTTTCATTCTGCTGCAGTCCCTCTGACCTGGGTTGGAGTTGGCCAGATCTGACGCTGCCAGGCCACTGTAGCAGTGCCCCACAAACCAGCGTCTGAAGTCAATTAGTTTTTCCACATCCCTGGTGGAAGCAGAGGGGTTAATGGAACCAGTCGTCTAGGGAGGGCAAAGACACAAGGCTGGGGGGCTTGAGTGCTGGCGGGGAAGGAGGTGAATAGCATATTACCTCAATTTGGATTGAGATCAGTAATCTTGGTGATAAATTTTCTGACCTGCAGGACTGTGTAGAGTATTTAATTTCTTGTCATGAATTGGAAGTGAGGAGGTGGCAGACAGCTGCCCCTCGCTGCCAGGATGGTGGGAGCACAGCCATGTGCCTGCCTGATGTGAAAGGACCTCATGGGAGGGGCTGTGGTCCAGCCCCAGCCACCACCACTGCACCTCCACAGAACCAGACAGATGCACCACCTGTGATGCCTAACAGAACAGCCTACTAGAACAGCATTTCCACCTGCCAAAGACTTTATGAGAAGGGGGATAGTAGAGGAAATTTGGGTGGTAAGGACCTACACTGCTGGATAATTCAAAGTCACACAGAGATACTTGATGTGGTTGATTTTCTTCTGAGATATACATTTTTATCTCAGGTGGCACATCACTAGGTTAGTCAGAGGTCCTCATAACTTAGGCATGGCCTGTGTACAAGTATGGTTTACATCATGACTGCAAGCATGCCCGACATCACCAATCTCAGCCTTTTTTTTTTTTTTTTTTGAGAGCCATGTACTTTTTCATATGGCATTGCTACAGCAATTTTCACTTACAACACAATAAAATCTAGGCTCAGCTTTGACACTTATTATATTTTCCCTGTTCTGCTTGCTTGCTTATATAAGCAGAAAAGTGCACATATTTATTTTAAAGTTTTCCTCCTCTTTCAGAAACCATTTTCTGATAAATTACAGATCTGCTGAGAAATATTGACCTCAACTACAAAACAGGCATAGCCCTTTTTAAAGTTACTGAATATTCAAGACCTCTTTCTCCTTTATTTTTTAATCTATCAAAGCTCTTAAGTGACTTCAATGGCATTGAATTTTGTTCAAAAATAATAATTAAGCATTCAAGTTGCTTCAGTTCAAGCAGTAAAATCATGAGCCCCATTAAAATCTTTCAGAAAGAAAATATGACCTAATTATTTGTATTTGCTTTTAAAAAAACTGTTCTTAGGCTATTTTTGTTCAGAAACAGGCTTGGTTATTTGGTTTTTTTAATGCCTGAGTCATGAAAGCCTGACAGTGTGACAGAAGACTAATGACAGCAGTGCTGTAAGACAGGACCTCCCGTGGCGGAACAGCCGTTCCTCTCTGCAGAGCTTTCACAGGAGAGGAGAAGGAAAAGCAACTTCACAAACACAAAACAGAATGGCTATTCACTGCTTAATGAGAGTTTGATCACTAAAGGCAGAGAACATGTTTTCTTCTGGAGTGCAGGGAGTCAGTACAACCTAATCCACAGTGAGAAATTGGTCCCATTCACAAGGTGTGATGCTGCCGAGCATTAAGTGCCTGTTCCCAGTAACACCAGTGAGAACTGCAGCAGGTCTCCATGCTCAGGGCAAAGTGACATGTGGCATTTCTTCCCTCTCCAGTGAAGCACACACCCTGCTCCCTGAAGCCTTTTGCAAAGAGATGTTATGACTGAACAAAACCAGCACCCCTTTTCATGGGGCTGTGCTTACACGAGCCTGATTCAGAGTCCCTGTATTTCCTAATTTCCTTGCTCTCCATTCAATTTTACCACTGTCTGCAACAACACTGAATTCATAGCCATAATTCAGCATATGCTCACCTGGGCTTTTCAAGGATGCTGAGAATTCATCGCTCCAGTGGGAGCAGTGGATTTCCTGTGTGTCACTGAAGCATGAAAATCACGACTGGAAAGAACTTTGAAAAGTCATCCAAGTTCATCCAGCTCACCTTGAGCAGGATCAACTGCACAAAGATCAATGATACAAACCCCTTCTGGTTCAGTTTAATCTATTTACAAGCCCCCAGTAAGGCAGATGTCACAGCCTTTCTGTGTATTTAGAGCAACCCTATACAGATAACCCTATACATCCGCATTTGCTTCACCTAGAGTACCCAGAAATAAAGGCATTGTGGCATGCTGCTCAAGAGTGTTCACCATGTTCTCACTCTGCTCCTACAGAGTAAATGCAGTAAATGCAGATTTACTCTGCATCTGTAAATAAGTTTCCCTGCAAAGGATGAGCCTTAGGCACCATTCCACACTACATCATTCTACCATAATTTTCTCTATGGCAAAACTACTTTAAAAAGTCCTCCTCTATTATATGCTAGTCATTTGTCTCCACTCCCTGATCAAAATTTAAAATTCTCTCAGTTGTGCTAATAGACCTTTAGAGGCAAAATTAACACAGCATGTGGAAACAGAACAAGTGGTTTTGCTCTCCCTCTGTCACTGATTCATTGACAAGTTTTGGTTTGTAACAGGTCCTTGCTAATTGTTGAAATGTGACAATCAAGGAAAAAATGAACCGAAGCACAGAGATTTACATGAACTCAGCACAAAAGGCAGGAAAGGAACTCCTCAGATGCACTTCCACACCTCTTGGATCTTCTTTAGGTAGCAGTAGCATTGTCATAAAATTGGCACTACCAAGGTCAGATTGATGCAAGCCAGAAAATTTGGGCAACATTGAGTGGAAATTTCTTTCCCTGGATCTTGAGTGGACATTACTGCACGTGAGCTGCCATGTTGCAGTAACTACCTACATTAGTACCTAATAACCTTGAATTTATTCTTCTGAAAAACTTACCTGTAATTTAGTCATCCTCAATTACTTTATACAATTTGGAAATTCATCTATTCAAATGACACAGACAAGCATGCTGGGGTCAGATGCATCTTTGAGTGTCATTATTTTAGCTGCATACTCTGCAGAGACATCAAGGGCTAGATGTCTTCCTTCTCAGATTGAACTGGTATTGGCTTTCTGGGTTTCATTTTTAAAGGGAGACAGAAATGAGCTTAAAAGGAATATTCCTGCCCTCCCTTCAAAAAGTATGTCAGCTGAATTTGTTAAACCTACACCTTGTACAAAAATCCAATGGGATATTTAATATCTGGAGGTAATTAATGTTCAACATTCCATTTTTCCTTGCTTTTAGCCATTTCATCTAGAGCATTAACTAATAGCGTTAGGAATGCAGGAAGGAGGAAAAGGACTCAGTGGACACTGTAGTATAAAAGATCTCTTTACGGAGACAACTCTTGTATCTTGCCTATTTTCTTGGTTAATGCAGTAGGAAACTGAAGTTGCAAAGACAGAGCTAAAAGTCTGAGTTGCTGCCATACAAACTATGGTGTTCAGTTTTTACATTATGACTGAAAAAGGCTTGTAAAACATGTAGTTATCACAACAGCCAAAGGTTTAAAGGAAAAGTACTACTTGCTATGAGGATGTCTCTATTCAAAGTCTGTTTTTTCTCAGTGATTCAGCAGATCAAATTAGACGATCTCACCAACTGCTTCTCTAACTTGGAGCTGTGCAAAGCATTTGACATGATCATTATATCCTTGTCTCTAAATTGAAGAGACATATATTTGGTGGATGGAGACATATACTTGGTGGATAAGGAATTGGCTGGATAGTCACACTTAAAGAGCTGTGGTCAATGACTTAATGTCCAGGTGGAAAGCTGTGTCAAGTGGTCTCCCAGTACTGTACTCCCCACAGTATTGGGACTGGTACTCTTTGACATCTTTGCTGGTCACATGGACAGTGGGACTGAGGATTCCATCAGCAAGTTTGCTGATGACACTGAGCTGGGTGAGGCAACCAACACATGAGAGGGAAGGGATGGCATCCAGGGGGACCTTGACAGGCTTGAGAGGCAGGTCTGTGCAATCCTCATGAAGTTCAAGGTCAAAGGCAAGGTTTTGCACATGAGTCAGGTTTTGCACAAGCTGGGGGCTGATGGGATTGAGAGAAATCCAGCAGGGATATACTTGGGGGTGTTGGTGGATGAGGAGCTCAACATGACCCAGCAATGTCTTGAAGGTTGTCTTGCAGCCCAGAAAGACAACCTGGGCTGAAGAGGGGATTCTGCCCCTCAGCTCCACTGGGGTGAAACCTCACCTGGGCTGGACTAAGTCTAGAGGAGGCCATGAAGATGATGGCCTGAAGCAGAAGGCTGGAGTACCTCTCCAGTGAATACAGTCTGAGAAAATTGGGATTGTTTAGCATGAAGAGAAAGCTTTAGGGAGACCAAAGAGCATGTTCCAGTACCTAAATGAGGCCTACAGGAAAGCTGAAGAGGGATTCTTCACAAGGGTATGGAGTGATGAGACAAGAGGAATGGCTTTAAACTTAAAAAGAAGAGGTTTAGAGGAGATGTTAGGAAGCAATTTTTTACCATGAGGGTGGTGAGGCACCAAAACAGACGCTACATACCTGGAAGTATTCAAGTCCAGCTTGGATGGGGCTTTGAGCAACTAAATCTAGTGGAAAGTGTCCCTGTCCATGGCAGGGGCTGGCACAGGATGACCTCTAAAAGCTCTCTTACAACACAAAGCATTCTAAGATTCTATGTTAATCAGTTATCCCTTGGATATCACAGCGAGGTGATCAGGGAGGTCAGAGTGGTGTTCACCCCTTTCAACCTCTTGTAGCACAAACAAAATCTTGAACACTCATTAACACAAGCACCTGGATGAGGCATATTTTATCTGCATGAAACAGCTGGTCCTGCTCCCAGTTTCACATGGAAATCTGAGTGTTTAAGAAGTATTTAAAAATTCACATAAATGACAATATGCCTAGAATATGGGAACTGGAACTTATTCCATTGTCTGTGAAACAGAACACCTCTGCTTTACAGAAGAAAATGTCTGTCACCAATCAAAGGAACAGCTGCAGGTCTGGGGTTTTTTTCATCCCTCATCTTCTAGTTCTTTAAAAAAAGAATTATGATTTATTCATACAACCATTACACTTGAATCCCTGTATTAAAGCATCCAAATCAGGTGTTAGAATCTGACAGCAGAGCTGGAACTCCTTTGACACAGATGTATGTTGTAGCCAATACCAGACCATTCACAGCCAAGGGCTTTTCCTCCACCAGACTCAGCCAAGGGCTCTTTTCTCCAGGAGCTGCCACCATGTGTTATCCGGGATCTTTCAAAGAGCTCTCTTGCTAAGGAACCTATTTGGGTACTTGAGGTGTAGAACTGTTCAGCTACCACTCATTTTGAAGTTTCACTGGCTGCTGCTGGCTCGTCTCCTTGTTATAAAACTCACATTCTTGAAAATGTAAAATTTGAATGATTCAAGAAAGACAGAGATTTAGAGGGGGAAAAAAAAGTAGAAGGTAGTGCATGGAGAAAATATTCTGAAATTTAATATGGGGAACAGTGAAAGAGAATCTACCGCATCAAAAAAGAGGTGATTTTTACAAGCGTTTAGCCCTGCCCAGAACCTTGAAACACAGATTAGTTATCAGAGTGATCATGAAAATCCCACTTTTGAGTAACAGGAAAAGTTAGTAAAAAGGATGTAACATTAGCAGAGAAAGCAGAGCAGTTAGCTGAAGGGCAGGGTTTATTTAAGAAACTTCTAACTGCCAGCATTCTTTCTCTGCTGTACAGCTTGTAAGTTTACACATCACTGCAGTTCCACTGACATCATTGCTAAAACAAATCTAAATTATTTAAGTAAATAGATAAAATGTGGATTTTTTTTTCAGACTAATAGTGTAGCTTGAAAAACTGTTTCTTCCTGCAGATACCTTAAATGAAAGTGAATCTCACCAATATTTTAATTCTTTGATATTGAATACAGAGACAACCAAAAAGTACAAATCTGCAGATGACTGTTTGCCAGAGTAACTTATTCAGTATATTCCACAATATGTTATTCATAAAAACATATGCAGAATAATTCATATGGAAGGCAAAGTTCAAAAATGCAAGGAAAACAACCATATTCAAATAAGATAAAGTTACACTAAAGAGATGCATCTTATGGTGTTCCCAGGAGTTTAATACTTTCTTACAGTTTAGAATAAAGGTGAAAATGTGGTTTGTTCATGAAAGATTCAGCAAACCAATTATGATGAAGCAATCCACCTAATAAAGTTGAAAGAGAAAATTATAAGAGAAAGAATTACCTCCAAAGAAGGGAAATAGTACTTTTTCATCCCTAGTGCTATTTGGACAGCAAGAAGCCAAGAATATAGTAAGGGTTTCAGGCAGCACATCCAAGTAACAGAAATTGGGCATAATTACAGCTCTGATTTGAATGATGTTGTGATTAAAACAAGTCAGAAAATTAGATGGTGGAAACAAAATGACATAGGAACACACAGTTTTTCAGTTAATTAAAAATATATTAAATGTGTAGCTCATGTTCAGCATAGCCAATTAAACATTCTTTTCTCACTCTTTCATCTCCTAAAACTGTCAAAACACTTCAATATTCCTAAAACACTAAGGTTGAAAATATCACATGTAAATGTTTTCTTACATATTTTTTCTCATATACAACTAGTCTTCAAGTTTATCCCCATTTCACAAATAGAATCAAAAATATTCACAATTCTGTTTTCCCAGCACATTTCATTCAGCCCACAGACTCCTCTCTGCTGTACCTCTCTACACTTGAGGCATTACTTCTGCTTCCTACTTTCTGATTTTTTTTCTTCACCAAGCCTTCATCTGCAAGGCTGGCTTTATCATTTCCATTGCAAGGCACATACCAAATGGACTCACAGCATATATAATAAGGATACTTATTTCACTGCAGTCATGGCCATGTCTAGTGCTGTGGTGCCCCAAAAGCCCAGCCTGGTGCCTGGACCACAGGCACACACCCATTAACTCCTCCACAAAAACTGCTTCACCTCACCACAGAGAAGGCTCAAGCTGCTTATTATAATTTATACATCTTCTGGCTTCTAGCTCTGGACTCCCACAGCTAAACCATCTTTGTTAATCAGCTGGATCCCAGAGGCACTATCCTCTTAAATAGCATCCTGGGCATTGCTGCAAATCATTTACTAGGAACAGCCTTCCCAGAGCTATTCCTCATTCATTCCTACTTAACTTTCCTCACAACCTCGAATTAACAAGCCCAAAGCACTCATATGATAAACCCTTTACTATGTCAATTATAATTATCCAAAATACAGTACCCAGGAGATATTATAAAACAGTCACTGCTCTTTTACAGAGAGAAATGTTTGTCCTGGATACAGCTGGTGGAGACAGGCTCACCAGGTTATCTTTCTGCCAAGGTGGGAACTGTGCTCCTAACACAGACTTCTCTGACTTTTAAATAATCAGTGGGGTCATGAATGAATACTGCACCTTTTTCCCCACCCCCACGTGGGAGCTCCCATCCCATGTCTCAAGACCAAATTCTCCCAGGGTTCCCACAAGCAGACCAACAGGGAGCAGAACACAGTGAAGTCCTGTCCTCCCATCTCCAGTGACAAAGCTATTGCCATGGTAAGGCACTTTGGTAAGGCAGGTTAGCAGCCATGACATTCTCTTGTAGAATCTTGTCTGGGAGGAACTTGCTAACTAGTGATCTCTGTTCCTCTTTCAAAAGTCGATGAAGCTCATCTTAGAAGCAGTCTGTTTTCTCACTCCCACTTTTCCAGCTCAAAAACTTCACTGTAGGGAGCCCTTCTCTCACTTCCAGCTTAAATTTATTTAGTCAGTGTATACCTGTTGCTCTTGTAAGAATATTGGCCCTTAGCCTAAACTGTTTTCTCTCCCTGGTATTTATTCCTGTGATATTTACAATGAGTAGGTAATCACAGAACCTCTCAGGATTCACTGTGCCAGGATAAACAAGACAACATTTCTCAATGTCTTCAGCAATTCACTCCCTGTTTATCCTAGTTAGTAATCCCTCTCTGCAGCTGTGTCAGTATTATCTACTCAGAACACGGATGACCAAAATTGCATTGAACATCCAAAAAGATATCCTATCATACCTCAGATGGTAGTATCAGCATCTTTCTGTGACTGCTGTAAATGTCTAGGTACATAACATGAGGATACCATCCTTTCTTCGACTTGGTTTCCACCAAGGGCTAAGATTTAGCCAACCATGGATGACACTACAGCAGCTACCTTGCCTGGCAGTCCCAGCTGATGAGATCCTGCCTTATGAGAGCATACGCCTGTCATCATGGCCTTTCATTTTATACCACTGAATTTCAGCTCACTTCTTCTGCAGGCATCCAGGTCTTGCTATATGTTATCCCTCAGCTTTCCTCAGTTACAATGGCAGACTCGTATTTTCTGTTAGCAGCAATCTCCCTTATTCTTTACAGCAGAAATCAAGGTCCTTACTGGCAGAATTAAAGACAACCAGGGTCTTTGAGGAAAGCTACCATTTCTACTTCTTCTGGTACTTCTAATAAGTCCAACTTAATTTCTGATTTCCATACTCCATTTCAGTCAGTAATACCCTACTTAAACTTTACCAACTGCATTATGCATTATTTACCAGCTACACTGGGCCATCCCAGGTGTGACAAACAGGTCAAGGGAAGTAATTATGCCCCTCTGCCCTCATGAGACCTCACCTGGAGCACTGTGTCCAGCTCTCAGGTCCTCAGCACAGGAAAGACTTGTACCTGTCGGAGTGGATCTAGAGGAGGCCACAAAGATGATCACAGAACTAAAGCACCTCGATGAATACAGTATGAGAGAGGTGGGGCTATTCTGCTTAGAGAAGAGAAGGCTTTGGGGAGGCACTGGAGGAAAAATATCTGCTTCTTTTATTCTGTTAGATAATTCTGCTGATCTCTGAGCAACCCTTTCTAACATTCATTACTGTCATATTTTGAAATCAAACAATAATACTCATCTTTTCTTTTAACTCAACTTTATAGCCAACAGTTTTCAAAAATCAAGATGCTACCATCAATGGCATCATAACATGACAGACTACAAAATTCAGATCAAAAAGCTAAGTCAGACTCTTACACATCACATAGTCCTGAATCACTACCTCTAGACTACACCTGCCAATATGCTGTCTGCCTTGAGTTAGAATAAATTTAGATTTTAGAGAAGGTAGTTGGGTCATTTAACTTCCTTCCAAAATAAAGCAGTTGAACTTTCTCAGAGGAAAAAGTAAGGACAGATTCTGATTTATTTCACCTGCAAAAAAAAAAGTAAAGGACCCTGAAATGTGCCACAGTATTACTTACAGAGTCTCCCTGAAGAACTCCATCTTTCTACAGTGTTTATGATTGTGCATACCATAATAATAATGCTGCTTTGCTTGGCTGGTGGTATTCACCTTATAGGTGGCAGATAAAATTGTAGGTTCTAATAGTCATGAGAAAAGCTAAAATGGATATTGAGAATGGGACATAAAGACTGTCACTTGATCAACTGTGATACCAAGGGGCAGACGAAGACTGGATGCTTCAGTGCTAGACATCCACTGTGGTACTAAATAGATGTGAAACCAAGATTCTGAAACTGAGAACTGCTGTTCTGTGAAACTCCAGCATTTCAAAATGTGATTTTGTTTCATATTAGAAAACAAAACAAAAATTTTGGCCTTTCCACAAAATAAAGTCCAAGATCTATTTCTGAATAAAAAAAAAAATGAAAAGCTGTGAATATAGAAACAGCGTTAAATATTGCAATTAAGAGTGTAATGTAAATCTAAAGACAAGACAGAATTAATAGGAGTGAAAATCAAAATGTTTTGACATACGGTATTTTGCTAAAATAGACTTTTCCCTGGGGAAAAATGCTGAAAGGAACATTCCTGGAGGGGAAAAAAAACCCCAAAATAATAGAATTTAAAATATCTATAGCTGTCAATAAAAAGCAACATTGATAGGAAAAAAACAAATGGCTTTGTAATCTCTGGGTTGAAGAAATGCACAGAAACATGCACATGATGTCACATCTAAAAAACTAACAACTGTAGGCCAAAATCTTAACAAAGGAAATAAAATATGAAACAATACACCACTGATGTGATCTCAAATTATCTTCAAAAACAAAAAGTTATTTGATGACTTGGAGCACTCTTACTGGTTCTGATCAGCACTAAAAATAGACAGACATTGTGAGAAGTCTCATGTTTCCAGTAACACTGATAACTTTTGAATTGATCTCATATTTTATTTAACAAGAACTCCACAGCAATGAACCATGGTTGCTAACCACAGGGAAAAGGTAGACTAAAAAATACATTATATATATTGTAAAAATTTATCAGGGGACTACAGAGGATGCATCAGCAATAAAGTAAAATCCCCAAGGAGAAAAGAAAAGAGAGGTACTTGGCTGAGAAATACTTTTGCAAAGAGGTCATGGAATAACTGAACTGTTTGGGTTGAAATGGATCTTTAAAAGTCATCTGAAGGACACAACTTGTCACTCGTGTCCATCAGGAGGACTCTGAGTTGTTAACCAGTACACTCTGGATATCTATCCAAGCCATTCCTCATTCACCACTCTATTCATCAAATCCACCTCTCATTTAGAGAGAAAGACATTGTAGGGGAACATGTCAAAGGTTTTATACAAGCCCACAGAGATAACATCCCCTGCCCATGGTTGTGGCCACTCCATCATAGAAGCTTGGTAGGTTAGCCAGACAATACTTGCCCTCAGTGAAGCTGTGACAGCTGTCTTGAATAACCTCCCTGTCCTCCCTGTGACTTAGTGTAACTTCTACAAGGAACTCTTTCATCATCTTCCCTGGCACAGACAGGAGGG
Organism: Chloebia gouldiae; assembly: GCA_003676055.1. NCBI lineage: Eukaryota > Metazoa > Chordata > Aves > Passeriformes > Passeridae > Chloebia > Chloebia gouldiae. Next base: position 261,287 of record QUSF01000044.1, on the reverse strand, counting down.
TGAAAGGTCAGAGTTCCCAAGGTCCTCCCTTCTACCCTTCTTAAAAATGGATACAGCATTTCCCTTTTTTCAGTTACCTGGGACTTCACCTGACAGCCATGAATTTTTAAACACCATGGACAGCAGCGTGGCAGCTCCAGTAGCCAATTTCTTCAGGACCTTAGGATGTGTCTCATCAGGTCCCATATATCTACATACTACCAAGTTCCTGAAAAGAACATGAATCTGATCTCCCTCTTACAGAGGTTTTCCTCCCTGCTTTAATGCCAATTCACTCAAGATGTCTGGGAAGAAAGGCTGCCAAAAGAAGTCATTCCCTTCTCCATCATCATAGCATTGAGTCATCTGCTTCATCAGCACAAGGAAAAGCAGACTTGCCACCTCAGCTGAACACATGGTGCCTGAGAGTCCCTGCAGTGGCTCATGCTTGTCTTGTGGAACACAGCCCAAACTGCACATTCATCACAGAGATGCTGCAGTCCTCTTCCTCCCATAAACCTCTCATACCAGGGGCTGATGGTGGTCAGTCTTGGCTATGCACCTGTCTTGCATCAAAGACCAGACAGACAGACCTAGCACACCTCTGCCTCAGCACAGACTGGGGTAGATCTGCTGGACAGCACCACCTCTGTCAGTGTGACCCAGGGCACTGGCATAATGTGCGTCACAGAGACGTTATTTAAGACAACACGAGTTCACAAAGCATGCCTTTGTGGAGAAAAACACACACCACTTCAGCAAGATGTGAATCTGTGTCTCCAGAGATACACACTCTCTTCTCAGAAGAGCTGGGCAGCAGGTACAGTCACTGCTGGCTGTTAGCAGGATAGGAATCCAGAAAGTTACTGAGAAGGAATTACAGTAACTGACCCTGGATGTCAGTCCATCCAATACATTATTTCATAGAATCATAGAATATCTTGTCTTGGAAGAAACCCACAAGGATCATTGAAATCCAACACCTAGCCTGCACAAGACAATCCCAAGAGTCACACCATGGGCCTGAGAGCATTGTCCAAACTCTTCTTGGATTCTGTCACATTTGGTGCTGTGAACACTGCCCTGGGGAGCTATTCCAGTGCCTGAGCACCCTCCAGGCGAAAAACCTTGTCCTGATACCCAACCTAAACCTCCCTGACATGGCTTCATGCCATTCCCATAGTCCTGTCACTGGTGAACAGAGAGAAGAGATCAATGCCTGTCTCTCCATTTCCCCTTGTGACGAAGCTCCAGTCTGCTATGAGGTCTCCTCTGAGACTCCTCCAGGCTGAACAAGCCAAGTGAATTCAGCCATTCTTCATACAGTATCTACTCTAGACTCTTCAGCATTTTTGTAGCTCTCTTTTAGATATACTTCCAATTACTAAAGGATAAAGCAATGTCCTTCCAGAGCTGAAAAGTATTTTTCAAACAGTCCACCTGTATTTCTTATGAACAATAGCTTAGAAGAAAAAAAATAAAACAAACAAACCAGGTTTGTTCATCATATGGATTAATACTTTCACAGAAGTATTAGTGTTCCTCAGACTGCAGAGCTCAAATGAGGGTGCTTTCCCCCCAAGAAAAACCATTCATCTGGATTTATGTCTCTCCTGTTCCAGCACAGCCAGACACTAAAGGCAGTGAAACACTGTCTGATGGAGAGAGGAAGCCAGCAGCAAATGATACTTGGCAAGACAGATCATTATTAGCCAAATGTTCTGAGCTGCAATTAGCAACACGCTCAGAAGAACTTGTTGATGGTGTGAAAACAGGGCAAGAGGCAAGGCACTGCTCTTGCTTGCAGTGCCACTGCAGTGACCTTGCTCACCTCTCTCAGCTGAGTCCTATCCTTTACCTTTAGCAGAAAGACGCTTAACAAACTGGGCACAGACACTCCCCACGCCACATGCTCCTACTCTTCACAGAAACAGCACCAGTCTTGGACAACACACAAGTAGCTTGATGACATTCCATCAATGAGCTTCAGGACTACCTGCCTGGCACCTGAAAACAGCCTGAAACAGCATCCCTGGGTACAAAACATCCTTTAATGGCTGGTAACATTCTGGCTTCAGGTTTATACTTTCACCCTAATTACCCAAACCCTAACTAGCTCCTCACATGTGGCTGAAGTAGAAATGAAGATTGCTGGGGTGACTACTTGAAATAGCTTAGAGGAAAGAAGCAAGTCTAAGTAAAAAGAGCATTTAGGAGGAGAGAGGTGAAAAAGGGGGCTAAGGAAAGGATGTGACAACAGTGCTCCTTTAGCAAACACAGATCCTCCTCCTGACACCTTGTGCCTGAGGTGGTTGGCACAAGACCCACACAGCTGGAGGTCAGCTGAGAGAGTGTGAAAAGTTGTGAGGAGCCAAGTCCTCACTGTTTCAATGTTTTATTCAGCCAAAAGCGGGGAACAGAGAGGGGGCCCCGAAGTTGCTTTTCTCTAGTAAGACATTCAAATCCAAGATAAATCATAATTAACTTACCTCTGAGAAAAAAGCCTGCTCAGAAGGAGGCAAGTTTCTTTTCAATATCCACTCAAACCTTGAGAAACAGCAGTGAACACTCTGGACAAAATGACAATTTTCCCATTATTCAAGCAACATAAGTTGCACTACGATACCTGCAGGAATCATTTGGGATTACAGCCTTGCCTCAGAGCTGTCATTTGAACAGGTCTCACTGGAAAAGCAAATAAGCCAGTTTCAGACATCAGAGTACGTAAATAAGTTGGGTGGGAGTGTTGATCTGCTGGAGGGCAGGAAGGCTCTGCAGAGGATCTGGACAGGCTGCATCGATGGGCTGAGGCCAATGGTGTGAGGTTCAACAAGGCCAAGTGCCAGGTCCTGCCCTTGGGTCACAACAGCCCCAGGCAGTGCCACAGGCTGGGGCAGAGTGGCTGGAAAGGAGCTGGGGGTGTTGGTGACAGCAGCTGGACATGAGCCAGGGTGTGCCCAGGGGGCCAAGAAGGCCAATGGCATCCTGGCCTGGATCAGCAATGGTGTGGCCAGCAGGAGCAGGGCAGGGATTGTCTCCCTGTGCTGGGCACTGCTGAGGCCATGCCTCAAATCCTGCACTCAGCTTTGAGCCCCTCATTCCAAAAAAGTCATGGAGGTGCTGGAGTGAGTCCAGAGAAGGGCATCAGAGCTGAGAAAGGGTCTAGAGAGTAAGTCAAATGATGAGTGGCTAAATGGTGTTGTTTTGTCTGCAGAAGAGGCTCAATAGTCAATTTTTTGCTCTCTACAAAGCTGTGCAGGTTGCAACATGGTGGGGTTGACCTGCCCTACCAGGCAACCAGCGGCAGGACATGAGGAAATGGCCCCAAGGTGCACCAGAGGAGGTTCAGGTTGGACATCTTCTCTGAAAAGGTGTTTAGGGATTGGAACTGGCTGCCCAAAGAGGTACTGGAATCACCATCCCTGAAAGTGTCCAGGAAACTACTGGACATGGAACTTTGTGGTAAAGTTTACTTGGAATGACAGTATTCGATGGGACTAATGATCTTGGAGATCTCTTCCAAGCTTATTAAGTCTTTGATTTTAAATCCAAGTAAGACAAGAATAAAGATCCATGGCAGTCCCTCTTTGCTGTCCAGCAGCAAAATTAATGTGTCCGTTACCCAAGATCTAATTTCATACTTGATTTACTACACAACAGTGTCTGCTCACAGAACTGGGTGCAGGGTGCAGGTTTCAATACCCCACCATGTAACAAATCATGGTAAGGTTCATCCTTTGTGCTATAGCTTTGCAAACAAGAGTGTTCAATAGGAAAGTGCCTGCATCTCACCATGGCTCCTATTTCACTCTAACTACTTAGTCTCCTTCATATCTTAATACTCTTTTATGATATAATACATTCAGGATGACAGTTGCTTAGCTACAAAAACCCTCAGATCAACAGCTACAGTGTTAAAATATTACTGCTGCCAAAGGTCAAATCCCACTGTATGATCATTCAGCATCTTATAGATATGTCTTTTATTATTTTTCTTAGTGTCTGAAATAAATACTGAAAGACATTTTAATATAATAGGCTGTGCTCTCTAGGGCAACTGTAAAACCCAGGACAATACACACAATTATATCAATATAATTACAGTCAAATTCTTATTATAATTTTGACTACATCAAGTTTGTGTATAAAACCTATCCCTCTCCTCCCCCTCCAAAAAAACCAAACACCTGGAGAAAAATATTATTACTAAAAATTTGCCTAAAAGTAAAGTTGTAAAGGAAAGATCAATAAAAGAAGGCTATATATTTGAGGGATTTGTATTCATGAAACCAGCATCTTTCATACTGACTCGTTAAGAAAAAATTGCATTGCAGCCCACAGACATTATGAAATTCCTAGGGAAAAAAAAAAACGTATTGCCTCTGCTTTAACAGAAGAAAAGCATGGGCATTTTTACAGGTTATGCATATTCTGCATCATACAGAAGGTGGTAAATCAACAAGACATTTGGCCTGCCTGCTTTCACAATTTCCAGCCCCCTGTTGCAGTGATTTCTTTGTACATTTGTGGCAGCAGTGTGCCAGAATCCCTACTGCTTCCTCTGCATGCTTTCTCCAACACATCTCTAGCTGTAGCCTGCATGGCCAACGGCTCATTCAGCCCACAAATGCTACTTGTTTGTAAGCACAGGGAAGAGTTTAATTAAATTAATTGCAGGCTTGGTGTATCTCCTGAAAATTGATTTAAGGGGTTTCTGTCACTAAGGCTACTTTGACACCCCCTCCTGTCTTAAATCTTTCCTACCAGCCAAGTGGAGATGCCCACTGCAAAAGCTGGGGATGTGCAGGTGACTTCTCCAGGGACCATGTGGATGCATTCTCTCCAGATCGCATTTGAAAGCCCTCTAAGGTTTTAGAGGCAGCTGAGAATTGCTCAAACCCATCAAAAATTATACCGCATATTTAACATGGTTTTACAAGCTGACAAGATTTTGTTTTGACATTTCTATTCACATCCTACCCCTCTAGGACCATGGAGCAGTGACAGAAGGTTAAAAATTCAAACTTCCAAACATATAATGAGCATGTTAGTTTGTGCAGTACTGTCCAGTTCTCTGCTTAAACTTTGAAATTAAACTTTAAACTTTAAATTTTATATGCACATCCTTATGTGCGCATATATATACTTATATAGTCCTATAAGTAGACTAGCATGGTTTGCAGCAGTGGTTTGCAGCAGGCAAGAGCTAATACAACACCAAAACATGGATGTTGCCACATCTACTGAGTTTGTATTTGCTTGTGTTTACATGAAACATGTTTGCTTTACAGAAAATTATTACCAATTCGAACATCACCTTGAGAATACATCTGGAAAAGCCTGTTTGTGTAAAACTCTGTGCTCATTTTGTACATTATAAACGAAGAGCAGAAGGATCAACCCATCAAGCCATTTCCTTCACAATGAGGTAGAAGCAGCTACACAGACCCAGGCCCAGCATTAGCAAATGCATTTTCCCTGGGGTCAGCACTTGTTAGCATCTATTAAATTTTGAGTTTCCTTAGTGATCTGAGTAATGCAGAAAAATCAAAGAAAACCTAAGCGACTTAATGAGACATTTGCAATTTCACTACAGCAGCCATAAAGATTGAAGTGTGAAATCTTTGAGACAAGTAGATGTAAGAGACAGCTTACAGGAGTGGAGCTGAGAGAATGAACATTACCTTTTTTGTTATGAAAAGCACTTGCTGCTGTCTGTATGTGCACGGTCACACTGTGCCCAGAGTGCAACAACAGGAAAACATAAAGTATATTTACAAGTAGTCACACAGCACACACAGTAACTGTAAGAAGGTGTTTTGATGCTCAACATGATAAAACTCACAAGCACACCAAGCAGAGGGAAAAACTGTGAGACATCCATACCTGCCACAAGTAAACATCAGGATAACTACCCCAAACAAACACCAAAAACCAAGCCATTGATCACAGAGGTCACCGTGGTGATCACGCCAGTCCTTTTCCCCCACCAAATCCCACAGGCTACTGCTGAGTATGTAGATAAATACTTTAGCAAAGTTATTAATAATCTGTGCTTCTGTATTTTGTGACAATTTAATACCGTTCCAAGTTCACAACCAGAGCCATCAGACACAACCACAGAGCCCTTCCTGTGGGAGTGCTATACTAAAATTCTCATGCAGACAGATGGTCCAATGATGAAATGCCGCTACACATACACGGCCCATTGGGGGTTTCATTGTGCAGGCTTGTTGATGTGGTAGACAAGAGTCTTCCAATGAAATCTCTCTGTGCTGCTCTGTGTGCAAACACAGAGATTGCCTGTTGTGTAGAAAGACTGGAAAAGTAATTAAGAATAGTTTGAGGAACAACATAAATACTAAGGATTTGTCTGGATTGCCCAGAGTTCTTTTGAATAGCTTACTAATATACTAGAATTCCATTTTGTTCCTTCTGTGGTCAGGAAATAATAACAAGAGAAAAAAAACTGCAAAGAAAAGAAAGGAAAAGATAGCTGCGTCCCAAGGCAAACCTATGTGTCAGGCATGCTTGTGCGACACACATTAGTGAGGGACTGAGTCTCCCATCACCTCTCAGCACCTAAAGAGCTGACACTTCAGCTTCTCAAGTCCTAAAATTGGAACGAGATCACTGGAGCCTGCTGCTCTCCTGCAGGCCTATAACAAAGACAGACATCAAGTTTACAATCAGAAAGGATGCAGAAAATTCGGAAAACACAGTTGCCATTTCTGTTGTTTTTCTTTTTCATATAAAATAGTTTAATAATTACATCAGTCAATATGGAGTGCAGATTAAAATATGATCAATTCCCACACTTCCTGTGACACAGAAACTCAAAACTTCAGCTGACAGAGATGTCGCATCATCAGTAACTGACTCAAAAAAATCGTACTTCTTGAAGCTTCAGGAATAATTTTCCATACAATATCCACCTAATCATACAATATCCATACTCTAGCTATATCTGGCTCTACTTAGTTCATGACTGTACCCAGAGATGGATTTTCTCCTGAAAATCTTCTGTCGCTTACTTACCACCCCTTCTGTTAATAGTGTGAATTGGATGCTTTGCCTCCACTTCAAAAGGTTCATTCTCATGTGCAGGATATTTTTTTTTTTAATTTGGTTTGGTTGCTAAGGAGGAAGCTTTAGCATGGTAGGCAGAGATTTAGTCATATATGAGCTACAGGGAACATTATCCTTAGAGATTAATTTAGAAATCAAGTGACAATTGGCAGGGTGTGTGTTTACTTTCTAGTTTTTGAAAGCTTTACAAGTACCACAAGATTTCTGCATCCTCTGAAGGAGATCTATTCTTCTGCTACATTAATAAATGACAGAGACAACAAAGAGAGTATCATGCTTGTCTCAAGTGTCATAGATAAAATTAGTAATTTCATTGCAAATCAGAAAGCAAACTAGATTATTAGGAACAGCTCTACACTAATCAAAAGGGTGTCTCACAACCAACTTTCAGATATACTGAAGGCAGCTGTCTCACTGTGAAGTTAATTCAATGAGCACAGAAAATGTAATGCATTTGGCATATATTGTTTGCTAATCAAAGAGCATTTCTTGGCATCTAAACTGCATGTGTGGGAAGCCTGGAAACACATTGATAGTCCTCAAAGTTTTTCATCAAATCCAAGAAACATAATGTGCACACATGCAAGAGATTCTCCTCATTCAAGTAGTGAAGGTGAAATCTATGTTACCAAGTTTTGTTACACTGAACTGTGGTCCTAGGAAGACCTTACAAGAAATAGCTTTGCCCTCATGTATTTGTGCAGGACAGAGAGTTTCATAACTTTTAATTTCTCCTTCTTTCAATTTACCATACCACAGAACACTACCTGTTATGACAGCAGAGACTGTGAGCAAACATTATCAGTAGACAATTCCTGGTATATCTTCACTGAACTGAGTCTTAGGAGAAAATGTTTTGTTGTTTTTTGGGATTTTTTTTTTAATTGAGGTTATTTTGGTCATCATAGCTTGCATATCTGTGCTCTAGGGAACAGAATAAGGAACAACAGCCCTTCTCCTTCTGAAATATATTGCCTTGGAAGGCTGCTCTACTGCAGTGTACGTGTAGACCTCTTACCACCACAGGCAATCATGACGAAAAGCCATCAAACCAACCATCTTGGCTACAGAAGAATATTTCACTGTGCTCTTTCCCAAAGAAATCTGCAGAACAGTGGAATGGAGTCCGGATGGTATTACTATATGGAGTCTGCTCACAGATTTCCTAGTCCAATGAATGCTGTGACTGAGGGAAACCATTCTCTCCCTCTAAGGCAGTCACTGCTCTTCAGATAATAAAAAATTTCATTATTAAAAAACAACTTCAGAGATGAAAACCTGGCATGTTTCATTGCATCTGAGAGGATCTAAACTTTGCCCTGTTTTCAAAACTAAGTCAATATGTAAAAGGCCACTGTGCAGGTGGAGAAACAAAACAAAATAAAATACTATATGTTTTATTCAAAATGCAAAAGGAACATTTCTTTAATGTAATACTTAATTTAGAAAAAAAACCCCAACCCAACCCAACCTAATATGACCCAAACAACAAACCCCCACACCAGGATGATTTGAAAAACTCAACCTTATTCATTTGCTTTCAGAACTTTTAAATTTCAATGATAGAGAAGAATCCCATCCAAGTATGGTTACAAAACTGCTTCCAAAATCAAGATAACTGGATTCTTTATGTAAGGCTTTTCGCCAGCATTTCTTAATAAGGAGAAAACAGTATAATTTATAAGTCTATGCAGTAACTGGCAACAAAAGCACATGTTATCTACCTACAACACAAAGATGGGATTTGATCTGGGTATTTATTTTGAAAAGGACAAAATAATATTTTTACTGAGTGATGGTTCAGAGTGGCAAGCACAGCACAGCTGGAATGTACACATTTTTACCTTTTGTATAGATTATATATTTTTATGCTACTGAAACATTAACAGTGAATTGAATGCAATTGTGCGAAATCTACTGTGTTAATTGTACTTTATCTTTTAATTGCTTTTCTATTTATTTTTAACAGAATCATCATAAAATGAGGAGCGGTTCTGATGAATATATTTGATATTTACTTTTAGAGCAGTTAACTCAAAATACAGGCTCAGTTTCATCAACATTTCATCAGTTCCAAGCCTGTTTCTTCCTACAGTCTATTTTTGTATCAAAAATAAAAATTCAAATGAGATGCCATACTTGGAAGACTCAGTGGAGATTACTTTGAAGGTCTATTTCTCTCATAATGGCTATAAGAATTATGCAAAAAAGGAAACAACTTTTCACGTAGAAACGTGACTACACACTCAGGGATAATGTGAAAAATCTCACTTGAAATCTGGCAAAACAACATTTCCAGGTTTTTTAGCCCAATGATCTATTGACTTTTGAAGGAAGTTACAATTTCAAGATTTGCTGTTGGGAAAGGCATACAAAGAGTTCAACGGTTCTGGACATTTAAATTCAAACATATTCAGCATCTATTTCAAGTTTTTGCTTTACAAATAGCTTCTAAAAAGCACATTATAAGCCAAAGATTAATAAAATGGGGTTTGATGGCTATTTTATAGATACAACAAGCTTTAAGAACAACCTGTTAGTATCCTGATTGTGCTACTTCATGTTCTAAGGAGCACTCAGGAAGATGTTTGCCAGGGGAAAAAGTTCCATAACAACAAGGGGTTTATCAGTAAAATCCATCAACAAAGGAGGGTTTCCACATAGAGAAGTGCTCTTCAGACTCAGGAGTGAGGGAGACTCCCCAGACTGATGGAGACCCTAAAACACAGATTAAGACTATACCAACAGCTGCAAGTGCAGTCGCACAAGCACTTCTAGGTCACATTCCACAGCTCATAAAACCTTCCATGTCAGTGTTTTGCAATGCCAGGTAAAGTTTTTACCTATTTTTTCAAGTTAAGAGCTGCTTTGGAAAGCTGCTGTAAAAACAGCTCAACCTTTCTCAAATATGAGGCATGTTTTCTTTGCAGACACTGTATCTTTAATTTCACAGAGGGAGCTACGCTGCCAACAGACCTTCCCGTAGCACACACATCCATGCAGAGAGCAAAACATTGGCAGGCCACTGGCCCCCATTGTAATTTTTTTTTACACTCTACAAAACTTCTTTATTTTTAAGGAGAAAAAGAAAATAGCTCTTGTGTCTTGGCATTAAATTTCAGTTTTCCTACCAAGTTGTCAAGAACATAGTCACATATATATGCCTTTAAGCTCAAAACTGGCTGTGATTTATCAAAGTCAGAATGGTATAAATAATGCATGTCTTGCACAGGCGGCTTCTTTTGTAACATAACAACTAATGGCCTGTCAACAAGCTATTCCATGTACAGAAGCTATACAATGGTCTGCCATCTCTTTCCTGTATGATAAATGAAGAAAGACTTTAAGGAGTCAAATTCTCTCTAATGGTGTCCTGCTGTCTTTGATACAATGTGTGATGGTATAGAGACAGAGAAACCATGCATCTTCGAGCCGTGTAATGGCAAATCCTGCAGCATCAGGCTTTGCTGATGAGCTAGGACAAATTTTTTTTTATCCCATATCTAAAGTCTGATGGACAAATAAAAACTTAAATTATCTAGATCATACAGGTAGATTTGTCTAGATCATACAGATAAGATTTTCCAGTAAGAAAATCCTAGACATGATATTCAATGCTTATGTTAAGAAACCACATTTGGAAAACAAAGCAAATTAGCAAAATCTGCATTCAGAAAAAAAAAGAAGGTTAACCCTAATATCTCATTATGCTTCAGTGGCAGATTTTCTTCCAAGATGCAAAAGCTTGTCCTTCAATGCGTTACTCTTTAAACATTTTAGGATTATGCAAAGTTCTGAGTAGCCCACAGTAGCATGGAAGAAATTTATCTGCTAGCATGCCTTTAGAAGGAATTGGAAAAACAGTACTACCAACACACATTCAGCACAGTCAGCACACCTTACCAGCCACAGACTCACCTTTCTGTGATCGTTTCTCTGAGACCACTTGCAACCCCTTTCACCACTGTACTAGCCTTTGGTGTCAGCACTACTTGAGAGATGAAAAAGGAGCCTTTCTTTCTTCGTTCAGTGATTGATGCCTGCAGGAACTGAATCAACTTTTCCGTATCCGTTGTGTTTGCCCAGGGAGCTGGCATCATCTGGCCTGGCCACAGAAAGGCTACCTCGACAGCCACTGGACTGTGGTAGAACACTAGCACTTGGTGCTCCTTCTCCCACAGGTACTGGAGGCTGACTTCATGGGCAAATATAGCAGGACACATTTTGTTTCCATATGTGTCTTTGAGCATCTGGACAAGCTTTTCATGATGGCATTTCTGCATCCCATAGAAATGATTGAAGTCCAAGAAGACCACTTCTTTTGGATGCTCAATGAGAAATGCATTGATCTCCTCCAGACCTTCCTTGACTTTGGCACTAAATAAACCATGAGCGAAGTAGAGTTCATTATCTGGGTCTCTGGGCTTGGTGGAAATTCTGAGATCAAAATACCGTATACCTGCCCCCAGCTGGCTGGTGAAGTTCATGGTCTGTGTAGCCAGCCACTTCCTCATCAGCTTTTTAGCCACAGTCCCAAAAACTGACACAAAATTCTGGACCGTCTCTGGCTGCTCAGGACCAACTGGAGAGGCTTCATCAATGTAGAAGCTAAAAGAGTCATGAGACCCTAAAAACACAAGAGAGAAAAAAATTATAAAAATATATTAAAAGCCTTTAGTCGGTTCTTCTAAATTAAAATAATTTTCTGACCTGTACCAACACCCACCAACCACCTCCCTCACCCTTTCCCTCAACAGCAGTACATTTGTCTGGAGCACTTGCCCCAACAACGCATTGTAGGAACTTGAAAGAAAGTCTGTTTCACTGCTTGTCTGGATGCTCAGTTACTCTTTTCCAGCTCTTACTTATGCCTTCAGGCTCAATGTACCCAGTGGTCTCTGAACATCAAAGCAATTCTGGTAGCAAAGCTAGTCACACAATAAGTCGCTTGAGCCAAGGAGAGTTTGGCCCTGCACACTGAATCATGTACTGTTCTAGTTTGTAGAACCAAAGAAAAAAGCCAAAACAAACCAATATCCTTACACACACACTTTATATCCAGATAAAATAGGAGTTGGAATAATGTCAAGGAACATAACCTTTCTATCTTAATTTCAAGTCTCATCTGGCCATCCACAAGGTTATTGAATGCTGTTTTCCTTCTTTAATTTACTTTGAAAATTCTTTACTATCCTTTGCTAAATAAGTACAAGAGATAGAGCCACTGATAAAATTCAGAAACTCTGCTGCCTGCTCTTTGTTAAGTAAAACTTAACAAGCCTATATATAGGAATTACCATATTCTACAACATAAATTTGAATACATATTCTACTCTATACGTACATATTCCACATACTTCGCTATACAAAATTCTGTGTCTCAAGGTATGTGCATTTGTAAAACCCCACAATGTCAAAACAAAAGCCACAATTAACAATGCTCAGCATTCAGACATTGACATGAAAGCAGTTTTATGGAGAGATGAGCTGTCCCTAGGAGATGCTTTTCACCTTTGTCAGCCACTACCCAGCTGAACACCTGGTGTTTCCACCTGGCAGTTTACACAGAAACACTGTCCAGCTGCTGGCAGAGCCACATTTCTGCTATTTCAGCCGTAGATGCTTCTAGTCAGACTCGCAGTGGCAAACAGGTCTGATGCTCAGTCTGAGACACAATGCTTGCAAAACTCCTTCAAGGTAAGCAGGATTTGTATTCTGGAAATGGACTGCAGTATTAGGTGCTCAGAAGACCAAATTCTGCATCAAAATGAGTTCAGAGCATTGGTCTTGTCTGTCACCAATGCTTTTGCAGGTGCTTTTCAAAATTGCTTTCCAAAGCATGCATGCTGTAACAACTAAGTATCACATTAATGAAATTCTGCTACTCAGTCATTTCATGCTAGTCAGTCATCAGAGAGTGATGCGACTTTACCTGAACTGGAATAAACCCTATAAACTGAAGCAGAAGCTATAACATTTTCTTCTTTAATAACAAATAGAGTCATGACAAATCATCCTAGAATCTGGCTTGGATTTGGCTTTGTTTAATCTGAGAAATGTCTTTAAATTTTGTACACAACTGCTTCTCATGTTTGTCTCTTTGAACTTCATTTTGCTGTAAATATTAGACAACTTTTCCATTTTGATGAAGCTTTCTACTGCTAGGTGTTGAAGTAATAATATATTTCTTGCAGTACCTGATTAGATCACGCAGTATCTGGTTACACACTGATATCCTTGGGGACTAGATCTCCATACAGAATTCTAATGGTAAAACAAATTATTAGAGCAGTGACCTGTGTATCAACAGTATTACAGGGAAAATCAATGAGATGCATTAAATGTTCTGCTTAGTGTAACCTTCACTAATCTAGAAATCAAAGTAAATCTTGTCTTGTTTAAAACAAGGCACAGCTATTGATATTAGGAAGGGATGGATTTTGGAAACCCCCTCTTTGTCCATTGAAGCCCATTTGATTTTGGTAGGGTTTTATGCCAGGTTAGCTACCTGATCAACTGATTAGAGCAGTAGGCTTAAAATGGTATTAAGACTAATTAAACCATTTGTCTTTTATCTTCTGATCTGCAGACACAGGCAACCTGAAGTTGCAGAAAAGGTAGTAGCTAAACATGACTACAGCACTGCCAGTAGGCACATATTGGTTTAAAATACTTCTTAAAACTACTTTAATCAAGAAAGGCAGCACAATTCTCACAGCAGAAAACTAATGTGAACAACCTGTCAACAGGTAGCTTTTAACTACTGGTAATGAAAAACACAGAGACTGTGTGTGTGTTTGTGTGTGTATGAACACTACAGTTAGAAACACCTTAACACTGCAAGTAGATAGGTCAGAAAAACATTTTTTCCTCATCAAAGTCTTTGTGCACATGTTTGAGCCTAAAAATAGGTATTCCTATGTGGATAATAAGAAAACTGCATAGTGCTTTGAGAATTTTCATGTTTTGTAATCCAAAGAAGGAAGCCCCACAGAATACTACAAAAAGAAAATAAGGCTTAACTTGGTTGACATGAAATGAAGCAGAGGTCAGCTGTTCAAAAGTATGTAAAGATTCCTTCTGAACAAAAAATACAGCAAATATTTTGTCTTTCCATATTGTAAGTACTTTGAACAGGTCAATTAAATATTAATTTCCATGATGCACTCAACTACATTTCCTTTTGCCTTAATCCTGTCCTGTTGTCTCAGACAGCTTACTTGTGTAACTCAGAGAAATTCAAAATATTTACACCTAGCAGAGAAAATTAGGGCATGATCTTTTCCACTGTCATGCCCAAAATTACCATATAACTGGTAATGAGGGAATTCTGTACAAACATGCTTTTGGCAACCACGTTTCCTTCCAAATCTTTATTTTGTGTACAGGGACATTCCCCTCCTATATTTTCAGTGGAAAATATTCTTGCAGGTTCTCTGTATCATCAAACTGCAGCCTCCATGAAGACAGGATGCAAGTTACATTTAGGAAAACAAATGCAATGATGCCTGCAATCTTTGGAAGGTGGCAGTGCTTGCACATCATCTATCTCTGTTATGGTAGGTCTGTACCACAGGGACCTTGCAGTCTGAGACCTGAGAAGCAAAGAGGGGAAATTACTCATCCCAAGTCATTCAGGGAACAAAAGATGATATTCCTCTTGTGTGCAAACATATTATCTCACCAGTACTTAGTGTCTAAACTTTTCTTAAAATATTGCACCCTGTTTTCCCACTATTTCAACAACCCAACATATCCAAGAAGTCAAAGATGAAGGCTCATGGATCAGCATAATGGGAGTAGCAAACGAGGGGTTAACATGGTGTGTACACACTATAGACTGCCCAGTCAAGAAGATGAAGCCTTTAAACAACTGGAAGAAACTCCATAATTACATATCTTCATGGGGGAATTTTGAGACATTTGTAGAGCAAAACAGCAGAATGCAGGAAATTCAGAGAGCATCAGAGACTTATTTTTTTCTGCAGATACTCCTTTAAGTAGTGAAGCTACACTGCTGGATGTTGTATGAATTAAGGAAGAAATGGATAGGGACATAAAGGCTGACGACAGCCTTAGACTGAGTGACTACGAGGAGAAATAAGAATTTGAAATACTCAGGAAAGCAATGAAGGCAAAAAGCAGAATAAAGATCCTGGATTTCAGAGCAATGGTCCTGGCTTGTTCAGGAAATTGGTAAGCGGTAGCCTGGAAGAACTCAATTACCTTAAATGCCAAGAGACTCAGCAGAAAGTGCTGAGCTTTGAAAGCAGCTTCTCTGAAGCATATGAACAGAGTGTGAGGAAACAAGGAGGTGAGGCAGGAGGCAAGTTTGGCTGAAGGAGTAACTTCTGAGTGGCATCTAACTTAAAAAACCATTACAGAAGGTTTTAGCAAGGGCAGATTACCAGGGAGGTACAGAGGACAAAGGCACAGAGGGACTTAGGAAGGGCACAGCTGGGAAGGGAAATCTGCAAGGGATGAAAAAGGCAACAGACAGCTTCTGCTGATATATCAATAACAAAAGAAAGCACAGAGAAAGCTGATTCACTACAGAACAGGGCAGAAGACCTGAAGGATGGGGTGCCATTCAGAGAGACCTGGACAAGTTTGAGAAGTAACCCATGAGAATCTAATGAGGTTTAACAAGGCCAGGTGCTGGTGCTGCACCCAGGTAGGAACAACCCCTGGTACCAGCCCAGGCTGGGCATGAGCAGACCCAGAGCAGCCCTGCCCAGAAGGGCTTGGGGGTGCTGTGGGTGAGAGGCTGCACATGGCCCAGCCATGGCACTCACAGCCCAGAGAGCCAAACGTGTCCTGGGCTGCATCCAGAGCCCCGTGGGCAGCAGGGGAGGGAGGGGATTCTGCCCCTCTGCTCTGCTCTGCTGAGACCCACCTGGAGCACTGCATCCAGGGCTGGGGTCCTCTGAACAGGAGGCACAGGGACTTGCTGGGTTGATTCCAGAGCACCTTTGATCATAAAGATGATGAAAGGGCTGAAGCACTTCTCCTCTGAGGATGGGCTAAGAAACTTGTTAAGTTTGGAGAACAGAAAGCTGCTGAATAGCATCTTTCCAGTACCTAAAGGTGTCTTATTTAGAAGAGGAAGAACAAGTTTTCACTTGGACAGCCATAGGACAAGGAGGAACTGTTTTAAACTAAAAGAGGAGAAATTTAGATTACATATCATAAGAGGGCAATGTTATTCAGACTGCAGTGAGGCACTGGATCAGGTTGCCCAAGGAACTTGTGGATACCTCATCCCTGAAAGTGTTCAAGGCCAAGTGCTGGATAGCATTTGTAATCTGGTCCTCAGCAAAGGGGTTGGAATAAATGATATTAAAATTCTTTCCAACTCAAACCATTCCATTATTCCATAAGAAATTATCAAGAGGCACTTAAAATGTCTACACCAGCCATGAATCAAAGAACAGAAGTGGCCAGTTTCAACAACTGAGATACTAAATTTTCATAAGCTAGAGATTAAAGAATAAATTGTGCAGTATCACTTAGATTGCTAGAAAATACCTGCCAGTATTTTTACCAGGGAGACCTGCCTACTGTTTTCTTTACTGGATTCCTGTAATAGGGCAATTTGGAATATTTAACCCACTACTGCTCATATGAACGTATTTATGGCTTCCCTGGAAGGCTAATCCCCTCATTTAAAAAGTAATTGGTGCTTGGTAACAATCCACTAGAAAAGATATTTTTATTTGTTCAGTCAACTGAAACTGTAAACATGATTTCACAATGTGTTGTGAGCAGACACATAGCACAAATTCTGTAATAGAAGAAGTCTCCCTTCACCTATCAGGCTTAAATGCAGCAGGATTCATGGAAAAACTTCAACTCAAAAATCCAGAAAAATTAATAAATCAGCTGTTAATTTTTGGCAGAGCAACAGGAAAAAAATAACTAATAGTTTTTTAAAATAATCTTTACATCACTATTGACTAAGCACCTTAAAAATGTGGTTTAAGATTATCAGAATTTATAAGTTCAGCAGCAGACTGGACACACCACCACAGCTTGCATGGTGCAGGTCAAGTGTTATAGTAGTAGTGCCATGTAGAGTGCCCTGGCATGCAGACTGCACGGTCTTCTTGTTTACGTGTT
Source organism: Chloebia gouldiae (assembly GCA_003676055.1). Taxonomy (NCBI): domain Eukaryota; kingdom Metazoa; phylum Chordata; class Aves; order Passeriformes; family Passeridae; genus Chloebia; species Chloebia gouldiae. The sequence goes on along the minus strand of QUSF01000044.1, from coordinate 244,100 downwards.
TGCATTTATGAAGATTGTATAGAATACTCTAGATCATGTAAATTAGCACCTCCTATAACCTTGTATTTTATGCCTAACTATAATGTGATGACAAATTAACTACCTAATCATTTGGAAATAAAATCCATTGGAGCAGAGCTGTAGCTACTATTACTGAAACTCCACAAATGAAAATTCTTTCAAGTCTTTGCTTTTCTGTGAACTGTACAAACAAATATACTATTAAACCTTTTCACTCTGCAAGCTCACTGCTGTGTGTTCAGATGCATCAGAGATCTCTATCAGATTTCACATCTTAGTTAAACACTAGTCTCAGAAGTACCATAATAGCATTTTTCGTCTTAATTTAGGGACTAGCAGATAAGAATGCAAAAGAAGGAAAGAAAAAGGGAGGGAAAAATAGCAAAAGGTATATCTGTTTCTAAGCATAAAATTAATGTGCCAGGAATAGTTTGGGGCATATTTTGTTCCAGCACCAGCTCAGTCTGTCTGAGTATGTCATCAGCATCCTAGTCATATCTCCTGGGGCAATCAGAAGCACTAGAATTGTGAGCCAATAGCTTTGGGACTAGTGAGAGGCTGTGATGATCTCAGGCAGCTTTGCTGAGCCTGCGAAATGGCATCTGCCAACACTGAGCACCTTCCAACCTCAATTCTGGTTCATAATCCTAATGCTAACATTGACAGAAAAGCCTTGAAAGACAGCATGCACCTGAGAAGGCTCCTAAAAAAGAGAGTGCTCATATTTCTTCCACTCCATGCACACAAAAAGGTAACTCAATGTTCACACTAAAATAGCATTAGATCAGACTTCTGCTTCCTGAGCTTTTATTTTATTTACTTTCATGAAAAAACATTATTTAATATGTGAAACATAAGAAATTTCCCTTAAAATAATTGCCTCTGATTACACTGATATATCTCTTGCCACCTATTGTATCTTTTTGGCAATGTAGAAGGTTTTGGATACTTGGTTTTGCCTTTCCCTCACTTCTTGCCTATGCCCTCTTTGATTTTTTTTTACCTGACATACACAGTACAGCCTTTTCCTAACTCATGACTGCATTGACACATCTACTAACCTCAGTATAGTTCTTATTTCATTAAGCTCTTCTTTCTATTTAAAAATCAGTAACAGCAATTTTAAAAACCCAACAAAATGAAAAAGGTGCAGTATTTTCTACTAAATCTGAGCATCCATTTTAAACAGTTCTAGTGATCTTGCAGCTCACAGAAACTACTTGCAGAATATATGTAGTTTCTGCATCTTTACCCATAATTTTAAGGCCAGGAAAAGGACAACAAGAGGGGTGTCTGGATAAAATGAAACTGCATTCTCACTGCACAGCCAGTGAGAAGAATGATCACTTTAATCAGGTTTCCTGTTAATTTTAAGATCCCTACAAGACAAGCACTGCCATCTGAGATGGATCACCACAAGAAATTCAAAAAGCAAGATTTTTCAATTTACAAATATCAAACTGTGCAGCAAGAACTTTTGCAATGCAGAGAAAAAGGACTCTTCCTCCACAGTAATGAGTGTACTGGCAGTCAGTTTGCCAGAATTCTAGAATGGAGCAGCCTAAAGACAATATGGATGAAGTTTTCTATTACCATACAAGAAATCCAGGCTAGCTTTCTTTTCTTTTTCTCAATCATTGAGTTTGAAAAACTGAGGCAAATCTGAGCAGTTCATCTGATGCTTGGGGGAAAAAGCTGCAAAATATTATACCCTGGGATAGGAGAAATATTATACCCTTTTCCGAGTCAATTTGCAAAGGCTTTCATAACGAAACACTCTTAAAATATCATGTTAAAAACTTGTGCATAAAGACCTAGCTGACTGACCACACCATGTCTGACAGATAACAGAAGGCTGTAAAACACTGCAAAGGCAGAAGAGTTAAGATGGAAGCTTGTCAGGAGTTTTATATTTTGGCTACTGCTCTTGCTAGGCACCCTTCCTTATAATATGGTTGCCTCAAATGTTCACAGTAGATATTGTTCTCTTTTGTGCACTGCTTGGCAGATCTGATAAAGAGCTATAAACAAAGAAACTCCCTAAGCCAATCTGTTGAATGTAAGATTCATCCTCTGAGGCCAGGTGCTATGAAAGAAGTCCCTCATCCAAGGTCTCCTCAACTATAAGTAAAGACATTGTCATGTTCAACTTCACATGTCCTAGAGGAAAATACTGATGCAATTTCCCTACGACCCTGAGATACAATTTAAAAACACTATGTCCCTTCCGCTAAGGCATTTTTTTCCTGCCAAAGTCTAGAAAAACATCCTTAAGCAATTGAAGCCCAAACTTTAGGAATTCACCAGCTACACATGCTCAAATGGAGCACCCCTCCAGCCATGGTGTTCCCATGAAATCAGTTTATTTTGCTGTAACTCAAGAGACTGGGCAAAGGAATGGGCAAGTGGAGCAGTACCATCACAAGGAAGCACATGGGATCATTCAGCTGGCCATGAATATAACCCCTCTGCCAAGTTACCACATTGTGGTATCATTTGCCTTCTCAAGCCCAGAGGTCTTCAAATAACAGCACAGCTTCTGCTTTGTTATGTACACCACTGCTTTACAACATGACCTCAGACCTTTACAACATCACCTCAGAAAGAGAAAAAAACACAGAAAAAACCTTTCTAGGAGGCCCCACTGTCTCCTCCACATAATCAGTATTTGTCTTTTACATCTAACAGCATAACAGAAAAACAGTCTCAGCCAAGGATTTTTTTTTTAATTAAGCGTTCAAGTCGTGGCTTTCCTAATTCATCAGCTGCAAGGCCTCATGTGCCATCAGGCAATGACACATTCTGAGCTTGCTGGCACCCAGAGCCCTTGGCAGGGGTCAGAGCACATCCTCATCAGACACTGCTGCCCTCACGCCTTTCAGTCCCGTCTTGCACTGTGCTTTGCTGCTCAGATTCTCACAGAAGTTCTCCAGTCATGTTTAGACACTGTAGGCTATCCTTTCTAGATGCATGTGCGGAAGATAAAAATGTGACTTGCTAGGCACTGAATGAAGAAAAGCAACTACAACACCTGTAAAACAAAGGATCAATGCCAGAGAAACAGCCTCCTGCTGTGAGATGGCACCAAAAATGGAAGATAATGAGCCACGAGGCTTTAAAAAGGGAAGCAGCAGAGACATGCACCCATTTGGAAAAGAAGAACCCAGAGAACACCTTGCGATAAAACTACTTATTTGATTATTGCTAAATGGAAATATAAGTAAAGATGAGCTGTTTTTTTAGCCATGAAAATGTATCAAAAAGAACAAAAAACACAGGAAAACACCAGAGGTATCAATTTCAATCAGCAGACAGGAAACGGGACACACCTGCATGATATTTTAGCCTGTAGATTAAATAAAAAAGAATCAAAACAAACCACCATACTGTGATACACAAAAGAATTACAAATGCCAGTCTTGAAAGTCTTATTTAGTATTAAAAAATGTATCTATCTGCCTCATCACCTGGTCTATATCCTCACCATCAGTAACATACAAACCCTTTTAATTTCATTTTGCAAACAAAATGAAGACAAGTAAAGACACACAGAACAGAGAGGACTTGAACTGTCAATAACTTTCTTCTACACGTCTTCTAACATCTCTAAAGAGGCAATTTAAAGGTCTGCATGCTCAATCAACATAGACTCCTGTCAAACACCTTGTAACGCCTAGCAATCCAACTTCAATCAGTTCTTCTTGCATTATTTGCTGCTAACATTATCCCTGCTCAGTTCAACCCAGCAATCAAACAAGCCACTACACAATAGAGAGGGCTACAAGAAATTAATGGAACCAGATATAAAACAGTATTGATGTTATTTCATTTCCTAAGTTTCTAGCCTACAGTCCACACCAGATCCCCAGTTGGCATTTATCAGTATAGCTCTAATGACCCATTAGGCCAATTTAGACTGCTGCAGATTTGGCTGTTAGTGTTAGACTTTAGCATTAAGAAGTCAATGAAAAAGCACAGGTGGTACTATTGATTAACTGAAAAAATAGACAGATGGTCTGTCCTTTTTCCAGACTCAGGATACAACTAATTTGCACTGGATACGCTTGTGTCTTCAAAAGCAATTATTAGTTTAGCTGTTTCATACTAACACTAAGTAAAATACCATCATTTCATAGTATTTTCCTAACATGTAATTGCATACTAATGTCATTGTCTAATTTCAAGTGTTTTCAAGGGTTAAAAAGCTAACTTTAATTCTGTAAAACTTAAAATTAGTAAATGCATTGTAAGGACATTTCAAGACTGAAAATTGAAATTTTTAAGTCTTGCATATGCTCAAAAAAGAAACTATTGTCTTCTCTGAACATAATGGCAATGACTGCAGTCCACCTAGACTGACAGTGTTTTGGCTTCAGTGTGACACACAGCTTAGTAGTCAAAATATTGTTATCTGCAGTAACTCCACAGCTGTTGATATTGGTAAAGCTGAAGGTATTAGTAAAGATGGCATTTGCAGTGTGGTGATGATGCCAGCACATATTCTTCCATGCTTTCTTTGAATTTTTCTTCTGGATAGAGATTGCCTTTATTACCTCTCCGGGGAATATCACAGCTCAAACTGCCTTAACATCCTCTTTCCCTCCACTTTTTAGCTCTATGTCATCCTGAATATTTTCAAGGTGCTTGCAAGGACTTGCTAATTTCTGACCCTGTTGCATGACAGTGTGAGTGGCCTGCATGGAAGGAGACTCTTTTCCTTAAATCATTAAGTAATTCCTCAATAAAATGACACTGGCAGACAGCATCTCTGTTCAACAGTTGCACCTCATAGCCAAACACAATGGCAGCTGTTCCACAATGCTGCTGGTGATGTTTTTCAAGGAGACTGTTGAAGTTACACCATGATCAGTGGCTTTTTTTTTTAATCTCTCTACCTTTCCTCCAGTTATATCTCCTCACTTTCCTCCAGACATATACAATTAAATATACATATAAAATTCAGCAATTTGAAAAATTTTGAGCAGCTGAGATATTATGAAAAATAAAGTACTGTTTACTCATTTTAGGATCAGCCCTACTGGGTAAAATAACAATACAGCAAATGACTTGCAGTTATGTTAAAGAGGACCAACTGGCAAGAGACCCAGATCTTCGCATGTAACTGCGTAAAAAGCTTTTCCACAGCTTTAACCTCTCTCTTGAATATAGAACTGCCCTCCTGCTGGGACATCACTGAAGATGTGAGGCACATAAAACCAAAGTTCCCAGGACCTTTCATTCCTCCAACCCACAGCTGTGATCCAGAGGGAGGTGTGAAAGACAAATTCAGGACATAGCTTTGGTGGAAATCTCTTAATCGCTCAATAGTAATTTCTGCAATACTGAGCTAATAATACACTCTACCTAATAAGAAGTGCCACATAAGAATCAGGTATTGCTGGATTTTCAGCTGGGGCAGTGTTTGGTGCAAATAGACAGTCAATGTCTTCACAACATTCTCATTAGTGCCAATCACACACATAAGAATATGCGCGTTGCCCACAGCAGTGCAGCTGCCCTTCACCCTTCAGCAAACCTGCACACCACGGGCAGCCAGGAGCTCTCAGCACTGCTGCCACTTCATCCAGCCAAAACCAGCCACCACAGCAGCAGCAGAGCTGTACTCTGCCCTTACAGGCATACGGTGCTCCAGATGGTTTTGCAAGGACGTTGTCCACCCCTTCCACCCTGGAAGCATCGTGAGCTATCAGACAGATCCCACATACAACAGAGAAGGCCTTTCCGCTGAAGTTCAGTTTTGTGTTGTCCTCATGACAGTAAACCTTGCGTATGGTTAAAATGTTTAGTGTTTTAAAAAGAAAGTATATAAATAATTGCATGGCAAATTGTTTCTCACCTATGAAAGCACCTAGTCTGCAAATCTTATGTTATTAACAATATCACTGACATATAAACAAAATATACATGCCTCTTATCAGAGTGCATGTTTTTAGATCTAAATATATTCATCAAAAATAAAATTTGTAGGAAACTCCAAAATCTTTCCAATAACTGGCAATCAGCCATTTTTTACATTAGGTTACTGCCATACTTTAATTAGCTCTAATTCACAAATTATAATCACTGTCTAGAAAAATTGTGACACATTTTTATGAAGCAGATGTGCATCTTTATCAACATGCAGTCACCTTATTCTTACAGAATTCACTAATGCAAAAAAAATATCTTTTCCCATCATGAATTATGACATACCTGTCTTCCACTTAAGTACTTCAGCTTTCTGAAAATCATGTACAAAATACTAGCTAAAAGCATTAAAATTTCTGTTCATTGTAAACAATCAAGAAAAAAGGGAAAAAAACACTCATTTTCTACAGGGACTAGTACTTTTCTCAAATACATTTCAAGAGGATATAGAAACTAATCATCTGTTCTTTTAAAAAAAATTCTTGGGTGTATCATTCCATTTTTCTGTTCCCAAAAGCCTTTAAGACCCTGACTTGTGGGATTCTGTCTATTGCTGTGAGTCAGTGACATCTAGGCTCTTCCAAATGAGATGGTTTTAAGCCTGGTGGTGTTTAACTAAACATGCAGTGATGCTCCTACTGAGGAAACACAATTTTTAAATTGAAATTAAAGATTTCAACCCTTTTTAATAGTGATAAAGCTGGTGGTGATACTGAAGATCAGGTCTCATACAGTTCTTCAACATCCACCGTTGATTTCCAATCATTATTCCAGGCAGTTTTATTTGAGCTCAGTTTTTAAGTGCAGAGTTTTATTCATTTTCTGGATCTGCTAGGTGAAATGTAATCTTCCTGAAGCACTAATAACAAAAAACAAACATGGTGCAGGTAAGTGCAAGCCAAAGGAATAATCAGCAGAAAATCTCGAGAAGGCTTTCAAATTGCAAACTCTATTGTCTGAGAAGAGACTGGCAACACAATGCCTTCTATATTTGCTAAAGTGCACTTGAAGCACAGGAACTTGCTCTTAGCTACCCACAAAAGCAGAAGATACATTCCACCTTTTTCTGTATTTCACCTTCCATACCCATCTAGGACAAAGTACAAATCTATATTAAATATTAATTGTTTCCTTCTTTCACAAGTCAGCATCCTTTCAAGAACTCCAGAAACAAGATAGTTCAATTATTTGCATACAAAGAGCCAGATTTCATGGCTGATTTTCCGCAGCCAGGTAGAAGAGAGGCACAAAGGGCACTGCACTCTGGACAGTTACTGGCATATTCAAGGATGACAAGCCAAGTGTGAATGTAAGTGCTAGACACGGGTTTGTGTATGACGCCACACATAACAACGCACAAGGAGGGATAGGAGGCAATCTGTGCTGAAGTCCACCCCTGCTGCATGCTCCTTTTAGTGGTTGCAGACAGGCACATCACCCAAAAGGCTCTCCCATCCTGTGCAGCAAGAGCAGCTGCAATGGAGGCAGAATCTGGCCCTCAGTGTAGGAGGAAAAGGAACAGTGAGCAGAACAGCAGTTCCCATCCTCATGGCACCATTTAACAGTTTTGCTGCTATGTGACCTTTTGTTTGCCATCAAATCATCTCCCTAGCATTCAGATCATATGTTTGTCTATTCATCAAATCCCCTGAACATTCAAACCACATACACAAAGGCTGTTTGGATCCTTCCTGCCTCTATTGTGGCAGCTCAATAACTAAGACAGGGAGCTCCCAGCTGGGTACCAGCAGCAGAGAAACACTGCACAGCCAGAGGAGAAAGACATATCAGCAGAGCACACTTATATAGGGAGAAAATTAGAGTCTGGAAACTCACCAAAAAGTCATCCCTTTTCTTCTGAGTGTCATAAAAAAAAGATGCTCAAAATAATTACTACACTAGCAGTGTTTAAATGTTAATTTGTACAGTACTCTGTGGAGCATACAGTTCTGATTGACATTTTGGCTAGAAAAGGAACCTTACTTAGCAATCTCTGCTGAATTAAAGCATTAATAGAGGCAGTTTGATAAAAATTATGTCACCCTGTTTGAAACCAAGCCAAAGGAAAGATATGCTTTTATTACTTTGCCCCTGGAATTGTACAGTGATATTTAGATCTAGAGACTTTTAGGATGGACTTGAATCCTCACCATTAAAAATTAGGAACTCGGAAATGACTACAAAATTATAGCACTAAAACTGCCCTCAGCTGAAGAAGTTGTGTGTGCAGAAGCAGCAATTTTTTGGGTATTGAATTCCATCACACAGTAGCACATTCACTTAGCTGGCCCATGCTTATCACACCAACTATTTCATCAAGTTGCAACCACTTAAAAATTAAGCTTCTTGCCTAAACTGATCCTGGTTATCTAAATTCCTTCAGAGGTGAGAGAGAAAGACCTCTGGTGTCTATTTACCTTGCTCACATATCTGTGACTAATGTAAGTTAGGATATTTCATTAGTGAAGGTGATTCTTTTTCTCTCTCTTCAAATGAGGAAAAAATAGCACACTTCAGTCAGCTAAAATTAGGTGAGATGTATGTATCCCAGCATACATATCTCTGCTACTAACGAATTAGTCTTTAAGGGAAAGGAAATATTATCACTTTGCTACTAATGGGCAAATTAAGGTCCTGAGAGGCTCTAAGTTATACTTTCAAAGAATTTAAAGTCCATCTACACTAAATGTGGAAGTTTAAAGTCTAAAACTGTAACCCTGAAAACCCCTTGGTGGCAGTTAATGAATAGAAAGTCTTGCTTCTTTTCTGTCTCACTGAGGTCCAATTATAGCAGTTACACCTGTACAGGGCAGCTTGAAGAAGTGTTCAACAAGAAGCATATCTGCTTTGCTTTAGGAAGGAACTGGAGAAACTTCTACAGAGACATAACATGCTTTTGTTATTGCTGGGCAGGGCTCATGCAGAGTCAAGGGCTTTTCTGCTTTTGTTTTTTGTAGTGCCATGCTAGCAAGGACCCAACATGGGAGGCTGGGGGGAGACAGGTGGGACAGGCGGGACAGGTGATCCCAGCTGACCAAAGAGATATTCCAGACCATGTGACATCATGCTTAGGATATAAGGTAGGGGGAAAGGAGAAAGTGGGGGAGATATTTGGAGTGATGGCATTTGTCTTCCAAAGAAAACTTTCCATGTGATAGAGCCCTGTATTCCCGGAGCTGGCTGAACACCTGACTGTCCATGGGAAGTGGTGGATGAATTCTTAATGTTCATTTGTTTGTACATACGGGTTTTTCTTTCTCTGACAAACTGTCATTATCTCTGAGTTTTCCAGCTTTTACTCTTCCAGTTCTCTCCCTGATTCTGATAGTGAGGCAATGAGTGAGCAGCTGTGTGGTACAGGCTGCCTGGGGTTAAACCTTGACAGATTCGAATAAGATTCCCAGTCTTAAACAGTGTTTCTCCACCACAGTAACACACTGAAGCCTAAAACATAAAAAATGATGGTGTTTTGTGGGAAATGCTGACTCAGGTTCAAAAGGAGAGGCAATTACTAAAGGGATGCAGGTAAGAACCAATTCTCCACAGCAACCAGGATTCGTCAGATGGGCAGAGGCAAGCTGGGCTCTGAAACCAGGTGTGAGCACCCTGTGTTTGGTGTTGTGGGCAGGGAGGTGTGCACAAGGACAAAAGGAAGGAGAGCCTACAAGACCAGAGTTGCTGCGACAGGTACTACAGAAAGACCTGTAAGGAAACACACCCTTCTTCTGCATGTTTGCTGTACTTGAGCGGTGGTGGAACAAAAGTACATGGCTTCACATAGCCCAGAGAAATTCACCACAACCCCCAAGTGTTCTTTGTAAGCTACAAGAGAGATAGAAACCCTCTTGGGAGAAAGAGCATACCCCCATAACACTTTCTGTTTGACAAACTAAAATTACACAAGCCAACTTGGTATTTCTCCCACCATGACAGAAGAACAGTGCCCAGACAGTCAGTCCTTGGTGTACTGAGGGAAAGCATTTTTTGGAACATAGTCAGCATAGCCCAGGATGGAATACACTCAATATCCAGTCAATAACACTTTCAGGTTTCACAGACAGAGCTATTCAGACTGCGTATATTGCTAAATGGCACTAGTATTAGTGTCAGGTTGTATATTTGTATACAGCTTGAAGTCTGCTGCTTCCATTTCAGGCCTTGAGAGAGCTTTCAATATGTAAAAGTTTATACAATTTTTTTCCAATTATAGCTGCTGGTCATCAAAATTTATTACCTTTCCTATGTGCCTGGGACCATCACAGTCATAAGGAAACTACTGCAATATGGGAAGATCCTGAATTTGGTGTCTGAATGGAGATTGCCCAAAATGAAGAAAAACGAAGGCACATTACCACTTACTTCTCAGATTTGCACATCATGCCCAGAAGACCTATACTCCTAAACATCTAAGTATTACTTATTTTTAACTACTATATACAAATAAGTAGAGAACTTCAAACACTGAGAAATTAGCACTTTCAGTGAGGGAACTCAACTCGGGAAACAACATAAACAAGAAAAGTATTCCCAAACACTTAACCATTCATGCAACAAAACCAAGCACAACACAGCAAAGCCTATTACACTGCCAAAATAATTTGGCACAAAACAAGAAAAAAAAAAAGACAAAACAGGGGGAAAAAAGTCTCATTATGGTGAAAACCCGCCACTGCCAGCAACAAATTAACCTGGAAGCCTTACAAATGCATCAAGAAGTAACAATGTCATAATCAACACCCTTGGACACAAACTTAAAGTTAAGTCTTTAAAAAATTTCTTCAATAGAAGGAGACTAATAAAAACCCAAACCTCTTAAACCTTTTATATTTTTTTTTTAACTGTAAGTTCTTCATTAAGCTAATCCCTTTAATGCCTGGTCAATAAACTCAACTGCCAGATCTTAACAATACAGGTAACAACACCCAGCAGTCTGTGCTAGAAGTTAACATTTTTCCTCTGCCACGTACATAACCTCTGAAATAAGACTGATCAAAGGTTCCATTTTTCAAATGAGAAACAACAGAAGATGTGTGAACTGTCAGGGTACAGTGGTGGCACTTTTTGGGAGGTAGAGCCCTTCTCCCCCAATCACCTCCACCAGCCCTCACTACTAACATGCCTGACTTTTTGCTTTGATATGCTATTGACATCTGAGGAGACACAGCCCAACTGGCAGCTCATAGTCCAGCAGAAAAGAAACGGATCTATAAATAAAAAGCATTACACATTGGCAAATGTGCTGATATTTCATCTGTGTTCATTTTCCCACCTGCACAGCAGTGGAAATTAACATTTTCTCAATTTGCTTGAAGAAACACACAGAAGGTTGGCTCAATCTTATGATTTCTATGGATTATATTACCTGACTTGAATGCCAAACACAGTTTGGTATTTCCAAATATAGACCTTGCATTTATTTTTCTGAACTGTCTCAGCAAAGGGCTGAACAAAATTTGATTTTTCTTCTTCCCAAAACTGATTATGCTCGGTGGCATATCCCCTCCTATACAGTCCCTCCCATGCCTCGCAATTCTCTCAACCTTCTGTTTCCAGCAAAGAAACAAGAGGAAATTATAACCAACATCAGGCATGTTTCAAGTGAAGCCTGTATGACATTTTTTCCATAAATCTATTGGTTATTTCCCATTATTTATTTATACATTTGTAGCCAAATAGACAATGGTTTGTACCACAAGGGGTGCACAAAATGGACAGATAACTATACAGTTTCTTAATCTGGCTGCCTTCCTCCTGCAAAAGGTGGCTTTATCTTTGCAGAAAGCATAATGCAAAGGTACAATGGTGAATTGAAAGGTCAGTCTGACCTTCACTTTGACAGGTTTTAGACATTAAAGGTTAATACACCCAGAAGATGCTAGCTCTGTCTCAAAGCCCCTTTTCTAAGCACTATTTTGTGTACAAAAACAATGTTTCTATATAGAATCACAGAATAATTTGTGTTGGAAAATACTTTCAAGATCATTGAATCCAACAACATACATTATTAGATGCCAAGCCCACCAAACAGAGGCACGTGCACAAGCAATACTTAAATGACATTTTAAGTGGCTTTAGATAAATTAATGCAGGCCTGTCAAAGGACACTGACACTGATGGACGCAGTTCAGGCTGTTGGACGGCTGCAGGACACTGTGCTCACATGCAGTGCTCTCCTCCATCCACCCTGCGAGGGACTGGCATCCCACAGGCACCTGCAGGGGATGCACCCAGGTGCCTCCCAGCCCCTGCGCCTTCCCCCACCCCGTGCCACAGAAATGGTTTCATTAATGATGCACCGTAACCTCATTTTTCTTGACTAGGGTTCATCTTCTTTTCATTACAGATGCAATAATTAGTCAACAAGGAGGATCTGCCATTGCTAAAAGACTTAAGTTGTATGCAAGAGCCCAACTGGCATGAACTACATTTCAAAATCTGAGTGGAGCCATATAATCTGTTTTTTAATGGGAGACTTTGCAGCTCTCTGTCAGACTGAAGTTTCTGCATTTGCATTTGATAATACAGATACACTTTCCACCCTGCACCTCCTCCCCAGAAATGTATACTTCTAAAGGAAAAGAGAAGAGCGCATCAATTCAAAAATAGATGTAAATTTGATTCCACCAAAACTGGAAATTTTTGAATAGAGTATTTTTATCTAGGTAGTATTTGTGAGCCAGAACTCTGACAAGGACATATTGTAAACTCAAAAAAAAAAAAACCAAAACAAAAACCATTCCTGTTCTAAAATAAAAGCAGTGCTATTTAATTACTTCACCATTTTCTCCTCTGGCAAAAGCATCAGCTAAGCAAATAAAATATTTTAGTATAGAGCTGTGATTCCGTATGGCTTTGGCCAGGTTGACAAATAAAACTAGTATAAACCTTAAAACCAGGGAGGGAAACAGTTATCTCATTAAAGTGCAGCACATTAACTTGCCATCAGCTCTGCTGCGTGCTGTGCTGTGAATAAATTAAATGTGAATTCAGAAGAATTCTGACTGTCTGTGTCTGACAAGCTTTATTACTGTGCATATACCAGCAATCATCTCCCCAGTTTTGCAGGGGAAAAAAAAAAACACAAAAAAAATTAAGGAGGCAAGAGAAAACAGCCCAAGTCTGTCTCTTCTGGCAGTGAAGGTTTATAAGCTAAACTTATAATGCCAGACATGGCCTCACATAAATGCTTGATGGCAAATGTGTAAATGGAACCAATCTTTTAGACAGCCACCAGTGAAGCAGATATTTTGGTGACCTACCCTTAGCAACTTCTCCTTGTGGTCAAATCTACTGAGAGTCTGTGGTTCACGCAAATGCAATCCAAGCTCTCTCAAACAGAAATGCAACCTGAGCACTGTCTGATGGGTTTTGGCTCTGTTAGTCACAGGAGACGCTACTGAATAATATATTTTCCTGGGGCAGTAGGAAAAATTTCCTTACCTTCTGAAGTTCTTTGTCCTTTTCTCTTGCACTGTTACTTTATCTTGGAGCATGAAGGGGCTCCAATATGTTAGCTGTGTTTCATCCATTTCAGTGAGACAACATTTGACCATGAAAAGCAGGTATCAGCATTTCTTTTCCATTACATTTTTAAAGTTATATCTCACTAATAAAAATCAGCATTTGTGACCATCTTCATATATTTCAAAATACAAGCATAATAAAAATTAATGCATTTTAATCAGGCAAAACTGTCAAACAACCAAAACACAAATGAGGACAGAAGTGAGACAACCATCACTCTACCTGGCTCAGGTCTCCCAAGACACTAGCAGAAATGCAAGTATTCAAGACTGGAAGCCATTGATCTGGCACAAAGAAGAAAAGTGCAACTACATACATTCTTTATCTGTGCCTACATTATATTATTCTTCAGGTGTGTTCAATAATCATATATTAACATATGATTTCTGACATAAGCTTTTGAAAATCTTATGGCTGGTTTAGCCCAATGGATGCAGCATTACATGATGACCATCAAAGGGTATGCAAGAGCAGAATTTGGGACATAGGCACAAGTACGAATAGTAGTACATGGTAAGAAAGACTTTGAGGTCCTGGAGAACATCCAGAGAAGGGCAACAAAGAGAAGGGTGTGGAACATAGGTCTTGTTAGAAGTGGTTGAGGTAGTGGAGTGGTTTAGCTTGGAGAAGAGGAGGCTCAGGGGGGACTACATTGCTCTCTACAACTCCCTGAAAGGAGAGTGTAACCACGTGGGGTCCACCTCTTCCTCCAAGTAACAAATTAAATGAAAAGGAGAAATGGCCTTAAATTGTGTCAGAGCAGGATTAGGTTGGGTATTGGGAAGAATTTCTTCACTTAAGGGATTGCAAGCATTGGAACTGGCTACCCAGGGAAGCAGCAGAGTCACCATCACTGGAGGTATTTAAAAGATGGGCAGACATGGCATTAAGGGATATGGCTTTGTGGTGAATCCAGTAGTTTTAGGTTAATGGTTGACTTGATAATTATAGAGGTCTTTTCCAACTGAAACAATTCTATGTTTTTCTCCAATAGCACAAAGCACCTTGGTCTTTGTCAAAATAAAATCCTGTAGCTCCATGTGCATTTACCTTGCAGACGCAAAAAACCATATAATGTCAGCAAGTCTCTTGGACAGAAGCACACTGAATTTCTAGCAGTTCAGATGATGGGGAATTAAAAATTAACCTTTTACTCATCAATATTTCAATGCCTTATTAGGTTCCATTCAGTGGAGAATGTCCTTAGCACATGTCCTTACAAAACAATCACAGCAAAGCTGGAGAGGATGACAAGCATTTAACTGAAGAAATTAGAAGGGCACAGAATTATCTCCCATTTCATTGCTAAAGGTTATGTTGTTTCAGAATACACAAGTTAGTCTACAGATAAAATCTGTGCATTTCATAGAAGGTTCCCTCTGATGTTGGTCAGAAGTCCTGAAGGACCTCACCCTGCTCTGCTGACCACACAGAGACAGTGCTTTCCCAGGATAATTTTAGCTACTAAGGAGGCTTGGAGGCAGAGAAATGGCATTTGATCTGTGACCCTAAACCCTACAGTTTTATCACAAGAGACAAAGCATCAACTCCAAGTCATTCAGAGGGAACATGTCTCTGACGGAGTTACTGAGCTGAAGTGTAATCTTGCAAAAATGTAAATTCAAAGCGTGCAGATGCTGTGAGTGCCTGGTACCCACCTGCAGCAGGAGAGTAGGCTGTACCTCTCATATAAAGAACTTCTGGGGAATTAAAGCCCCCCCACAGCAAAACACAATTGCCATATCTAGCTTCCCCCCCCACTCCCAGATTTCTTCAGCCAAATCAGACAGGTCATGTACAGGTGTTGGGGGGAAAAATAAACCAAAAGAAAGGAAATAACTATAATGTACCTTTTAAATGAGAGTTGTCCAGACACCATGTGATCCGGCAGTTTAAATTAACTTCTCTGGCATTTACAAGTGATAAAGAGGTCAAGATACTAAACACCTAGTAAATAATTTGCCTCAACAAATGCTGTTTTTATCTGTCAAACAGCACAGGAATAAGGTACCTAAGCAGACACAACTAACACATGTTCTCTGAGAGGTTCCACATGGGTTCTTGCTGCTCAATTGCTTCTGCACTACTGGTGTAGGGCACCCATGTGTCCAACTGCCACACACATAGAAAACAGAGGAATAGAGAACTGCAGAAAATGGTGGCAATGTTCACTCTGGAAAAGGACTGTTGAACTTTTCAGGGTTTCCTACAAAGATGTAACATTTTTTAAATAGGTCCTTCTTTTCTAACTTGATTTGTCCCATATTCCACGTGCAGCTTGCAAAATAGATTTTAATTTCATCCCTTATAAACTTTCAAGAAGAAGTTGTCATCTGAAGGAAAAAAACACAGAAGAATATATGTGCACATATGCAAACACACCCATACACACATATACATTGGAGTCAATGCAGTGATTAAAACACATCCAAATTATTATACCTACTAACCAAGTGATTACTTCACATCATGTGAAACCTTACTCTTTATAAGTTAATGATGATTTGAAACAACCAGGATTTGGCGCAGGAATAGTTTTTATAGTAGATATCCTGAGATATCTACTCTCTCTCACGCAATCCAAAAAAGCCTAGCACCCAGTCCAACACCAAGTGTGGCTCATGATCCTGTTTGGTTTTGGAGTGGGCTTTTTCTGTTTGTTCGTTTGTGTTGTGGAGTTTTTCTGGTTTTGATTTGTTTTGTTGTTTATTGGGGTTTTTATAAATAATTAAAAATTTTAGTAAAATTACCCCTGTGTAGAACTTAACTTTGCTAAGCCACAGGCAGTGTCTGCTCTGGATATCTTACAGTCTACAAGGAGAAGAGATGGACAGACAAAAAAAGCTGCAGAGGAAGAGAAAGAAAACTACTGGTGGCAGTCAAAAATGAAGAGAAATTTCAAATCCCTGTTCATGTTAATGTTGGTTTGGCCTCCTGTATCCTGCACAGGAAGAGGAACTCAGCTCTCCTACATGAAGGGATGGTCTAATGAGGATCTGACTTGAAGAAAGACCATGCTTATCTCTGGCAAGTGTTTACTTATGAAGATGCCTCTGCTTATTGCAAGGGGTTTGGACAAGATCAACTTTCAAGGTCCCTTCCAAATGAAATAATTCTGTGATTCTACAGTTCTAACCAGCTGCACAAATTCAACAAGATTTAAAATAGCACATAACTATTCCTTTCAGCACACGAGGCCTGTGCCCAAGTCCAGTGCAGATTTTTGATCTTCAAGCCCTCAAGTAGAATACCCAAGTGAGAAAACTCAGGTTTGCAATGAGGACAGAGGGGCAGGTTGGTCCTGCAAGTCCCTTTTTAACAGTGTTTTTCAAAGAGCTAACTTCTATAATTAAGAAAGAAACCCCAGTGACTGAAGCATCTCTTTGCAGTAAAAGTGAGTGAGCTGTCTTGAAGCCCAGGCATGACTGATACTAGTCCTTTCACTCAGATTCAAGGAGATAAGTTATCTACAAAGCTCTGTGTTCACCTGGTTACAATATTTGAGGAAGAGAAAGTTAATCTTTCTGGTACGTTTAATAACCACCTCTCAAATCAGTGGCACATCTGGTGTCTGATGGGGTAAAGACACCAAATCCTGCCAGCTCCAATGTATCAATTAAGTAGTGATGAACTCTGAGAAGAAAATCCATACTGTGTTTTAACCTCTTTACCCTAAAAAGCTGTACAGAGGATAATTAATAGAGCAGAGCACTATAGGTGAAAGCCTAACTCAACAGCTGGAAAAAGCCATGAATGAATAAATTGCATATACACACACATTTGTAAATATATATACATATACATAGACACACACACACACAAATTTAAAAAGTTCTTCCTACATACATATGCATTTGTATATCTATATGAATTTAAAAGTTTGCAAGACTCCTTTGAATGTCAGCCTAAAGAGTACCCCTGCAACATGTACAGTCACCTTCAAAAGGCTGAGATGAATCCTTGCAATCATTTGTTACATTCCAATCCTACTCACTGTCCTTTCCAGGAATTAAAGAACACATGGTGAAATCAGCAAGACATGCAGACTGAGACAGACAGTAGTCTGCCCTGCATTATGAAGGAGGAAGCACCCTGAACATGGTCACAGAATGGGGTGACTTTTAAAATGTCTTGAAAACATAAAAAATTCTGTCCACAGGGGAGCCCACATGTATTTACTTAATGTTCAGATGGGTCAGCTTAGGACAACATGTACATGGACCTCAGCAGTGACCTACCTCTGACTTCTTGAGAGCATGGTTTCATGAATTCCAGATGAATTTAGAAATTCAAATTTGAACTTTAACCAGTTCCCATGAAAGTAAAATCACATATCCATTTTACCTGAGCAAGTCAGCCAAAATATCAACTTGTTAAATACATCAAGTATTGCGGAAAAATATTTGCATTTTGTTAATCTTCACTTGATATTAAACATGTGGAAGCCTGAAATATATACAGATACCAGTATCTGTATATATTCTGCATCACTGACACCAGTGCTAGTCATAAACAAGGAATTAAAAATGTTTTCATTAATTTTACTCTTCTGCTGATCACCTACCAAAAAGGTTCTCTGTCTTCATATGGCTTGTATGTTTTTATTCATTATTTTAAAAATCAGATGTTCACACTCCAGGCATAGGATTTTCTGTTCGTATTATGTATCTTAGTTCACAGTTTGCTTTGAAATAGTGAATTCAGCTGGGACTAATAGTACTGTCTAAACTTTGCAGGCTATTTATCAGTCAGATGCATCAATTTATTTTCCTATGAGCAGTGGTGAGTAAACTCTCACTAATTGTTGTCCCACACATAATTGCTTTGTGTATGTTAGGCAAGGGTTCAAGGAAGTTCACTTGGTCAGTGCATTCAAGAAGGACCTTTTTGAAATTTTAATTTACTAGCTCCCAAAAGTTTGTAAGGTACTGAACTAGGGTCACAGCCACACTGCACCCTATTCACATTCTGACTTTTCCTGTTTCGAGCATATGGGTAAGCATTTAAAATTTAAGCTTCTATAAAACATCTTGAGAACAAAGGTCTACCTAAGCAATTTTGATGACAAAAGTATTATACTTTAGATAGAAAAACTGAATACAAAGTATTGCTGAAAACAATGTGTTTCCTTATTGCCGTAACTTGTTCTGTCTCACCCAATCTACCCCACTGTGATCAATGTTTATAAATTCATTCTAAAGAGTCCATATTTGACATCTTACTCTGCTTCAGGGAATGTAAAAATCCAAAGAAAAACCCTTACCAAACATTACTTTTTTCTTCCAAAAAAGGATTAGAAGAAAAAGTACCTAATTCCAATGCTACAAAATAAAAGTTTGATTTTTAAAATATTGAAGAGGAAAAATATCACAAGTAAGGTGAAAAGACAGTGAGAGTAAAAAAAACAAAAATTCTACAAGTCAATGTAGACAATGTAACACTATCTGTTATGTAAAGCAAATAATTAAGTCTAATAACTATGAATGGAAGAAATAAAGTGATAAAAAAATAGTTATAAGAACTTGCTGAAGCCATGATTAAATATCCTTGATTAACTGTTCCACAACTACTGTTCTTTGTTCAGTCTGGAGAGCAATATTGTCCCAGCCTACATAATCTCTATAATGTCTTAGTGAATATTTTCAGATATCACTGCCTGCTTCTGGCTCCTAAAAACCCAATTTCTGGTCCTAAAAGCCAAAAAAAGATTCAGTTCTTCAGGGCATGTACAGGTGAAGCAATTATTTAATCATCCAGGTGATACTCTTCCTGAAGGAGACAGCAAAATTGGCATTGCAGTGAAATATCTTTTCATAACCTTGCCAGAAGTAGCCTCTGTTTCTTGAAGAATTTTTTTTTAATTTTTATGTATTTAATAAAAAATAGTGATAATGGTTTGGTTTCCAACAGAAATCTTGGCAAAGCGGTGAGACTACCATACTTTCCAGGACATATAGGTAACAGAAAAAGGCCTACTTTTGTTAAACTTAAATAACAAGGCATGTGCATTTCATAAAATATTTCCTATATTATTTAATTTGCTAAGCAATAGCAGTATTTTTTTATGTGCATTCAACTATCAATCTACACTTACACATTCTATTGTTCAAGAGTCCCTAAAGGTAGCATTTTACAGGAAAATAAAAAGTTTACATGGCTGGTTTACAGAACAGAAAAACCCAAGGGGATTAACAGACAATACAGATTTACACCAAAATCATATTAGAAGAGACTGTTCAATAAACATAGATTGCAACCACTAACTCCACAAAAGTCGCTTTAAAACAGTGGAGGCTGGATACTTTAACTCTTGAGTGTTTCCAGCTCATCTTGGCTCTTTGCCAGGAGTTTCCATCACACAACTCCTGTTTCTGATCTAAGCCCATACTCACAAAAAAAACCCTGAAAAATATAACATAGGCAGTTAAAAACAAAATTTAAAAAAAAAATCTGCATTTTAGACATCACAGGGAAGCTTTCAACTAGAAACTTTAATATGTGTAGTTTCAGTGAAATACAGCATTCCGTACAGAGGCATACAGTACAGTGGCATTCCGTACAGCTCCCTGCAAATGAATCCTTTACAATAAATACAATATTCATAAAATTACCCAGACACAAGTTAGAAAACACTCAGAGCATGGAAAAACTCACAGAATAAAAACCCATAGAGGCTGACCTGAGAGGCTTTCTGAACAGAATAGATGGACGTTTCTCATGGTCCTGAAAAAAGCATGCATCTCTCCATTCAGCAGCACCAAAATACTTAGAAGTGTTTCAGTAAAAGAAAAGCAAAGTTTATGTCAGTTTTTGTAGATGGCATAACTGCAAGAGTATACAAAACAGCTAGCAGATCTGTCCCTGCTTTTTCCTGTAACTCTGCATACAGTCACATCTGGAGAGCAGGACGATGGGGAGATGGCAGTACTGCTATTTACATGTCACTTTAAGCGTAACATTTCAGTTTGAAATAAATACTTTGGGTTTGATACATCTTGCAATTACTGAAAAAAATACATTTTCAATGACTGAAGTAAAACTTTTAGTTTTTGAATGAGAGAATGCCTACAATCCATCCCAAATGGAGTATTCCTTCTTTTGCTCTCTTTCATCAACTGCAGATGAGGAAAAACACTTGTTAGCTTCCAAGTGCTTTTCCTCACAATACGGCATTTACTGGAAAATGGACAACCACAGTAAGGGCATTTCAGATCAAGGTTTCTTTACCTCTAAGGCCGCAATAAGGAATGGTTATTGATGCTGGACTGTTGCCTTGCATGGAAGAAATTAGTTCAAGCCATGGAATAATTCAATTCAATAGACTACAGCAACTCTGAAACCTCATGCTAAGATGGAGTGCTTTTTCTGGAAAGAACTCTGATTTCACTTTTAACAGATTTCTCTTCTCAATCTATCAGTTATTCTAGCAGTCTCATCGGTAAAAACATTCAGTTTAATTTCAAGCTGAATATATATGGAGAAAAATGACATTTATATTTCACTTCTTGACTACCCCCAGAGTATGCTGTGATAGTTATAATCCTACCAGAAAGCCATTCTGAAAAATCATTGCTCATATTCTTTAATCAGACTCAGAAACATTTTCATACCCTGTAGGAAGAGACAGCTCCATCAAAAATATGACTCTCACAGGGTCTCTAACGCCAGCTTTCTTCATGGTCTTGATGTAGCAAATGGTCTCTTCAGGATTTCATAATTTCTAGTATCAGAATAAAACGTGTCATTAAAAGCTTTAAAAGGACAACTCATGGAATAACTTATGGGACATCATCTTCAACTGACACCCAAGGATACAGAGACTGAAATACACAAGCAGGGCAAAGATCTCAACATCTTCTCCTGGTATCACCAGCTTCTTCCTCTTCTCTTTAGCTAGGATAAGGCTCATCATTTGCTCTTCTTGAGGCTTTGGAATTCAGCTTTGACATACTAAACAGCAACACCCTCTTCCTAGGCAACCAGAGAACTGTGATTATGGAGCACTTTTATACAGAATAACACTGTCACATACCTGGACTTAGAACACAATTTGAAAGGCATAATGCCTTTATGAGTGTAAAAAGAGGATTGCATGAAGGGTGGAAGAGCTGTTCAAGCTGAATGAACAGAGTAACAAATACTGTAGTGATTGTGGGGTTTTGGCTTGGTTCTTTCTTTCATTTGCAGATACAAGGACAGCTCAGAAAGTCAGCATCGCTGCCTAAAAAAGAAGATGATAATTTGGTATCAAGTGGACTCCCCAATAGGTACCCCAGCATTTTAACACACATATTCAGAAACTGTGCAAATTTAAAGTAACAGGAATTCTTTTTCAGCGCATATTACAAGAAAAGCTTCAGAGGGGGAGACACTAGTAATTTTTCCACATCACCACACCTTTTGTTTATCTTCACCTTATGGAAGTATTTCTACAACACAAGACATTTCTAGCACCGGAGAAAAACTCATGGAGAGATCAAATTTTCTGTCTGGATCTTGCAGAGGTTAAGGATGAAATGCTGCCAGAGAACAACAACAATGTAGGCAGTACCCAAAAATAATAGTTGAGCCAGCCTAGCTGACATCTGATGAGAAGTGAGCTACAGACAACAACTACAGAACTGCCTGATACAGTATGTGGTCACGTATGTCCCATGGGTCAGAGACAGCTAACCTCAAAGTATCACTGTATATGGAAAAGTTGCATTACTTTTAATTGTTAATATATGTCCCTGTGTCTTCCCAGCTTTACATTTTCTTCTAGGATAAAATGTGATTTGACTCCAGCAAATAACTAAAATATAAATTCACTTGTCACTGAGTTACACCAATGACTAATTAAGGCCCAACTGGAGGTTGTCATCCTCCAGTTAAGGAGAGGCTTCTCATAGTATAAACAGTTCTGTCAGCAGGCTGGTTCATGTAAAAGACCTCAATGGTAAGAGAAAAATAATCCAGAATTTGCTGTTTGTTAAGTAGTGACTTCTGCATAATCATCAGGCTGTAATTCAATTGGTTCAGATTCTGCCACACAAACAACAACCTAGACACAGGCTCCAAGGTCACAGATCTTGGCTCTTTACCAGACAGGGCTACTCATCACAAAACTTCACTACAAAAGAATACTGCATTCTGACAGAGCTTAAGATGACCCCTGCAGAGAAGAGCTCAGGGAACAAATCATGTCACATAAAAAAATTCAGTCTTCTAGTGCCTGCCCAGGCTTCTCATAGGGATGGGAAAACCATTTACCAAGGCATTCACAGCATCCAGTTTATACAGCAACAGTTGTGGTAAATCACCCATCATCTGGATTAACTCTCTAAATTTACAATACCCTTTCAAATTTGTCCCTGATGAAGAAATATAAATGCATCTTAATTGCAACTCTCTAAACTACTTCTTCTAAATGCTTTCTGCCAGAAAGTAATCTCAAGTCAAGAAAAATCAACAAGGCATGGATGAACACTTTTCATCTCTTAAGAAGTTTCTGGAAGTGTTTTGTGGAGAGTTGCCTCATGAGTAAACTTTACAAACATGTTGCCAGCCTGCAGCAGACAGGTGCATCAGCTGCAACAGATGATGACCAGTGCTTCTGGGATCCATCTGACATTATCCACATGCAGCATAACATGTAATTCTTAGAGATGGTCCTGTGGGCAGGGCCTTGCTAGTCCCTCCCAACTCAGCTTATTCTGTGAATACTGCATCTCATTTGCAGCCACAGCAGACCCACCTCCTCTTCATTAACCATCACAGTTCTGCGCGTGTGGCTGTCTTAGGTTGCAAATGCAAGATAGTGAAAAAAATTGAAATTAAACAGGACCCAGACATTGCAGCAATGAAGAAGCACCCTGTTCAGTACCCAGTTTTACCAGTTCAGTGATGCTTTCACCAGTAAGCCATTCAGATTGACTGGATGCAAACACTGCGACCAAGACTTATTTTGGATTTTTTAGGCAGTATCACACACAACAGGACAACTGTAAAGAAGTTTTAACCTGTTGCTTTGACAAAGTCATTAATAAGCCTAGCTCTTCATCCCCAAAGAAATGCCTTGAAGCTTATTTTTCTGTAGTTGTCATGAATTCACTGCCAAGAAAAGCAGCAGGAAGTGTGTAACAGTAGGCACAGGCCTACAGGCAAGCACCCTTTTAGGGCTTCAGTAATTTGATATTCTGATTGAAATTAAAGCTATAAAAATTGAAAGCTATAAAAAAATTTTGTCAACAGCTTTCACTTTAAACATCCTAGCTTGGCACTCATAAAGTATTTCAATACTACAACATTGCTTGATCACAGCACCAAATTGTCAGAACACAGCCCCCTTCTGCTATGAGCTGGCAGAAACCTTTTACCTGCATGGTTTATCACTCACTTTACTCAAACTTCACAGCAAATTCTCTCACATTCACATTTTTTTAAAGTAAGACCTGGGCTGCAATGGTATATACACAGTTCTCTCCAAACAGGGATGCTGAGTACAAAATTTACTAGATAGGGATATCACAGTAATGCATATTTTTGGAACACACATAAGAACAGCAAAAGTAAAATAGTCTTTTCAGAACCTACAAAAAACTTAGCAGCTGGTGAAATGCCTGAGTATATCCTGTTATTTGACAGTAAAATGTGGGCCTTGTTACTTTAAATTTCACTTATTTTCCCCAACAGCTGTGTAATTAATACCTGCGTCCTTTCTTTCTGAGCACACATTTTCCTTAACTTTTGCTGAAGTCTTCAAAGCAAAATCAGCCAACAAAAGACTCCTGGGCTATGCTCTAGATGCTTTCTGAAGCAATGCTTTGCAAAGAGATGGAGCTAAATCTGGCACGCCCTAATCTCCAGGCAAAGATTTAGGGTAGCAACCTAAATGGCTCATCTGCATCCTTCCAGCCTTCAGAATATTTATTTCTTTTTTTTTCACTTTATTCTCTCTCTTGCATCATCTTGGGAGCATGGAGCTTTCATGCTTTCAGGCAATGTTTATGAGGCTTCCAAGTACTCACACCTTGCCTCTCTCCCCACTAGAATACATTCAAGATTACAGCAATACGCAACATGCTTAACAACCTTTGCATCAGGAAAAAATCCCTCACTTTGCTTCTTTGCACAGGTGACTAAAGGACACGGATAAAACCAGTTGCCTCTGGTTCCCAGACTGAAAGGAGAAGTGTTTCCAGATGCTGCTAGTCCACTGCAGTGTCGAGGCAGCGCTCCCAGACAGCACATGCAACCCCTAATGTAAGTCAGAATGTGCTGCTAACTAGCCTCCGTTGCTCTGCAGAACTTGCAAACTTCCCATTTAGTTGGAGCTGCTGTACCCTTTATTTGATTCTCAAGTGAGGCCAGAAACCTTATCTCTTGCAGCTCACCCTCTAATCCATGAAGATCTGCCAAATCACTTACAGCCTGGTTTTACCTCTGACTGGGCCTTCTTTTCAGAGACTGCTTCAGAGATGGGTGATGCAATGCAGTGTTCTGTATGCCATCACATTTGATGCACATGTTGCTTTTCTGTGAAAAATGTTTCCTTTCCTTGCTGGTATGACATAGTGCAAAGCACACAAATCTCATGTAAAAGACACAAAAACCTGACACGTCTGCTGTCATGAGAAGTTTTGTATACCTCTTTCTCCTCCATGCTTGGGAAAATGCATGGCTTGAAGGTCAAGTCACTAAATTAAGATCTAAAACACACAGCTTCATTTTCTAATCCTGCCTCAGCATCTCTTATTTTAATCACGTAATTTAGTTTTCCTGTCAACAAAACATCCTGTCATAATAGAGAAAATGAATCCTTTATAATTTGTGTTTAATATGGAGGCTATGGAGATGGCTAAAGCATGCACACACTTTCCATACTCTGACCATTTCTTTTAGACAAGCTTTAAGCCTATGTCTTTGGCTCAAGCATCAGCAAAAGCCAGAAGTGAGAAGCCGTGTCCTAGACTAGCCTCACCACTAGTCACCAGTGTTTTCACATGCTGGTATAGAGATCTATCTGCTTGGCAGGACTAATGTCAAAGTCACCATGTCTGATCACTTGCTCTGTGATGTCTCAAGGATCTCCAGCTCTACTACTCTTCTCACTGCTCAGTCCAGGTATTAAAAACTCCATAAATCCTTATCTTCAATTCAATACAGAAATGCAGTGTTTTTGACAGCTATTCTTCTGTTCTTAGCATAATTTAAACTATTTGTTTTCAAGCCATCACACAGCAATGCAATATGAAAATCCAGCCTAGATCAGAGACCAAAGGAAGAGGATTGGTCTTCTGGAAGAAGCTGTTCAAAAGATGTATGATGAATCCTGGTGTTCCAGGGCTTCAGAAGACATAGCAATATTGCTGTTATGAAACAACTGTATGCAGCTTCAAATAACCCAAATTTTAAAGCCTCTTCTTGAAGAGTATTTTTTGTTTCAATGCCTATCTCAATTCCATAGTAATTCCAGGGGAAAAAATCACTACATCTGCATTGGGAGACAAAACCCAGAAATTTCAGCCTTTACTTACTCTTGATCCAAGAGTTCTCCAGGCTTTAATAACATCAACATCTTAAAAGATATGTTGAGACTGAAAATAAGCTAGCTTGTCTTTGAAATACTTTGGTCTAAATATTAAAGCATATTATTACAAATAAATGTTAATACACCATATTTTCTACAGTAAAAAGGAGTAAGTGTGTGAAAAGCCTGCTACCTCAAACACTATTACAATAAGATAAAACCCAAAATATTACTTAGTGGTATTTCAGCCTCAAAATAATCAATTAGACTATATGCTATTTCCTTCTCTTCTGTACATAAGGGTTTGATGTAGCACCATTAGTCATCACAGTGTATGTGTCAGCTGACTTCACAATGGAATAGGTAAAATCCCCAAACATGCTTTTCTCTTGTTGTTCCCTGATTTAAATTTAGATCATAAGCAAAGACAATGGAATTTTTTGATAAAGCTGAACCGTAAATCTTGTGATTTTTTCACTCTGAAGATAGATTGTTATTTTCTTTAATTTAGCTATTTAATAATGGTTCACTTAAAGACTATAAGCAACACAAGCTGGTACTTTTCTTTCTGACAAATGCAATACAATGGGTATTTTAGAGGGCCATATTTAAGTTCACCATGTAGTCAGCATTGCTTTCTTCAGCTGTTCAGAGCAATTTATTCATCAAGGGCTAACTGAGGCACACTCAGTTCCACCCTGCATAGTGAACAAAGTAAAAATACAGTTACTGCTCTGATTTAGACACATTTCATGCAGATCTGCATTTACACATGGTACAAGGCAGTGAAAAACCAGACTCAGTTAGATTCATGTTAAAATTTCACCCCTCAATAAGTGAATCCTGTTATCCAATAAACTTCTGAAAATTAATCCAAAGGAAAAAAGAGCACATGAACCATGAACTGAGTAGAATTTATGAAAAAAGTTCACTTTAAACACAGTAGTTCTCTTCTCTCATCCTGGATCCTTCCTGGTTTGCCTGTAAATTTGTGTGAATTTTTAAAACACATTATTTTTTCTTACATAATAACTTGTGAGCACTGTTTTAATCTAGCAGGCAGAAAAACAGGCATGTTATCTTATCCCCACTTACTTTCAAGTGTCATTTCCAATTAGAATACTTCTCCATATCTCTATTGGTTTTACATATCCTCTATTTCTGGCCTGTATCCCACCCTTAAGACAAAGCTGAAGTAACACCTGATGGAGAGTGAGCTGTAAAAGGGATTGCATTTTGCTTCTTGGCTTCTGTGTTGCAAGAACAGCATTCTCTTGTAGACAACAGCATTTCCAAAATGAAAAGGCATTTTCTCTCACTTGACTTGGAGAAGCTGCTTTCAAGGAATTTAATTTGTTTATCAGCACTTCTGAATACTTTTTGAAGTACAAAACTAATTAATAAAACCTAAAAATTAAAATCAAACACCATCATCTTCTTTCTCCATGGGAAAATTCAAGGTAATTCACAGTCTAAGATGGCTTGAAGATTAAGAAACCTTATCTCTCTTAGCATATCTGGGAGAGCCATGCTGAAAAAAGGTAAAAATACAGAAAACTACACAGGCCAGAAGAGTAAAAGTGTAGGGGGGAATATCCCTTTATTCTCACATTGCTCTTGAGCCTTTTCCATGACATAGATCAGAGATGATACCAAAGCCAAGGCACTGAACTTACTGTACCTTTGATCTCCCTTCAGCACAGCACTTCTCCCTGGCCCTAGACCTCCACCTTCACCCAGTTTAACCCTGTTTCAATCCAGACACAAACAGGGCTCTCCTGTAAAACTCAAGTCACTTCCCAATAGCAGAGATTACTCTGGATTTCATGAAGGATGAAGCCTCACAGGAAACAGTAAGAATTCTGTGGCATACAAAGCATATAATAAGCAACTAGGAACTGAAATTTCAACATAGACCAGATCACCCAACCATACAGTCACTTGTTCTGACCCCTGCAGGGCAACAGGATGTGACAGGACCAAATACATAATGGCACAAAAGCCAGCCATTTCTTTGTGGCACCACCATCACCACCACATCATCCTAAGCTCTCCAAGAAGTCAGTGTTGATTTTATTGTTTCAATCACTATTTTCAGCAAAGAGAGACTGAAGCATTGCTAGCCAGTTCATTAAAACTGGTCTTAGAAATCCCAGTTTTCTCCATATTCCACATATTCCACACTGTGATTTCTAAAGGAAATCCTGCCTCATGCCACCAGAAGCAACAGCATTCCTTTGTACATGTGCTGTTTATGTCCTTCACAGTGTCCCTTGGCTTCTCTCCCTTATTATGCAGCTACATCCAAAAATTACTGAAGCTGGCTTGTTTTCTCCTTATGTATTGTCAACTTATAAAATGTTTCTCAAAACACTCACTCAGCACATGCACTAAATAACACTTGGCTAACGGCATGAGTCCAGCTCCCGCTCACAGTAAGAGCCTGCACTCCTAGATAAGCCTTGAGGCATGTCTAGACATGTGTTCCCCATTCCCATCCTGGACAGCACCTGTTTTGAGGTGATATCTCCTACTTGAAAGAAGAATGGCTGTCAATTTTGCACCAGAAGCAGAGGAAGGCAGAATTCCAACTGAGCAATGCTTTGCAGATTACAATTCATCAAAACTGAGTCTTTCCATATCACTGGCAAAATTTCACTTTAACCATGGAAATGGTGAGATAACTATACAAGGTGGAGGAAAAGTTAAAGCATTAAAAACAAAACAAAACAAACAAACACACAAACATGGCCCAAAACAGACAATTCCAGGTTTGGATTCACAGGGTCAAAGTGTCCTGAATTTAAACATACAGGTTGTCTATACCAAAAAAAAAAAAAAAATGCTGATCCAACCCCCTAAAAATGAAATTTTTTTAAGTGAAATGAGGATGCAGATGAATGCAGACAAAGACAGCATCTGCTACTCAAGTGTCCAAGCTATAACTTTGCCTCTTCCAATTAACATCCTCTCCCTTTTCATGGCTTAAATTATTTAACTGGGAAATTTCTGTCCAAAACCAGCTTCATCCAGCCTGTTTACCCCAGTGAATGAATCACTCCTACCGTGGTGCTATGCAGAATGCTAACACAATCTTAATTGATTTCCAGCAATGGAAAAAGCAACTGGCAGGTGCCTCCTGCAACAGCTTCAAAGTGATCTCCTGATCTGCCCACCACATACAGATGAGCCCCTTTGGAGATGCAGGCACTTTAAGTCTGAGGGAACCCATCCAAGTGTCTTCCATTTTTGGATCACATGATGGGAATACACATCCTCACACATGAAATATAAGCAACACCACTACCTCAGCTTGCATGGCTTCTCATACAGTATTCCTGGACATTACCTACACAATAAGAACAGTCACGCAAAATTTGAGAGTTTCAACAGAAAGAAAGAAGACTAATCCTAAAAATAGCAAATCTCTTGGGATTCCTGTGCTAGCACCTAGAATGAGCAACTGCTCAAACTTCCCCATTGACAAAGCACTTTGACAAAGCATGCCCAATGGATGGAAAGCAGCAATCCATCAAAAGTTTTTGTGAGCTTTGCAGTATAAAACAAACACCTTTTCTTCCAAAGTACAGCCTAGGCGTCAGTGGAATTTTCCACAACCCACTGAGCAGACTTCCTAACCCAGCTCTCCTCTTTAGGGGAAAGCCAGCCTCAGTATCATTGGTCTCCTTGAGATTACCAGACCCAGATCACAAATCAGTAAACACGTCAGAGATTTCTAGCAGGTGTCTTAAGATTTCTAATAGCAGGTGTCTTAAGATTTCTAATAAGATTTCTAAGATCATTCAGCAGCTTCACTGTTAATGAAAATGGGTCAAACTTTTCCACATCTCTTCCACATTTTAGTGGCAGACATCTAATTGAAGGACCAGAAGACAGTTGCAGTCACATGCTGGTTCAGGAGAGGTACAAACACACCATTTGGTTTTTGTGTGAACACCCAGAGTAGTCTGAAGCATGTACTTTTGAAACATGGATTTTGAAGGTCCAAGATCTAACAGCAGGATTTCACAAAGCTAACAAACTAGTATCCTTTGAGGCTCTAAAGCATTAATTTGATTGTATAGCACTACATGTAAGTCACCTTTTTAACATTTTTCTTACTCTCACTTAAATCCCAGTTTAGCAACCTTTCATAATTATAAAACCAAGCTGCATGGCTGCCAATGTATAAACAAAAGTCAAGTGTCTAATAGGATTAAAAAAATTCTATTAAAAAACAAAACTACTATGGATGACAGCATGACAACAAGCTAAAGCTTGAAGTATACTATTAATCTCACTGGAGTTTATTCTGTTAAAAAACATGGCTGCATAATTTATTAAAGGCTATATTAGTTCAGTGGCCTTTATCCTGGCTTTTTAAAATTACAAGCAAAATTCATAATGCAGTAGACTTC
Organism: Chloebia gouldiae; assembly: GCA_003676055.1. Lineage (NCBI taxonomy): Eukaryota > Metazoa > Chordata > Aves > Passeriformes > Passeridae > Chloebia > Chloebia gouldiae. Next base: position 213,698 of record QUSF01000044.1, on the reverse strand, counting down.
ATGGATGGGTTTTTGCCTTGGTGGCAGCAGCACATGTCATGTATCTCCAATCATCTGAAACATCCTAAGTGATACAGACAGAACAGAGCAAAGCCTGGAACCAAAACAAAGGAAATCCATTTCTTCTTTACATCCTCCATCTTTTTTCCGTATTCTGCAACATTTTATTTTCATAGTTGAAACACTAGGTATTTAAGCATGAGGCATGTGAACTAATGATTAACTTTATTTAATATGAAGAGAGACACCATTTTAAAAGATGGCAAAGCATCTGAAAACTGTTTTAGCAATTTGTTTTCAATTAGATTGTGATGAAAACCGAGATGGTGTTAAAATAGACAGAAAAAATAGAAACCTGGAGTTTCTAAAATGAAATTATATAATTCAGCCTTTATGTATGGTTATTAGCTGTCACTATACAGCTATTCAAAATAATGAAAAAGATTAAACCAAGTTTTGATACTATAGGTCAAATGAAAAACCATTCAACTTTGCAAAAATTAAGATTAAAATCCAAACCTTCAGATTTTGAACTACATTGCTTCTCAATTATATTGTTTGCAGTGTCCCAAGGGCTCTACTGTAGGGATTGCACAAGGAGATCTGTTCACAAATTAAGCACCTCTAATTTGAACATACTTTGAAGAAAGGATAAGATGGGAATGAAAGTTATTCTACCTGGAACTGGCTGCTCTTTGAAGAGTAGAACGGTTAAACACAAATCTGTCTACTAAATCTGAATGCTGTTTCTAAATTATATACAATTAATTTCTAAAAAGTTGTGAGCAGTTTAATTAGTATTTTTTTACAGAACAGTAGAAGAGATTGCACAGAACTCTTAGGGGCTTTAAAGGTACAGTCTGCATAACTTTTTCTACATAGGATGTGCATTTTAAACTACTTACACAGTTGAGTGCATGTCACAGTTGAGCATCTTCAAAGCAAGATCCATCTTGCATGAAAGATAAGAGTTCAAGTTGCAGTATAGTAAGAACCATAGGAAATTATTAAACATAAAACACACACCAAACACAAAGTTAAAGACTGTCAGAAGGTAAGGGCAGTCTGGATACACAGAACAGTCAAGAAATTTTCAGACAAGAGATTAAAAACCCCAGCAGTTCATTGAGTTGAAAAGACAGAAATAATTCCAGATGGCAACAAAGCTGTTCTCCCTGCCACACCTGCCACGGTGGCAAGATGCAAGGCAGGTGTTGGAACTGAGCCGCAGGAGACAGAGTGGACAGAGATTGCTGGATTAATAAACAGCCCCTGTTGGGAAACCAAGCAAAGGAAGTTTCGAATTACTTCTGACAGCAGATGGGCAAGTAACCAAAGGGTTTGAACTGTTTGATTTTTACAGCAGTGTGAGTAAACAAACAGCTTTATTTTGTGCGTGCTAGAAACATGTCACAGCAGGAGAAATTAATGGCAAATGCCACAGGAAATTGTATCACACAGAAATATTTCTGAATGGGTTCGAAATGACACATTAGCATGTGCAAGGCCAGTGAGAAACTGTTTTGTGGATAAAAGCGAATGATGTAAAAAGAATGTCAGCAAATTAAAAAAGAGCTATCCTAAAGAAAAGTTAAAAGGATATTTGCTCATCTTCTGACCAGAAAAAAAAAGAAAGCATAAGGTACTTGCTTCTGGTAGAAAACCACTGAAAATTGAGTGCAAGGCACAGCAGAAAAGAAAGAACTCTTCTAGGTACATATACATGTCAAAAGCTAATGGGCAACTTTCATTACAGTTTTATTTATAAGTTTACCTGCATTATCAGTTTAAAGTTCTAGGCAAAGCTAATTTTGTACAGAATTGGACCCAGGCAAGTGAAGCAGTGGTATTCTGCTGAGAGGAGCAGACAGGAAAGGGTGAAACATATCCTGCATCTCAGAGGCAATCACCCTTCACTCTTAAGCCAAATCTGAATCATTGGCTATTCAAGATCAAAATTAAAGAATTTCCTAATAACATTTCAACACTGAAAATGTTGTGTGTCTATATAACCAGAAGGAAGAACTTCTAGCCTTTTTTAAGATGAAAGAATTTCCCCAGAGGGCTGAGAATGGGGAATGTCTGTCCAAGAAACAAAATATCACTTGAACACGTGCAAGCTGTTACAATGGAAGGTAAAATATTTGAAACAGAGCTGTTATGTTAATGTAGCAGTGCTATCATTCACTAAAAAGGCTAAAATATTCCAGTTGCATTAATTTTCTTCTCCCAAGTGTCCCCATACAATCTTCAATATCCTAATACATTTTTGACATTTGACATTACCACACATCCTCCTCTTTTTAAAATAACCCCCTATGAGGTCTTGCTCTTTCTTTGCAAAGTATTATGATAGTGGGAAATAGAAATTTCAAGACTCAGAGCCTTTTTCTAAAGATGGGTAGTATTAAAAATTTCCACCTGACAACTTCCTTCTTATTTGAGGTGAGCCAAGCTAGCTCTGCTGTGTCTAGCAATTGCTTTCCAGTTGATAGACAAAAAATGTATATGTCAAAAAAAAAAAAAAAAATTCCATCTGAAAAACCACAGAAGCCAATGAGATCCTGGGTAACTACTTTTCATGAGAATTCTATTGTTCATGTTGCATCTTCGTGCAACAAGACTACATGCTGAGGTCAGAGGTTTTATCTGCACAAGGAAATCAAAAATACTCCTATGAAACATAAGCCTGAAGAATCACAGCTCTGGAAAGTTATGCACTCAAGAGATATTCTGGGTCTTAAATTCATTCAGAAGATTTTACCCACACTTTACAGACATAGACCTAGAATGCATCAAGACTACTCATATGGCAGATCTTGGGCTAGTACCAGTTTTGGTGGAGGGATGAGTTACTTATGGAAGAAAATACTCTTTTCCATCATAAATTATTCTCATGGACTTCTCAGAGTCTTAGAATATTAGAACCAGGCGAAATGGCAACAATGATTGCACAAATTATTAGTACAAAGACTCTGATACTAAACTAGACATATTTAAAGACTGTCAGTGAGAAAGTTTATTGATCAGTAAGTGGAAAAATTCATAAGGAAATGCTGCCTACTGATGTCTATTTACTGCACTGCATGTAAATGATATGGTCAGCTCAGATTAAGGAAGGTGCATTGACACAGCAGAATACACAGGCTCTCCATACGTCACCTTTCAGCCTCAGCTTGGGAGCATGAAGATTCTAGTCCTATAAACATGCAATGCCTCCAAAAACCTATTTCTTATCCTGGTAAAAGAGGCAAAGGCACTGACAAAGCCACATTTTATCAACTACTGAAAGATATCTTTCCCCCAAAGACTATAATCCACAGCCCTCCACCTTTTTCTTAGACAAACTGTTTAGAGTTTAGCCAGGTAGATCCTTTAACACAAGAGGCAGTCTGCAAGCACTAGAAGATGTACACCTTTAACCCAAAGTCCTAAGAATATATCCTTTCATTATTCTAATCATCATAGCAATAGAAGACTATATTTGTGTGGCATTTTCTGGAAACTAACAGATCATTTTATTTCCAAGGGATGTATACTGCTATTTTCTACCATTATCACTTGAGAAAAATCTACCACTTGCAGCATAAGAGAACACAGACATAATCAGTTCAAAGAAAGACAAAAACCTCATAGAAAATGCTTCATCATCGTATTTGGAAGAAATTAAAGTAGAAAAGTTTCTGACAGACAAACCTGGCACATGCTATATTAGAGAATTCTGTCTTATCTAGAGGGTTCCTGCAGTTGGGAAAACAAAAGGAGCCAGATTGAACTGTGGAGAATTAAATGAACAGAAGAACTTACTGAAATACTAGAAAAATCCAGCACAGATTTATTATTTACAAAAGTAAATAAGTAAATAAAAGGCGTGGTAAATAGTATAAATTTGTACCTGCATATGCTTAGCAACTGAAAAATAAAAGGATGTGAGCAACATTTTTAAACATATTATGAACAGATCATTCCTTCAACAATATAGTTTAAATACAATCATGACAGAGTGTTATGGGGCTTGTGCTTTTCTTTGCAACAGCTAAAATGATCCAAGCATGTCTGTGCAAAGACAACTGAGTGTATCACCTCAGTTACCAGCACTCCTTCTAGACAATGAGAAATGTACTAATGATTTCTAAAACACTTCCCCCCTAATACACTAGAACATACTTTGTAATGGAAAATTCATTCTAAGATTTTCAAGCTAATAGTTTGTTTTCCTCAACAGTAGCATTGTTGGACTCTGCCTCCAGAACTGAATTTCATCCAGCTGAAATAAGGTAAAAATAAGTATTCACATTGTGCAAGGGAAATTTAAATCCTGCTGGGGAAAAGACAATGTACATAAAATGCTATGAATACTTTAGTACTTAAGCACGAACTTCAAAAACAGTGAAAAATTCACCAGGTAACACTGTGAAGGTTTGGATTACATACATGCCTTGCATTAACTACTTGAATACTAGTTATATGCTAACAGCTGTTATGCACGCATTATTAATGCTCAGCTGTAGAGCAAACTTTCATATAAATTTTAAGAATGTCTGAAAGGTCATTTGTTCTTAAAGGATGAAACCAATCCCACGTTAGCCCTTTTCCTTAATATTGTGCATGTCCACATTGTATGTTGAATATAATAATAAATCTACTGTTAAAAGATAGTGCTTAAACTGCACTGATACCTATAGTCTGTGTGCCATGTTCTCTAGTTGACAAATTCACATGAACTATATTGCCACCCTCCCCATAAGACTCTATTTGCCAAACCTGGCATTTTAAAAGTCAGACAGGCAGATGAGAGGTCTGTGTCAATTCACACTAACAGAAGGACAAATTTCAAAGGTCTTAACACTGTGGCACTAAAATCATACAGGTTTTTCTGCTAATTTCACAAAAAGCAAGTCTGTGTGCATTGATGTTATATGAACAAAATAGTTCTGCCAATGTAAGGGCTCAGTCTTTGCATTCACAGTCTACAGAACTTGCCCACTGCTAAATGCTATATTGGGATTAACCAGCACAGCCCACTGTAAATTAGTTTGTTTGCTTGTTTTTAATTTAAACATGTTAACAAGGTCTGAAAGCTTGGATTGTTACTGCCAAAGCTCTAAGAAATGTCCACTTTGAAAAACTGTGGACAGCTTTTAGAAAGAGGCTATAAGAAAGTAACAGCGAGATCTTGGTGAGATAGATGTACCAGTAACAGCCTCATGATGCTTCCTTTGGTAAAGGAAGTCACTTAATGGTGATGTGTAACAAAGGCAATTTCTTGCATCTGGAAGAAAGTTAAGTTTCATCATATCTCCTCAAAGCAGGAAAAAGTCTCTAAAACAATACATTTAACCTGAAAAACCACCACACATCCAAATGAGAATAATTTCTCATCATGCCAATATTCCATAAGAACATTCCACAGTTTGTGGATTAATAAACAATTATTACACTGGAAGATTTTTACAGCTCCAACAGAATTTGATGGAACAATTGCAGATGATGGGTTCCTATGTTTTGAATGGACACAATTTTATAAAGAATATATTCAACCAACAGCAACATTCAGTGTAGTATGTAAAATGCTAGATATATCTTGTATTAACTATAAGAAACTAAGAGACACTTAATTTTCAAAGGGCACACCTGTGTCTAAATGAAACTATGAAAAAAATATTCTTGCAAATATGAGCTTCTATTACATTGTCCTAAAGTATCTTTAGCATTATAAAAACTGGTGTAACACAAGCACCTACTACATGAAACTTGCAAGAAGTGAATATTTCTCATAAGAAGCTTAAAAGACATTAGAGCTTCAACATCTGAGAAATCTCATTCCAGTTAGACACCTTAGAGAGGAAGGATGCTGGTAAAGAGGTCTTGCAAGACCTCGAGGCGCTCCCTTAAACCCGAGGTGATCTGAAACAATTACAGATTTGATTCTAACATGTATTTTGCCTAAGTCTACAAGCGTACTTAATAGCTTACAAAAAAAAAAAAAAAAAAAAAAAAAAAAAGAAAATACTGAGACAGGACAGGAAAGAGTTCGTAGTCTGAACATCATCACCTGCCATCCCTCATCTTATTTAAAATTGTGTTGAGACCGAGCGTTTTCTGACAGCGACATGACATGAAGCCGCACATTGCCGCAACCTGCCTCTCCTCCCGCAGCCGCAGCCCTGCGTCCGTCCCCGCTCCGACCGACCTCGCCGCACAAGTTTAGGGGAAAAGGGGCAGTACGTGGCATTTAGATCCTAGGCGAGGTTTACTGCTCGGGCTGTTACGCCAGTCCGGCGGTACAGAACAGGCTCCCTTCCCTCCCCGACACCAGGTACAGCCGCGCACCCCGCACCCGCCGCCGCACAGCCGCTCACAGCGCGGAGCCGCCGGAGCCGCGTCCCGCCGCCGCCTGTGCCCGCACCTGCCCCGCTCGCTCCCACCCACTCGCACAGGCAGTGCCAGGCAGCGCGGAAAGGGACGGGCACGGAGCAGTGCCGCGGCAGCGCGGTCAGGGATCTGCGCGGAGCCCCGCGGCAGCACGGCCGGGGCGCGCCGCCTCCCCCGCGGCGCGGAGCGCTGAACCGCGCCGCGCGCTTCGCCCTCCGGCGCAGGGCGGCCGCGGGGCGGGCAGCCGGGAGCACCCACCGGGGATGGCCAGGTTGGTGAGCGGGGTGCTGTGGAGGCTGCCAGGCAGCGCTGCCATCCAGTCGGCGAAGAGCAGCTCGTTCTTCCCTTGCGACGAAGCCATGCTGCCGCCGCCGCAGCCGTACCGCCGCCGCCGCTCGCTCCAACTCGCCCAGTCCCGGCCACGACCACCGCCACTGCCACAGCCTCGCCGAGCCCGGGCCCCGCCCGCCTGGCACCGCCTCCCCCCGCCCCGCCGGGCCCCCGCCGCCTCCCCGCGGCGCGGCGTGAGAGCCCTCGGGGCCGGCGGCGAGCGCGGCGCGGCCGGACGGCAGCGATCGGTAGGCGATCCCGCCCCGGGTACCGCGGCGGTCCGGGCACGGAGCGGCGTCAAGGCCCGGCCGTGGCGGGTCCGCACCGCCCCGTGCCCGGGCCCCGGCGCCCCGGGCCGGGCCGTGGGGCCGGCAGCAGAGCCCGCCCCGGGGGCGTCTGTGCCCGGGATGGCGCTCGGGGCCCGGCTGGCGGCTGGTGGCCCCGGGCCTCAGCAGAACCTCCGTGACCTTGACGATGGTTCGGCTGAATGCTCCGCGCCGGAACCCGACATCCCTCGCAGCCGGCTCCTGGGCAGTTTCATCTGCCCCTGATACGAACGTCTCTTTTTGCAATGGGTTGTTCACATGAGAAAAAAAAAAAAAAAAAAATGAGCGCACCTTAGCTGAACGTGCCCTGGAGGTCTAATTTCTTCACAATAATTTTTTTATTCTTCTTTGAAGATGATCCAAAGTACTATCTTCTATTATCATCTCCAGCCTGTCGCTGGAGAAACATCTTAGCATTGGCAGTAAGGAGGCATTTGCGTGGATGGATGAATGAATGAACCTTGTAAAGCCCTCTGAGCCATTTTTAACTGTTAGAACAAACGTGGTCTTTTCACCTTCAGTGTTTGTGAAAGTTGTTTATACATGTGTAGAAGTTCATATGGTGGAGCTGTCAAAAACAGTGCCTAGAGACACCCATGATTGAGGCAGATTCACTTTATCAGTTCACCCTGGATTCTTATGAAGGTCAGCTCTGGTTCTCTAGCTTGTGTTCTTACTCAAGCCTTTCTATAACAGCTGGGTTTGAAAAACTCCAAGGAACAACTAATAACAGCCCTCCCTTTTCTTTCTGTCTAAAGTTTCCAGAGCAAGTACGATGAGAAACTAATCCTTTGGCCACAATTTCTTGAAAAGTGAGTGACTACTTCAGAAGTATTTAAATAAAGGAAATTTTGCTGACTCACTTTTTGCAATCGAAATAGCTCTTGAGGTGGGATTTGACTGGGGAAATGTGATTATATGCTTGACCTTAGGGGAGATGTTGAGTCTAATTTGAACAATATGTGAAAAAAGAGGGAGGAGAAAGCAAACAGCCACCAAGACCTGTTAAGTTTTTGCAGTCCTGCATCCTGTGTATGAAGATGCTAATCTGCCCCTTCCAAAATCAGTGGTGCTAGCAAGCATTAAAAAAAAAAAGACAAATCCACATTCTGGATATGAAGACATAAACCTCACTAAAAACATGGAAGATATTACTCACATAAAGGTGGAAGTTGTTACATTACATCATCTTCAAAGAATGGAAGAAATTTTAGTAAAAATGTCAAGATTTTTAAAGAGCATTCCAGTAAGGCACAATTAGTGTTTCTATCAACATGATTAAATCAAATCAGATTTTATATTTAAGGAGCAAAGTTGTTTATGAATTTCACTGGTCACCTGGAAAATTGCTGATGAACTTTCATCTATTTCATTATGTCGCCTACTTTTTCAGAGAGAAAACTGAAGTATACATCTTTTTGAATGATTAAATATGTTGCTAGTGCTGTTGTTGGTCTCTTATGGTCTCTGAAGCTTTGGGGATAACTCAGAGCAAAATAAAACAAATACCAGCAAACTCATAATTTTAAGATGTATTAATATGCATAATAATTGAAACTACATTTCAGTAGTGCTTTCTACTCTGATAAAGACCTGTAAATATTCCTCTCTGTATTGACTTGAAACTTGTTGACATTTACTTCTGCAAGTAATTTGGGCTTTTTTATCTTCTTTTTTTTTAATGCCTGAAGTAAGATTCTTCATAGTCAGAATTTTAAAACCATGGATACTCTGCTTCATGAAAACTGGCCCTCTCTAACATGTCTAACACAAATCACGCTTGAAGGGGTCTGCCTCTGTTTCTAGTGCAATGTAACTGCTAAGATACCAGGCTTAAAATCTGTCATTGAGTCTCTAGGAACTTGGGAATCACAAGCTTAAATAATTTGAAGGGAGGTGGGATAGGAGACTTTTATGGGACAGAAAGTGAGAAACATTTACAGAGCAAACTAAAAAACACTGACTTGGAAGCTTTGACTTCATATGAAAAGGTATTTTTTTCAGCTTTTCAGTGGTATGAAAAGCATTTTTCTATGTATCTGCTTGGGAAGTGTTTAATAAAAAAAGGCAAACCATTTATCTTGATTAAAGAGCAGCTTATTGTGGTTTAGTTTGAACCTGTCATTTGACTAATTTTCACTGACTTATAAAAAATGATAGCCTGTAAATCAAAGGCAGAATATCCATACAAGCTTTTATTCCTATTTAAAAACAGTAAGAAACAAAAAAAATTACATTTTTGGCTAATTATTGAAATCCTTACACATAGCAAGTCTGAACTGCTAAAGAAAGTAGATTCCAGGAATGAAATAATTTAAAAGCTTAAAATTATCAGGTAAAATGAAAATTAAAAGCAAGATACAAGAAAATACCATCTTTGCTCTTTTATTCACAGCTATGCTGAGCTCACTGAAGATGCCATGAAGAGATGGAAAATTGAAATTGTGCTATCTGTTCATCATGTACCTGTGTTCTCTCCAGTCTGCAGTGTGTATGAATAAAGACACCTCTGCTTCCATGGAATGGCAAAATAGAGTAATTTAGCCAATAGGAATGTTGCTTCAGCATTCAAAACTAGTTACACTGTTAAAAAAGAATTACTGTTCTTTTTATTCTCCTAAAAAATGGCATTTCAACAGTATACATTCACTGTTACACTTTTTCATTTCAGCAATCACATAGTTTGCTTTTTCATATGTCCTTGGCATCTATTTTAATCATGTGAATAACAAAGGACCAACAAGATCTTTTTCTGTAAGTTACATAAAGTACATTCCACTATGCAAGGTAAAAGAAAAAATTACTTAATGGGGCATTGTATTTCTGTGACTGTCCTGTTATATAGCAAATTTATTTATTTACTTTAATTATATTGTTAATGAATTCAAATTAAGTCTTGGAACTGAAGAATTAGTATTGTTTAAATATTTGAAATTCTTCAGTGGATTCTGCTTCTGATGTTGCTTTCTTCCTCCTTCTTACTACTCATTTCTATTATTACAAGTTTTTCAGAACAAATCCTGATTGCCATCCCATGTTTACATCTGTCATGGCTTTCAGTGACTCTATCAGTAACATTTGGGCAGTAAAGCTCTTGCAGTTGTTTGCAGCTGAGTTGCTAATTATATTTTTGTTACTTGGGAAGACAGTAGATCTACAATATTCTCAGTTTTGCTACTTCCCATGGCTAACAACTGGGACAAGTACATAAAATCTCAACTTCCCGTGGCTAACAAGTGAGACAAGTACATAAAATCTCAAAGAGTTAAAGCAGATTGATTGAATAATTTATTCAATAGCCATATGGGTGAATAGAAATTGTGACAGGTATTTTGTTGTCATTTTATACTTTGTGTACCTACTTTGAGAATCTCATCCTAGATTCATTAAGCAATCTCTGTTTAGCAGTATTTGTCCTGTCAAAACAGATTACAAAATTCCCCAGTAGTCAGGAACCTTGTAGAAACAGGAAAATAGTATTTTCTTCATTTTATGTGAAAGAATAAACCTTTTTCTGATTTTCAAGCAGAAGGAAATGTGGTTTATTCTGTACTCTGATTCGTTATTCTCTACTTAGAAAACCGGAGCATCCTTGCTTGTGCCAGTAATGAATCTGAGAGGAAACAATATTTGTTCCAAGCAGCTGACAAATGGCAGGATGATGCTAATATTATCCCTACTCTCTTGTGGTAAATTACATTGACTGGAAAGATGATGGGTTAATATAAAGGTACAGCACATGTTTTTACTTGTATAGTTTATAACCAAAGCAAAGACATTACAAAAATATACAGAAATTTAAATAATTAAAGTGTATAACAAGACAGTTTGTTATAGTTAACCAAATTCTGGAAGCCTGAAATAAAATGGATAAAAGGCAAATTAGAGTATTTGTATCCAGTCCTGAGGTGGAAATCAGTTTCACCTTACCTACTTCTTTCTGAAGAGTGTTTTTCAGGTTTCTGGAAGAAGGTCTGTTTTGTCTTTTTCTTTTTTAACTTTGTCAAGCAGAATCCTGCTAGGTCTCACCTAGCATCAAAGTACACCAGTGGTTACTTTTTTACTTGGTTAAAAACAAAGAGGTTTGGTTGTGTTGGCATTACTGAAAAGACTAATGGCATTATCAAGAACAGCAGTGGCAGAACATGATGAATCCTGTTTTGTCAGAGCCAGTGCTATCAGATCACAGCAAAATATGCAAATTTGGTGCAGGGAAAGGTGAGAAAGAGATTGCTTTTTATTTCTAGACCAACTCAGCCATGTTTAAAACATTTCTGTAGAAGTTAATGAACATTTTTTCATTAATGTTCCTGAGACTTGCAGGCCCCACATTTGGCACAGTTAGGGATTTGCAGACAAAGTTTGATCCAAGCATTTGAATGTGAGCTCATTCTCTAGGTAGAAAACTGTTGTTTTATTGAAAACAAAAGCAAAATGAGATCATTTAGTGGTGGGCTTACCACAGGCAATGCAGAAGGAAGCCTCAGTGCTGATCATAATCCTTGTAGCCTCCCAACACAGTACTGACATGGTCACAAAAGACCTTATCAACATGAAAATATCTACCTTTAGTTTAAAAAAGTTTGAAAGACCCAAAACAACCTCTCCTCTGCTATGTTTCCCAGTCATGTCAAAAATGAATGAGATGTTTTTTGAGGCAGTCAGATACTTTGTGACTCTACATAGTTTTGTCAGAGAACACAGCCCTTTGCGTGAATACAAAATTTTGAACAGCCTAACTAAAATGTTCACTAAAAAGTAATGATAAACATTCCAGAAGATTGTTTGGATGATGTCAGGTCTGCCTGGGGGTTGTAACTAGCACAGACAAATTAGGAATGTTCAAGGCAGGGTAAATTCTGTTAAAAATGCAAGACCAAACCAAGCGAAATAAAAAAAAATTATTTTCATTGACTATATGTTGTGTTATCACATAGTAGTAAATAAAAACATGTCCATACGCAGAAAAATCAGTAAAAGTTGATTAAATAATAAATAAAATAAATAAGATAATCAGATGTAGATAATAAATAAATGAGATAATCAGAAGTAGATAATGCTTGCAGGATTTTACAGTGGACCACCATAAAAAGAAAACACACTCTGTTTGTGTAAACCATTTAGGATGTAGTTCAGAACTACCATGCATGGTATTTAGAAAGGAGAGAAAAGAGGATAATAGTATTTCTAAATAGACATTAAAGTACTTTTTAATTTGTCAAGGTATGGAAATTAATTGCTATAAAAAGAAACACTAGTTTTACAACTGTTTCTTTACCATCAAGATGTTTAGAGTGGCATTTTGTAATGGATCCTGGATTTGACTAGCATCAGATATGTACTATTACATATTTCCCATCTTTTTGCTGTATGATTAATTTTAAAAGAATAAACATCTGTCAAACAGTTGCTGAACTGCAGTAAGTGTTTTTTAAAACATTCTAAAAGAAATGGGAACTTCATTAAATGAGAACTTAGTGAAAACAAATAAATGTATAATGTCTGCTTAAGCAATGAGTATTAGGTATTAATTAAGTATTTTTATTTCTGTGCCTTTTGGAGAATAATCCAAAAGCAGTGAGATGATGACAATGCTCCACTGAATTTGGATCTCTTGGCTGTAAAACTAGTATCAGTTGGTTAATAGCTGACGCACCTACTGCACTTATATCCGAAGCCACTGGAGATGAAAAGTCTTTTCTGTTTTTAAATAGGAGGGATGATGGATGACACAGAAGACTTTTCAACAGGAGGTGCACTGTGTTAATAGCGGTCACTACTACTCTTGGCAACTGAAATCATATTTCATGAAAGATGTATGTCTGCATCCCAGATGAGGCATTCCAAACTCTTGCTGTGTGCATGGTAATGAAGCACTCCCAAAAGGTGTTGAAAATAGTCAGCAGGACTGATAAGATTTTTAGCACATGACTCAAATCAGCATGCCAACCACATTTCACAGGCTGCAGTTGGTGCCTGCTGAGTGGATGGGAGGTCATGTTCCTTTCTAATTAAACGCACCTCATGATCAGTGAGTGGTGCAGTTGTCTCAATCTGGCATTTGCAAGTTGGGTAGTACAGGGTGCAGGACAGTGTCTCAACCCCAAACAAAAAGGTGGTGCATCAGATGTCTCTAGGCAAACAGGTTAGCAAAAACGCTAGAGAAAGAGATGTGACAATTACATGTAAGAAGAAAGCTTTTGCCTGGTCTGCTCTTCCCCACTCCACTTTGTGATGTGATGGAAACTACATGGTCATTACTCAAGGTGCAACAACATAAAACTTCTTACCTGAAGCCAGGGATTTTTATTTTTCTAGTGCAAGAAAATAGGATGAGAGAGAATAGGAGATAGAACAGCAGAGTGGAAAATGTGGGTGATAACAAAGAAATGAAAGGAATCCCCCAAAAGCATGGAGAAAGTTGATATCCAAAGGTGGTGGCACCACTAAGAGCTTAGAAAAAAAGTTCTGGGATTTATGTCTGCCCCTGGACATTCATTCTCAGGGACAACAGAGTGGAGGGGCCAGTCTTGCTTTTCCTTTGGAGAGTGTCTATTCCACTGCCACCTAAATCCTGTTTTTTCTGGATTCATCTCCACATCTCACTGCTTTGAATTGCTGCCTCACCCTTGGACTTCATGGCAAATTAAATTATACACCTAAGACTTTAATTTCATGACTGCACTGTACCTAGTGAACCATTCCAAAAGTCTGTAAATATTTCTAGCTAGAGATTGGAAATCAGACATCAGTTTCTGAAAGAATTCTATGCCTTATGGACTGGGCTTTAATTGCTGTTCATCATAACTTGCTACTTGTTAAAAACAGTTTCATAAAAATCAGTGCAGCTCAGGATTATCAAGATAATTAAGTTTGCAATGATCCATATGACACTGAGTGAATAAAAGCTATCAGGAATTCCTAATATGAGCACAATCCCCTTAAGACTAAAATTCATTATTCTTTGCAAAATTAACTCCAACATTTTAGTGTCTAGGCCACAGAGTATTTTCCGAATTTTCTCGGGAGAAAAATTGAGATTACATAGGCTGAGGGATTAAATAGGATCAGAAGTTTTCCCCCAGGTAACCAACAGTCACCATAAACCAATGCAAAGTACAGAAGGTGCAGTCTTGCTCTGGCCAGTCTCCTTCATATGCTCATCAGCAGGAAGAAGAGCCTGCAATTCACCCTCCAATGTGCTGCATATGCTGTATGATTCCAGCAGCTCATAAAGGTTGAAGCTTTAATACATTGTTTCTGACAACCTGACAATATTTTAGCAGTGTTCTCCCATTTTAACCCTTTTAACCCTTTGTCATTTAATGCAGTAACTTAGTAATCAGAACAATGCCTTCATCCACTGAAGTACCTACTATGGTTATAGTCTAACAAAGAGGGCTTTAGCACCTGCTTTTTGAGATTCAAGATGATGAAGTCTGGTTGTGTTTTCTTGATGTCCTGAGTCCTGTTGAAATATACATATTGGTCAAATTAAAAATCTTTGGACATGAACTAAGTCAAATAAGGCCAAGTGAAAATGGATCCCAGCAGCACAGCAGAGGGGGGGATGGGGCCATTCGAGATGAGTAGCTGGAGGAAACACCAGTGCTTGCAACCTTGCCAAGGACTGGAAGCATGGAGCTGGAAGCATGGCTGTTTCTGCTTTATCCCAACAATAACCACTGCAAGTACTGTGGGTTAACCACTATATATTTATTTAAGGGAGGAGGATTACTCATCAAAAGTACAGTCTAAATTCCAAGGCTCACTTGCAAATCCACAGCATTACCCCGATGATCAAAGCCCCAGTACTTCCCACACTAGTGCTGGGCAGCTCTTTCCTTGACACATAGACTGAACTCAGCAGACCATCATTTTGCCTCAATGTATGTCTGAGTTGTTGTGGGGGTTTTTTTCAGATACTCAGTTTTCTGCTTGCAAGTTTTAAGGGCAATAGAGACAAGCAATTCTTTCTAGAAATAGGTATGTCCTGTCCTATCCACAAACCAGCTGCTTTAATGTGTGCTTTGCAAGGGCTAGACAGGTCAGAGCATGACTATGCTATAATGTGCAGCGTCTGCTCTTCTTCACATTGGCTCCAGGCCCTGTGGAGATTAGTGGGGGCTCAGCCAGACAAGACAATGATAAGCAAAAGAATTCTGCATGAATCTGCACACAGACATAAAAACCTCACTGAAATATTCTTTCTTGTGTGTGTGAAGCAACAGATTTCCAATTTTTGCTGCTATGGAAAACAGAAAATTAACTGAACCATTGAGCATGCTGTTTTCATTCATCTGGGGGAGATCTAAGGTATTTTCCTCATGGTGATTAACAGCTTTGCAACTCACCAGTGCTTGTTTCACCTATGAAACAAAGAAGGCTTAGATGGAGTTGTAGGAGTGGAAGAAGCTGCAGATGAAAGCCATGTTCAGTTTCATTACTCTGCAGACTAAAGAAAAAATCTTTCTGAGCAGAGCACAGTGGCAGAACATAACAAAGTATTTATTATTGCATTTAATTAGTGCTCAGTTCAATTTGAAGACTGTTAAATACCCTTTTGTTTTCACAGGATTCTTTTTCGGTTGGAGTGTGGTGCAGTTCTGTGTAAGTCAACAGATTTTTGAAAGTGTATGTATGTAATCATGTCAAAATCAGAAAACACATATTTATGAGTAGAAGAAAATGTACATTGATTCTAGGCATAAGTATTCTGTTTGAAATCTCTGTGTGGAAATTATTCAGCAGCAGCTGAATTGTAAAGGTAGAATGCTGAAGTCTCCTCACTGTTGTGTTAAGTTTATACCATCTGAGAAACATGAGTATTGATGTGCTATTTCACAAGCCATATCAAGGGAGAGAAACACCAAAACTCTGTCTCATTTTTAGAATTCAGTTTTTGGAAGAATTTTCCACTGCTGAAAAGGAAGTAGCAGTGGGAGTTTTGTGAATGGTCTAGATGATAAATAGCTTGAATCACACATAGACTGAGGAGTCACAGTGGTTAAAATCCTCCCCCTCTGAAGTTGATGGGAGACAGCCAGCCTGCACAAGTGCTGTTTTGGCTTTCCCTGCAATGTTGCAAGAGTTTTGTACATAATTTTGTTTGCTAAACAGACCAAGTGTTGTGGAAGGAGAAGGAAAAGTAGGAGCTACTTTTTCTATTGCAAATGGCAGTCAGGAATACTCACTGATCTGCATCAGTTTTCTTCCCTGGAACCAGAATTTGGATCTCAGGTTGAAATTTTTTTGCATGTGGGAGACAGATGTCCTTAAGACATGAAACTAAAGAAAAACTTTGAAACCAAGCTGACCTTATGAAGAGCAAAGCCGGGAAGAGCATTTTGAGAAACATGGCTCAAGCACACCTATATGCAGTTGGAAGCCCATCTGGATGTGGTCCACCTCTCACACTAAAAGGGTTTCAACACTCTGAGAGAATAACACCTATTAGTCACCACCAGAACTCTCTTTTCCAATAGGTCTTTTTATAAGATATTCTAGAAATTCTCCTTATAGGGATAAGCAGTTTGAACAACTTTCAGTAAATTAGAGAAGTTTAGTTGAGATTGGTTTGAAGTGCCACCTTCTTTCTGCTGCACGCTGAGGAACTGTAGGGCAAAGAAGAAGGATAATTAAGAAAAATATGAGAGCAATGGATTTCAGAAGTTGTTTGTGTGCCAGCAGCAGGTAAATGGTTTACTGATTGAAGCATAATGCCTGTGGGAAAAAAAAATCTTCACAAAAGTACATTGGTATAATCTGAATGCCCTTTTACTGTGCACCCAATACTTGAAAAAAAGGAAGTCTTACTAAATGCAGAAGGGAATTCTGGCATTTCATTTACACACATAAAAAAATGTTTGAAAACATTAATATGAAAAGGCAATGAATCTCTCGGCTAAAACTGTCTGTGTCTGTAAGAGATAAGCAGGCAGGAGGAAGGAGAAAGAACAGTAATTTCTTTTAAATTATTCTTGTAATCCATTTACTTACAGAACAGCACCTGCAAAACACCTTGCAATGACTGGGCAGATGCTCTGGCAGAATGGCAGAAATAAGTACTCTCACTGTTGCCTCATTTTTCCATTTCCTTGCAATTCAATTTTTTTTCTAAAGTAGTGAATTCCTCAGCTCAGGTATTGTTCACAATGACATGCTAATAGGGACCTCTACTCATCAATGCAGTAGAAATTATTAACATGAATGAATTATTAGCATTCTACTACCCATGTGATTAAACATGTATGTGAAGTCTTTGGTGGGCTTTTGCTTTGCAAATTCTACAGCTCAGCTTGGTGGCTCCCACAGCTTCAAAGTCCTCTGTGGTGGGGAAACCTGCAGAACTTCTGCCAATCATCACAAGGACTGACAATTCAAGGCCTTGCCCTGAAGCAGAGGGGAGGAATTACTGAGGAAGATTTGTCTTGTTTAACATCTTTGTTTTGTCCAAAGGAAGATATTCTGGTCAAGTCTATGAAGTCCAGCTCCATTCTGGAATTTTGAAAGAAAAACTTCTCAGAAGGATGAACAATCAGCATTTAAGATAGTGTCTTTAAATTATCCGTAAGAGAGACTAAGTGGTGCTTGTGTTACATCGGATAAAGCTTGAGAAGTGTAAAATATATCTCAAAAGCTATGAGGAAGGCAACAGGGACAGCAGTGGCAGCTACAGTAAGTTCTGGGGGCTGAGCATGAGAATGAGCAGGACAGGGGGTTCCTGGAGTCAGACACACCCAAGCAAGGGCCTAAAGAAGTCATACAAGGAGTTGCTGAGTTCACTTGGCTTGTTCAGCCTGGAAAAGAGGAGACCTCATAGCTGCCTGCAGCTTTCTCGTGAGGAGAAGCAGAGGGGCAGGCACTGATCTCTGCTCAGCGACAGAACCCAAGGGAATAGCAGGAAGCTGTGTTGGTTCAAGTTGGATGTCAGGAAATGTTTCTTCACCTGAAGGGTGCTAGGGCACTGGAGCAGGTTCCCAAGGAAAGTAGTCACAGCACCAAGCCTGACAGAGTTCAAGAAGCATTTGAACAAGATTCTCAGGCAGAATCATTGGAATGGGACTGTGTGATAGACACAAAGATCCTGATAAGTCCCTTCCAACTCAGGAGATTCTGTGGTTCATTGAAGAGGTGAGAGACCTAGAGGCAACTCTCTCAAGCAGGGTGATGTGTCAAGGGTGTTGCCACAGGCAACCACAGCATGTTTCAGTGACACAGGAATCTTCCTTTGGTGAGGGGAGCAGTAACAGTGGTGGGTAACACTGGCCTGAGCCGGAGAAGAAGCTGGGCAGGGAGACCAAGAAAGGACATCCGGTGGTCAAGGTCACATACAGGCCACTGATCTGGAGAAACCTGTTGATGAGTGTCACCCTGATTGTTAGGATTTTCTAATGCCTTCTGAGTTTACTTTCTTGCAGACAACTTTCTCACACAACTTTCTGTAAACAACCTATTGTTTTGCATTCCTTCATAGAGGCGGAGAAATTTAATATAATAGTAGTTTGTCCAAAGTCATTCACCCTCTAATCCACTGACACCTTTAGAAAAGTATAAATGCTAGAGTCAGAAATAAAACTTTCTCTTTTTTACCTTTACAATAGCAGCAGCTCACGTCGTGCTTTCATGTGTCATAGAATGACAAATGAGGCCTTCCTGGTTTGGCTGCTGGGCATGTGCCCATCCTCACCACTTCTCATGCTGATGAGAAGGTCCAACCACCCAGACTGCTGGGAGAGCAATACAGCCAGCTGTAAGCAATCCAGCACTCCTGGAGTGTGCAGAGGACAATTTCCAGGTCCAGGTATTGGCCAGACCAACCGAGGAGAAGCAAGGCCGGGCCTGGTGCTCACTGATGTGGATGAGCTCACTTGAGGGGTTAAGTCTGGATGCAGCCTGGGCTGTAGTGACCATGCCCTGGTGAAATTTGTGATCTTGTGGAGCATGGGCATGGCAAGGACAATGTTCAGGACCCTGAGGGTTAGAAAAGCTCAACCTGTTTAAGGGGTTGGTAAATGAGATCCCTTGGGAAACTGTCCTTAAGGACAAGGGACCTGACCTGAGCTGGCAGCACTTTAAGGCCACTTTTCTTAGAGCACAAGAGCTCACCATCACAATGTGTAGAAAATCTTGCCAGTCAGGCAAGAAACTGGCATGGTTGAGCACAGATCTGCTCCTCAAATTGAGAAGAAAGAAAAAAATTGCACAGCCAGTGGAGGAGGGAGAGGAGACTTGGGGAGAGTATGGGAAATGGTTCAGATGTGTAGGGACAGCATGAAGAAAGCCAAGGCACACCTGGAACTGGGCTTGGCAAGACATGTAAATAATAACAAGAAGGAATTCCTATTAAGGATATAGGTAAGAAGAGGAAGGCCAAGGAAGTAATGGTCCCTGAGAATGGAGAACTGGTAAGAATAGATACAGAGAAAGCTGAATTACTCAATGAGTTCCTCCCATCAGTCTTCATTGGCTTGTAGTCAGCTTACCCCATCTCTCAGGTTCTTGAACCTCAGGTGGGAGCTGAGGGACTGAATCTGTGAGCAGAGAGCAGGTTATGAACCACTTGATAAAACTAAACAACAAGTCTATGGAATCTGACAACATGCATCCCAGGGAAATCCCATCCCTGAGGGAAACTGACTGCTGCTGTTGGTAAACATTTGCAATCATATTTGAAAAGTAATGGCAGTGAGACCAAGTAATTGGTGACTAGAAAAAGGGAAACATTGCTCCATTTTTAAGTAGGGAGGTAAGGAAGGTGTGGGGAATTACAAACCTCTTAGCCTGACCTCTGTGACTGGGAATTTAATGTTGCAGATCCTCATGGAAGCATTGTTAAATCACATACAAGGCAGGTGATCAAGGAGGTGATCTGAGACAAAACAGCATGGCCTTACAAAGGGTGGATGATGCCTGACCACTCTGTTGACCTTCTATGATGGAGTGACTGAAAGAGTCATCATCTCCCAACCAGTACAATTTGATGCACTTCAGTGCTGTGAGTGAGCAAGTAGGCAGCTTGGTCCTGATCTGAATTCCTAACTCTTTTGCACTGTGGCAGTCCTAGTCACGGACTGTACAGAGTAGAAGAAAACTGTAGTTCAATACACAGTTTGTCTTGGCCCAGTAATTAACTTTTTTGATCACCTCTGTTTTACTTGAAAGTAACAGTATTCTGGGTACATCATTGTTTTTCAGTGATTTTGGTAGTCTTTGGATGTCAGCTGGAGTCTATAGCCTGTACTGCCATTAGGAGTATTAAAGGTGAGGCTCTACACAGAGCATACCATGCATTACTATGCTGTGATACAGCAGAGTAGTTGTAAACCAGCTTCATTTTCACTGCCACCTTGTGAGAAAACTGGTAAGAAGATATTCTGGGTGATATCTGGGGTGAAGTGTAAAAAATGGGTGATGTGAAAGGACAAGATGCTTTCCAGTAAGACATTGCTGTTGTTGGCACCAAAGCAGAAAGGATTTTTCTCCTTTTATTTTCAGCTGGTCATAGTATGGAAATAAAGAGAAATGGCACAGCCATAGGAAATACTCAGTATAAGTTCTTCTAGATAAGTGTAACATAGAAAAGGATGAGAAAAGCAGCAGGCAAGCTTCTAGCCTGTTACCCTTATAACCCTCAGCATCACTACAAGGGTCTCTTTAGATTTTCCAGTGCATTTTGTAACAGACATTAGATGCCTGAGCCCAGATTTGATGGTTGGAATTAACTTTATTTTTGGAATTGTTAGTAGGACCATTTTTGGCATAAAGTAGTATAATCTGTGATGCTAGTAGCAGGACATACAGTAGTACACGTTTTAGTAGGGTGTGCTACCTGTCCCTGTGTCGCTCAGAGGTGTAGGATGTCCACCGGAATCTATGAGATCGTCTGCTTGTTGCCCAAGATTCCCTGGAGGGATCCCATTGTTCCTGCTGATGGTGCTCACTCCTCCCCAGGTGGACTGGGACATCCCGTTCATGCCTTGCAGCTTGGTTCCAGCCACGAGTAGTTTCAGAAGCCAAGTCCTGAGCCCTGCCATGCTGCCGTCTCCTGCTGCTTGAGAGGTCAAAACTCCGAGCCTGCTGACCCCTGCTGTGGCCATCATGGTTCTGCCTCCGGGATCTGCTTCGGTCCCTTTCCCAGTCTCTGGCACGGCTATTGCCGCGCTCTCTGGTGGAAGATCTGTGGTGCCTGTGGCCTGTGGAATGAAGCCGCCTCCTGTCTGCAGAGTGGCGACGATCTCTCCTTCCTCGATTTTGTCTGATGGAGCTGGTGTAGTGCCCTATTGAGTACACCTCATAGTTATTGTCTCCCACTTTGCGGAGGAGGTATCGGAAAGGCTCCCGGCAGATCGGACAAACAGGTCTATTGCGGGACCACTCCAGTATGCAAGGAAAGCAGAAAGCATGGCTGCACCAGCTCACTGAGACTTGGTTGTTGATGATGTCCAGGCAGATTGGGCACATTTGATTCTCTGAGTTATGCGGAGGCTCAGCCAGGAGCACTTGGTTGTTGCTGGCAGTAGAGGAAGAGGTGCCACCTTCTGCCAAGCCCTTCTGCAACGCCATCTGGCACTGCAAATCAGAGACACAAGGCTCCTGGCCTGCCCTGGAGACACAATCCAGAGATGCAGTCAGCAGACAACAGCCAAGCTATCTACATCAAGCACTGAAGAGCTGCCCCTTCTACCTCAAGGCTGTGCTTGAGCTGCCACAAGGGCTAAGGACTACACTGGGGCAGACAGTGACACCAGAGGCGTCTCTGCATGTGACAGCTCTCAGGGCAGGGCAGTGACTGACCTCTCTGACATGTGCACGCAGGAATTGTGAAGGTGTAAAAGCAGTTTCTGGCCTCTCAGCAACAGCAGCTGAAGCCTGGGAACGTGGCAGGTTGGGACCAGCTCCCCAGGTCCTGCTGCTCTTACTGCACAGGAAATCCTCTCTATGCCCTCAGAAGGCAGTCAACAGGATGGGAGTCCATCCTTCCCCCACCTGCCAATGTCTGTCCTCTTTGGAGGAGGGCAGGCATTCTGGCCCTTCAGGGTTGCTGCACACTACAAAAGGGGTTGATGTCACACATGTCACAATGACTCTCTGATGACACCATGGGGCTTTCAGGAACTACACATAGCAGACACAAGCTCTAGCCTCAGGGAACAAAAGCTTCCCAGTAGGCTGCCTAGCTATCAAGGAGTTCCCCTTTCTTTATTTTTTATATAAAGTCACAGGTTTTACCATTCATAAGCAGCACTACATACTGGTTTAGGAATAAACCAGCTTAAGGTGTTTTTTCTAGCTTCTACCTACTAGCTTGTTATCCTCTTAACCTTGGCCACCCTTACATAGATCTCTAGATTTTTTGATGTGTTTTTTGATAGAGAAGAGGTTCTATGCTCCAAGCTTGATGGTTGGAATTGGCTTTATTTTAGGAATTGTTAGTAGGACCAGTTTTGGCATAAAGTAGTACAATCTGTCATGCAAGTAACAGAACATTGAGTAGCACCCTTCTTGGTAGGGTGTGCTACCTTTCCCTGTGCTACTCAGGGATGTGGGATATCCATCAGGATTGATTGGATTGACTCCTTGTTGCCTGGGGTTCCCTGGAGGAAACCAATTGTGCTGGCTGATGCTGCTCAGTCCTCCCTGAGGAGTCAGGGACATCCTGTTCAGGCCTTGCAGGTTGCTCCTCATTGTGATCCCTCCTCGTTTGCTCTTCTCTCTGTGTTTGTCGCCAAACTCTGTGAGTCCTCCTTTGAGATCGTCTGCTTGTTGCCCGGGATTCCCTGGAGGGAGCCCATTGTGCCTGCTGATGGTGCTCACTCCTCCCCAGGTGGACTGGGACATCCCGTTCATGCCTTGCAGCTTGGTTCCAGCCACGAGAAGTTTCAGAAGCCAAGTCCTGAGCCCTGCCATGCTGCCATCTCCTGCTGCTTGAGAGGTCAAAACTCCGGGCCTGCTGACCCCTGCTGTGGCCATCGTGGTTCTGCCTCCGGGATCTGCTTCGGTCCCTTTCCCAGTCTCTGGCACGGCTATTGCCGCGCTCTCTGGTGGAAGATCTGTGGTGCCTGTGGCCTGTGGAATGAAGCCGCCTCCTGTCTGCAGAGTGGCGACGATCTCTCCTTCTTCGATTTTGTCTGATGGAGCTGGTGTAGTACACCTCATAGTTACTGTCTCCCACCTTGTGGAAGAGGTATCGAAAAGGCTCCTGGCAGACCGGGCAAATATGTCTGATGCGAGACCATTCCAGTATGCAAGGAAAGCAGAAAGCATGGCTGCACCAGCTCACTGATGTTTCCTCCTCAATGGTGTCCAAGCAGATTGGGCAGTTAAAAGGTCTTTGAGGGATAGCCAGGAGCACTTGATTGTTGCTGGCAGTAGAGGAGGAGGTGTCACCTTCTGCCAATCCCTTCTGCAACGCCATCTGGCACTGCAAATCAGAGACACAAGGCTCCTGGCCTGCCCTGGAGACACAATCCAGAGATGCAGTCAGCAGACAACAGCCAAGCTGTCTACATCAAGCACTGAAGAACTGCCCCTTCTACCTCAAGGCTGTGCTTGAGCTGCCACAAGGGCTAAGGACTACACTGGGGCAGACAGTGACACCAGAGGCGTCTCTGCATGTGACAGCTCTCAGGGCAGGGCAGTGACTGACCTCTCTGACATGTGCACGCAGGAATTGTGAAGGTGTAAAAGCAGTTTCTGGCCTCTCAGCAACAGCAGCTGAAGCCTGGGAACGTGGCAGGTTGGGACCAGCTCCCCAGGTCCTGCCACTATAGCTGCGTAACAAATCCTCACTCACATACAGATTTCCCCAGTGGAGGAGGGCAGGCATTCTGGCCCTTCAGGGCTGCTGCACGCTTCAAAAGGGGTTGATGTCACACATGTCACAATGACTTTCTGGTGACCATAGAGCTTTCAGGAACTACACATAGAACACACAGGCTCTGGCCTCAGGGAATGAAATGCTCCCAGATTAACTAGGCTGCCTTGCTATTAAGCAGTATCCCCTTTCTTTATTTTTTATATAAAGTCACAAGTTTCGCCATTCATATCCAGTACTATGTTTTGTTAGAAATAAACCATATTGAGGCATTTCTTACTCTGTTGGCTTTGCAGGTTTGATTTAACTCCTTCTTTTCAGCACTGAGGAGGCCACACCTGAGTACTGTATCCATTACAGGACTAACCCTGATGAGAGAGGGGTGGACATATGGGAGAGCACCAGAGAAAATTCTCAAGGATAATGAAGGAACTACAGCATCTCCCCTATTAGGAAGTGCTGAAAGTGCTGCCTACAGACTCTTCAATCTGAAGAAGACTCTGAATAGGATAACTTTTCAAGGAATATCCTAATAGGAAGGTGCGAAGAAGACTGAGCAGGCTCTTTGAAGGGATGCCCAGTGACAACGGGCACAAAGCAACACACTGCAAAGCAAAAACCTTCCCTCTGAACATCAGGAAACCTTTTTTTTTTTGCTGTCACACTAACTGAGGAGTAACAGATCTAGCCCAGGGTGCTCCTGGGATCTCCTTCCTTAGAGAAACTTGGAAGCTGTGTGGCTGTGGTCCCTGGCCACCATCTTTCAGTGGCTCTGCTTAAGCAGGGGAGGTTGGACCAGTTGATGTCTGGCAATCTTTTTTCACCTCAGTCATATTGATGTGATTCTGTGACTCAAAG
This sequence comes from Chloebia gouldiae, assembly GCA_003676055.1. Lineage (NCBI taxonomy): Eukaryota > Metazoa > Chordata > Aves > Passeriformes > Passeridae > Chloebia > Chloebia gouldiae. Next base: position 188,993 of record QUSF01000044.1, on the reverse strand, counting down.
CACACTTGTGCAAGCCAAGAAAGCATGTAGGGGTTGCCTGATATGGGAAGATTTCAATTCTTCTTTATGCTCATGAAGAGTCAGGTTAGCCTCATAAAAGTCAGTCGTCCATGAATCTGTGACTTTTTACCTCCAGGAGCTTTATCAGAGACTGCACAGAGAACAAACAAGCACATTGAAAGCATGAGGGCAGTATAGGGTTAAACATCTCCTTAAAGGTGTTGGTATGTTTTCATAGCATGCATTGCACATCACCATAGTTTTCCCAGGTGCTTCTCAAGTCACAGTTTACAACTAATTCAACTTGCTGTGTGTCAGTGCTGTGAAAGAAAGTGGGCACCTTGATCCTGATGTGAATTCCTTGATGGCAGCATCCTAATCCTTCTGTTTTGTGGCAGTACTCGTCATGGACTCTATACATAAAAGAGAGTATAAAGTCAAGGATGACTGTAATTCAGTACAAAAATTGAATACAGATTGTTTTCAATCAAAGTTTGGATCACCTCTATCTTTTGAAAAAGCGCCTCTTCATACCAGCCTTACTGCAAAGTAAAAATTTTCCAGAGTCCCAGTAAGACTGTTGAAATCTTATCTCCACACACTTCCAAACTGAACCCTGTGTGATCAAAGACACAGGACAACAAAAGGCGCTATTTAGGCCTTCATGGTCCCTCAAACAAGTGGAATTATCAGCACAGACTAATATCTGCAATTAAACCTGCCTACTCCTCATTCCTGAGCACATCTTACACAGGATGGGTTTTCACTGTTCTGTGAACAGGCCTCTCCAAAATGATGAAGGAGAGATGTGACTGGTATCCCGGGGACAGCATTAGGACTATTATAGAGCATGAATGCTGAAGTCCTAGTAAACAAAATAAACTCAGTACCAAATGTTTTGTACTAATTGAAACCAATTGCTCTTATCAGGTATATTACCTCAATGGGAAAGGATTGATGAAAAGGATTGTCAATTTATATAACGACTATTCTAGGTAGTGCCTGTACCAATACCTATTAATTGTATCCAAACTCACTTGTGGATACAACTTCCTACAGCAGCAATTACAAGGGAAGGCAATGTACCTTCCCCACTGAAATTCATAAAGTAATCTGTGATAATAAAAATAAATTTCAAAGGGAATTTCCGTTTTAGTGGCATCTAGTTAATTTAATCTATGACCCTTCCAGCTAGTAAAGATTTTATTCTAATACACAATACTTCAGCATATATCACATATCCATTCATTGCACTGGGGTTAAATAATTGTGGAATTATTCCCTATCTGATAGCACAGAATATGAGTCCATGTCGTGGTTTGACATAGGAAAAAGAATCTTCTTGGCAGGAAAAGGTCAATCCAGTCAGGGGTCAGGTTTGGATACTGGCACTTGGAGTGACCAATTGAGGGTGGACACGCCTCTGAGAACACAGAGGGGTTAAAAGCAGAATTCCCAGGAGAACTCTCTCTCTTTGGGTCTGGTCATCGGAAAAAGTAGACCTCCCCTGCCCAGCCATGGGGTGGGTGGGGGAGGGGAGCCATGTGGCCTGGGGAGGTTGGCCAGGGAGGGAAGAGACTGGAACCGAGCTGGGCCAGCTCCTGCGGACAGAAGGGTGGAGGACATCTGAGATGTCTTTGTTCCCCCCACAACAAGCTAGAGGGAAGGAGATAGAGAGCCTGAAGACACCTGGAAGTTTGCTGGCAGAGGAGAAGGAGAAGGGGGGGAAGATGCCCAGCGTGGGAGACGAGATGGGAGACAGGTCCTGGGCTGAGATTTCAGCCGTCTGGGGAGTCCGGGACTTTTAACCCTTTCCTGGGAAATGAAGGCTTTGGGAAATATTACTCCTCCTCAATTTGAAGGAAAGAGAGACCTGAGACCTCAGCCTGGGACCTGAGATGTTGGGGAAAGAAGGTTGGGGGAGATGATGGAGTGGCTTTTGGCTGGACCTTTCTTGTTAGCCATAGACTGAACCAATTTCTCCTCCAAGAGGGAGACTGCATCTTATGGGGATGCATAGTGAGCCAAAAGATATGCTTCAGCAACTACCAGTACAAGAATAGAGTGAACAGAGAAAAGCTGAGGAGGATGTGATGATGTCTTCACAGAAGAAGAATATCTCTGTTCTTGGACCCTCAGCCCCAGGGAAAAATGGGGGAGACTGTGGTCCCAAAATGAGACACTGGATTGTTGTTCCTGTTGGTCCTTGGCAAAGCATACTTAAAGGAGCCCTGTGAGCAGTCTGTCCATGCATTGGTGGTGAGAGCACTGTGACATGGAGAGGAGAGTGTCACACTGGCAGATCCTCTCTGGACGGTGCCATGTGTGACATGGAAACACAAGAAGTGGCAGCTGTGTTTCCTGCGGGTCTGTGGTGCAAGGGAGACTCCTCTCTCCCCTGATGGACTCAGTATTGATTATATTGAAGGGTGAACACTTGATTAAAGGTCCAAGTCATGTCTCGCTGTGGTTTGCTTAGAGTTGGGTGGTGGGAGGAGGAATGTTTTGAAGGGTTTTCATTTTAGATTTTGTGTGTTCTTTTCTTTCTTTTTTTCTTTCATAGTAGTATAGTAGTAGTAGGTTAATAAAGTTTTTTTCCCCCTCTGTTATTAAGCTTGGTCCTGCTTTGCTCTGTTCTCAATCACATTTCACAGCATTTAATTAAGAGGTTGCATTTTCATGGGGGCGCTGGCATTGTGCCAATGTTAAACCATGACAGTCCAGCAAAACTGGAACAAATAACAAGCCATTCATGTTGATGCATGTACTGCAAGGGAACAACAAGCACTTATTGGTGAAAGTAACACCATTAAGGCCCATCAAGACATTTATCTTGACACTGAACAAAATGCTTGTATTTGAAATCCATCCTGATGAAACCCTTGGAACTGTGCTTATAAACACTGGAAAGAGATGTGTTTGTATGAGAATTATTCCTGATTCCATATTGAGAGACAACATCTTGACAGAAATAAGCAAACATCTGTGTTCATAAATTTATCTAAATTAGATGATTCTGTCACAAACCATGTCAATATTTGCTACCCACCCATATTGGAATTAATGTTGCACTGGTGAAAAAACTACTGCAGCACAATGTGTTGGCTGCTGGAACATGTCTGAATGGACAATGGACACAGAACTTAATCATCGTTTATTCTGGTTTAGAAGAGGTACACTATACCTTGGAAAGAATGAAGAAAGATGGATAACATCACTAGTGGGATATTTTGTTCAGCTGGTCACCACTGTCTTAGGTTGGAAATGCAAGATGTGGCCGGGGGTGTGTATTCTATTGCCAGCTGTTAGAATTGGGGCAGTCACCTTCTGTTAATTGGGACACCTGTTAAAACCAGGTGGGGCAGGTTTCTTTATCTCTTCCACAACCCATCCTCCCTCTGGGGAGATATCTTCTGTTAATGGGCCGTTGAGTGTCACTGCATGAGTGACCAAATTACATCATCCCACTGTGAGATGCTCTGCCCAGGGGGAGGAGCCAAGGATTCCTACCTGACATTGATATAATCTGACATTTTGAACACCACAGCCAGCCTTTTCCCACTGGATTCCCAGAGGTGCAGCTTTCTTTTCCACTGGCTTCCCAGAGGACCACCAGGCACATTACCAATAATTTGTTTCTTTTTGTCATGTTAAGCTTATTTTTAAATATCATTATATATGTTAGAGTTTGCCTACTAGCACTATTGCATGCATCTCCTCAATAGTAATGTTCTATTACGTTCAACACGGCCTTAAAAAAATTAAATCTGGTAACCTGATCAAAATTTTCCTTCTATTTTAAACTGAAGAATAATATATCTCTGTTTACCTACAGAGGCAAAAGGGTGACCACACCATCATTCACTGAAGCAAGAGAGAGATTGACTTTATTCATGGACTGTGCTGGTGCTGGGGGGAAACAGAGTGACAGACAAATCCCTTCCAGACTTCCTTGCCTTCCCAGGTGTCCTAAAACAATTGGCATAAAGCTCTGAAACTTGAGGGGTAGGCAAATGACACAGCAGATGAAGATCCATCCAGGGGTTAGTCAGAGAACCCCGTGCATTGCAACTGTTTCAAGTTCAATTTTTGCCAAAGTCAAGTTTATAGTAGCAAAAACTGATTTTTTCCTTCCTTTGAAACTCCATAAACATTAGGGTGAGCAGCAGGAACTACTCTGCCATTTTAAAAGCCTTCCAAAAAAGTTTATAGAGTTTTTATGCCCAAATCCAGATTGTGTCTAATTATTTTCCTCTATCACACAACTTGTTCAAATTCTATGCTTCCAGTGATCACCTCCAGAAGAATGAAAATTCCATATTTTTTTTCTCCAGGAAGGCTGTTACAGATTGCAATACATACTTTCCTTTTTTCCTTTTGTTAAATTAAAGCAATATCTTAAGTATCTTGAATATAAATTTCTCTTTCCTCACTTGCTACTAGGTCTGAAGAAAAAACAAGAGATGGTCTTATTTCCTTAGCAACAGAGTCAGGTGTGATTTATGCCACTGTGTGCTCCTGCAGCTGTCTCCAAGCAACAAAACAAACTGCAATGCCAACTCTTGTAAGTACAATGTATGCAGGAGGCTGAGGGAAAACTTTGGAGCCCATATACCTATCCCTGGCATCAAACAGGAGGTAAGACTGAACAGACATGTAGTTTTCTAGAAAAATAAATAAATCAAATATTTTAAACATATCAGTTCAGTCTGACAAATGCTCAGCATGCAAAGAGTAGTCTATTTTAAATCAGTCTGTGTTTAGGAGACAGCTCTAGATGTGTCTTAACACTTTACCAAGGTTTTGCCTTAGCTTATGAAAGTGGTACCACTTGTTTGCTGTCTCTGAGCTCAGAGGAGGCTTCTCAGAGTCTCTGCACAGCAAGAGCTCTCATGAAAAACAGAGTAATTGCATGGAAAAAAATCAGTAATAATTCACTGTTAAAGTAGTTGCCAAAATTTGCCATACTTAATTTGGCATTTCAAAGCAGTTTCCTCTTTGAAGTCAAGAGGCTTGCATCTACAATGTATAATGTTGGCAAACACTGTGTCTCTAAATAGCAACTTTAAAGCTAGTGAGGCTTGCCAAATGTAATCATGACAGATAACACTATTTCCTTGAAAAAAATCACAATTGTCATTAAGGTGAAATTTGCTTTGGAATCTGAAGTTTCATGAGAAAAAACTGCAGTTTGTGCATCAGTCTCCGCAAGCCAATACCTTTTAGCTGCTTGTCAAGTGCAGGTGTAAGACCTGGGGGTGAAAGCAAGCAACCCTCCCTTGTGTAAACATTTAATCCCCGCTGCTATCTTACTCATACTGGAAACCCATAAAACCTCTGAAATGGTGGAATTTCCCCAGTGCTGGAGTCAGTGTACCCATGTTTCACACCCCTGAGCACATTCTGTCCGTGCCAGCCCGAATGCAGAGGAAGAGTGGGCACTACCCCGCCCTGGAGTTTCCCTGCCATGTCAGTGTGAACTTGCTGTGTTCTTTCAGCCTTTGAGAAATGGAAAATACCCACAGGCCAGGGTCTTCCACTCCTTGTTGCATGCAATACTGGCATCCATGGCTTGCAATACCAGCAAGCATAGGGGAAATGCCAGTGTCCTCCAGAGCCCAGGCTAGCTCAAAGATAGTCCAGCGGCAATGGCAAAAGGCATTCCCTGAACCAGAACCTCTGAGCCAAATGCCCAGCACTGGGGACCCCTGGAGATGTGACAAGGATCAGATAAAGGAGGCAGGAGACGCTCTCTTGCATTGTGAAATTCAGCAGGTTTATTGGGTGAGGTGAGGGAAAGGTACACGGGAGAGGAGAGCCGTAGGGAACACAGGCAAGCAGAGACTTGAGTACAACTGTGCAAGGGTTTTTAAAACTTCACAAAACAGGTTGTGGACACAATGAGACAATAAATGAGCAACTCTTAGGGTGTGTTTTCAGGGATGCCACATCAGGGTAAGGGGAGGAGAGACAGTTCAGTCTGGGATTGGTCCCAGAGGAGAGGAATGTGGAACTTTCTAGAACAATGGGTAGGGTTTAGTTTGACAGACACGTCAAAGGGGTTGGGTTGCCTTGACCAGCAGGGAAGGGTCTGGAAGGAAGGGAAGAAATTCTTTGAGGAACAGCTGAATAGGAAGGTACAACTTAGGGAGAACATGGGGAATAACAGAACATACTACTTTAACAATCTACCTAATAGAACGTAGTAAAATAAACACAAACCGCATCAGGAAAAGGCTTTTTAGGGACCAGATTCAAAATGGCATGAAGATTTCTGAAGAACTGGGTTGCTGGGGCCAGGTTTGTATCGCTTCTAGCAGTGCTCATCAGGTTTCAACCCAGCCTGATAACCAATTAACAGCAGTTTCTGCCCTTCCCAGGCAGAAATCAATTTATCATCATGCTTCAAACTTTCAAGTTTCCAATTCCTGGGCTTTTACCTAAGCAGTTGTCCTCTGAAACAACTACCTTGCCTCCTTGTATTTGTGAAAATTGCTTGGTTTTTTTTTTCATTTTTTTTTTCCTAAATGGTTTCCTTTTTTTCTTTTTTTTTTTTTTTTTTTTTTTTACTTGTCTTTGGGCCTCATCCTTTAGGAAAAAGAACAGCAATCTTACAGCAGAACATTTAGAGCATTTCCTACTTCCTACTTTTTAGACCATCCCCCTTTACTTCATATATTTGTCCTGAATTTAAATGTCATGTTTCTATAAACCTTCTCTAGAAGAGCTCTCACTGAAACATTTTTATGATACTCTACCAAAATTCTCATTATCTGGCAGCTGTTCCTTAATTTAAAAGAGCATAAGGCTGTAATGCATAATGTTGATTTTTTTTAATAACATTTTGACCTGAAAAGATAGATTGTATAAGACTAGATTTATGCTGAATATTGGATGAAAAAAACCTTAAGGATTTGCTAGTTGTCTGCACATACACACTCCCATTGGCACTATTTCTGTAGATCAGGTGTCACTGCAAATTTCAAAATTTTAAAAGAAAATATACTGTAGATTTGAGACATTATGCACTACCAAAATCAGGCTTGTTCTCCCATTCCCTTTTTTTTACCCAGTGTAATCAAACACAAGATTTTACATCAAAAATCAATCCCTAGGAGCTTCAAGAAATGCTACCTGGCCCTATCTCTAAAAATAAAAATGAGTCTAATTTCTTTTACGAGCTACATAAAATTTTAATCATATGAATAGCATCACCAAATCTGTGGGACTACCTCCATGTCTCGTGCTGTCAAAAACTTTAAACAACTTTTACTGTAATTTGAGATGGAAATTCCAATTCCATTTTATAGCATGCATCTGTCTCCTACTCTCTGTGGTGAGGCAGGCTGCTTCCCACTGTAAAATGGCACAAGGTGAAAGAATTGAAAAACTGATTCATTCTCAACTACAAGGAAAACCTACCTGGGTCTCCCAAATGGTCCCCAAAGTGTCTTTAGGTCCTTCAAGAAAAGTGAAAATTATGAATGTCCCTCTTGAATGTATAAATACATGGATATGAATAAGGTTTTTTGGTATAAAACCTTTTTGAAAGGAGAACCAGACCTGTGGAAAATACAAACCCATTTCAAATGCTTTAATAATTATCTGCTTATTATTTGTATAAGCAGTTTTACAAAATTTTATATACTTTTAATATGAAGTGAGAAAGTATCAAAATGGAAATAAAACTCTTTTTTATGCTTTCCCTGGATTAAAGTTTCTTATACTTAAAAGAATGAAAAAAGTGCCTCCAGACAACTGATTTTTGGTTTGGATGGTTGAGGGGTTTTTTTGCTTTGATAATCCCTCCTGCAGGAATATTTAAAGGATGCCTTAGAACTGTCAATTTTTTAATTATTTATCAGCAGGCTATCTTTTTCATTAGGTATTATGTCTCATGTACACTTGTTTGCTTCTAGGAAGCTCATTTTAAAAGGCATATCTTTGTATTTGTTCATTATTTTACTTAAAATAAGCATCGTGTAATTGTTAGAGCTAAGTTTTTATCTTAGTCTTTTACCTTTTCATTTGTTTATAAATACCAATTTCTTCAGTGTCCTAGTGAGGCTTTTCAGGCTATGTTTAGTGCTGCATAGTCTGACTACAGGATATTAAAAGACTGATTTCTACACTGCCTTATACTAGTCCTTGTAGTGTTGCCGTGTCCACCCAATGTCCACTTTGGTCTGCCCAACCAGCAATGACATGGCTGATAGCAGGGGACACTCCCCTGTGCCTCCGGGAGGTTGGGGGAGCAGCCAGGGTCAAGCGCTCATGCAGTTGGCTCCAATGGGAGGGACGGCAGTCGATCACAGAAGAAGAAAAGGCTGGCTCTCTTCTGGGGCAAAGTCCAAGGGTTTATTAAGAGCTCCTAAGAGTCCTGACCCTTAGGAGAGCCAACTGGTGAGAGCCCTGAAGTGTGCTGTGCAACAGTTTATAAACGTGGGTGGTAACAGGGGAAGGGATCACCCTTCAGCCAGTGAGGGGATTTGGAGGAGTGGAAGTTGGGGGACCAGACGGATGCAAAGGCCAACAAGGGGGCCAGGGGAGTGACCCCTGGTCCTTGCCCAGTCACTCAACACCCTGGGTAGAAGGTTCTGGAGGAGTGGGATGGGGAGTCGAGTGATGGACATGGTACCAGGGAGGGGACAGGGGAATGACTCAGCATTTTCCAGGGGTGCATAGGCAGGGAGAGGGTGATCGACATAGAAGGAGGAGAAGAGGAATGACATATAAGGAAAGGGGTGGTTTTAGGGCAGAACTATCGGGAAAACTAGGGGGTACAGGAATAAACCATTAGAACACAGGTACAAGTAGATTAACACAATACAATAACACAATACAACATTGTAGAACTAATTAAATTTAGAGATTAAGCATGTTGTCAGCAAGTCTGCATGTTGCAGTTCTCTTAGAAGAGCTGGAGGTAGTACAAGTCTGGACAGCAGCATCAGGGGACCCAAGCACCAGCCAGCAACTTCAGATCGGTGGATGCCCACTCTAAACACATTCTCCACATGCATCCCTCTTGTCTCCTCAAAACTCCTGAAGCAGACTTAACGTCCACCAGACAGCTCCCCTCCCCATAAATCCACAAAGTTATAGTTTGTCATGAGAGAAGAGGTCAAGAGAAGAGCACTGTCATATGACCCCTCTCTTTGTTGGACCAAAAAGGTCAGATGTGGTGATGGCAGATAAGCATCCCTCCTCACCGAGTGAGTCAGTACACCTCAGGAGAGAAACAGTACACAGGCTGTTCTTCTGAACCCTTCAAAGCAGCTCAACATTGAACTCTTTATGTCCCAAAATCTACACTTTCTGCTTTTCTTCCTTTTCCCATTGTCGTAGACATGAAAAAGCATCTGTAAAATATCTATGCTTGACATTTCTGAGATGATTTTCCAGCTCTTGTAGCAGCAGTTAAATATGTATATGGCAGTTTGGAAAGGGGTTGGGGAGGTTTGGGATTGGTTTGGTTTTTTCTTTTATTTAACTTCCATTGAACTGTGCTGCAGATTTGCAAATTTCTCTGAATGACGTACACATTCTTTCCTGAACATTTTTCTCCAATATATGTGACTTGAAAAACTGCCTAATGAAATGGTCTTCTGTGCCTGCACCATAAACACACGTTAGCCCCAGAGGTACCAATTCCCAGCTGATAAACAAAACCCATCTTCAAGCTCTTGCTTCTTTACTCACTGTCTAAAAGAGTAATTTCTCATTCCCTGATGAAGCTTTAACCAGTAAAGGATCACAATAGCTCCATTTAAAATTTCCCTAAGCAGCAATAAAACATTATTAATCCCTGCTCCCTTTCTTGTCCCAGATCAGCTAACAGCCATCATAAACACAGCAAACTGGGCTGTTTGTCTATGCTTCAGCTCATGTAGGAATAATTTTATGTTTGATTCTTCAATCAGATCTGCAGACTTTCCATCAGTTGCCTTTTTTATTCTCATCCCACACAAGACAATAAAATTGTCATCTTTTAAAAGCAAATAGTGTACCTTCCCAGTTACATTTTCATTTTAAAAAGAAATCAATAGAGTTTGCAACTGATAACCAGATTATGATTGCTTTTAAGATTCTGCTATCTTTCCCATGAGATATTCAGACAGCACAACAAAATACATCTATTTATTATGAGGAAAACTCACATATTCAATCAGCCCGCTTTAAAAAGGGTTATAAATGAGATTTAGGATTTTAAACAACCTGGGTAATTTTCTGTCCTCTTAATTTCCAGTAAATTCCCATTAAGTCCTACTTCCCTGAGAAAGGTTTTTTAAAAATGTTTCAAGACTTTTATTTATGTACTTACTATGGATATGCATACCCCTGCTCATGTAATTAAGAAACTTCTTTTAGTGTTTCTTTTACAGAAACTAAAACAAGGTGAGCTACTTTGTTCTCTGCACAGCTTATCTCAAGACATCCATCTCTGCATTATCCCTCTCTACAATCTTCACCACCTTCCTAAACGCAAGCATTGATCCCTGCCTTAAAACACCTGTTTTGCAATCGACCCAAAAGCAGAAGCAAAGAGCTTCTCTAAAATTATTACCTCATTGTCCTAGCACACTTTGGCTTGCAGCATAGGGCTGTTGTCCTTTCACAATACAGGTGAAATGTTTTCACTCTGGCTTGGAAAGGATAGTAGATGAAAAGGAAGACAGAAGATGCATGCAAATATATTTTGCATAGGTTTCTGTAACAGTTTAAAACACTGTTCATTGTATGTTTCTACTTAAGTCTACTTAAGTGAATCTACAGATTCACTGAGGATTTTTGTCATAAAGTTGAGTCTGAAGTGCAGTATTCTCATGCTTTAATGCTACATTTCATTGAGAAGATTCAGGTGTAGATGTCCTAACTGTGATTATCTCCAGCTGAGGACATGAAAAGGCTGAGTGAAGGCATTTGCCATCCTCCCAGCATGTGGCCCATGATTCCCCTCATTTCTTGAACACTCTGGCAGGGACTAACAAAGAGAGTCGTGATACAAGGCTGAACTGCCCTACAGCATGGCCCAGCCCTCAGCACCAGCAACAAAACTGAGTGCCAAACTCCTCCTTTCATTTAATAACCTTGCTGGAAAGCCGTAGTGCTTAAAATGGATAAAAATAGTTAAAATATAGCAGTAGGACCTCTGATAGGTTCTTTTTTTTTTTACTTTTCTCCCCTGCATTTTGTTCTGTTTTCTTGACTGTTGTTATGTGTTTTAAGTTTCCCCCATGTTATGGTTGCTCCCGCTCGCCCTATCTGGGTCCATTGGTCCGTTCCTCCACCTCCTCCTCCCCTTCCCACTTATCCATCACCCTTCACCCCTCCCAAGTTATGTAACCCTCCACCAGTAACCCCACCCTGGGGCCCGTCTGTCACTCTGAGGCCTCACCTCTCCATCTAGAAGCTTCCACTGGAGGCCTCGGGTGATAGGCTGGTCCCTGGGGACCCCGCCCTCCTCTTCACCTCAATGGCTGTTTCCCCTGATTTGGATTCCTGTTACCGCTCCGCCATTGTACCCTATTCGCCTACAGTTGTTCCCTCCCCCAGTTACCACCCCCCAATAAAAAAGCATGTGCACAGTGCTCCTTGCCATTTGGGGCAGAGCTCCCTTTGAGTGTACTGGATGTGCGTGTGGATTACAAATAAACTCAGACTGTGGTTTACCCCAAGAGGACGGCTCCTACATCTGTCTCAGTCGTGCTGCGCCTTCCCCCCTGTCTGGAGGGTTTCGACCCACAAGCCACTACTTCTGCCGATGCTTGGCTAGGGAGAGTGGCTTTAGCTGCCAGCAGTGCCCAAGTGACTGGGCTAGCTATCTCTAAAGGGGGCACCGTGACACTTGACTGCTGATATTACTATAGGCACTTAGTGAGAATTAGGCTAATCCCATTGCAGTGGGAGCAGTATTGTAATGTTAGAAAAGGCCAGAAAGCCACCCTTCTGGAAGCAGCAGTTTTCCCTGCAGTTAGAGACAGCTTTGGTGCTAAAGACCCCAAAGTTAAGCCACATAGATCCACTCCCCAGATGGAACAAGGTCAGTCAGAGTACACACTCTGTTAGAAACACTGCAAGCTGTATATATTAGAGCATTCCTGGTGCTGCTCTCTGGCCCAAGTCAGCCCTGCAGTGTTAAAACTCAAAGGCAGGAGACGGGAGCGCTGCTGGCTCATCCCCTGCATCACTGCTTGGGGGCTGCATGAACTCTGGCCATGTTCAGTTTTACAGTTACTTTTAGATTAATATGTTCTCAGAACCAGCTTAATCAGAGGTGAAGGTTAAAGCTTATTCAGTTTTAGAACTGCTTGTTCCAAGCAAATTGGTATCATTGTGGGCTCTGACCTGCAGTGGTTTCCAGCACAGCCAGTGACCCAACACTGCTCAGTAGCTGTGCACACAGTCCCACTGCTGCACGGCTACAAGTGCTGCTCTTGCTGTGCTGCAGCTGGGAGGAGCAGATCCCTGACGTGGGACATCCTGGGGAAAATAGATGTGAACTCAGCTCCATTTTCTCCTGTGGCCCTCTGGCTGCTTAGGAGTGTTAAGTGCATTTCACTGCTACTTAGCAAAGGCAAAGACACCTCTCACCGTGCCAGTGTTATTGTGTACAACATTCTATAATGGTCAAATTATACCAGACCGAGTCAAAAGCCTGATCTACATGGTATGTTCAGGATGAAAGGAAAATTATGGTAAAATACCACACAAACACTACAAAAAAAACCCTATTCTTTCATGTTGTTATGCATTTTATTCTTGTTCTTTTGTTTTGCTAATGAGAAGTTGACTTGTGTTGTGAAGCTATAATTAGATGTGGATTTTCATCTGCTATAGGTCTTTCACTTCTCTAGTTCCCTTACTAGATGTTATAGTTCTTGATAATACAAGGATCTATACAATGTCTTCACAAGATTAAATAAGGCCACTTAACTATGCTAAGCTAGTTCAATAGCTACCTACACAAAAAAAAACTATGTGTGCCCTTTCTCTAAGAAACTTTTTTTTTTTTTACATCAAAGCAACATTTAAATGGAAATGGGAAATCAGATAAACTACATCTGTAGAAGAATTTACTACTAGTTTTATTTGATAAATTACCTTGAATTTGCTGGGTACTGTTATAGATAAAAAATGAATCCAGCCAAATTAAAAATAAGTATTTATTTTATTTAGCAATTTAAATCTATCTAAGCCAGCCACAAAAGAAAGGACAGTGCCAAGCCCAGTGATTGGCGCTGGGTGAAACACAGGTATGACCACTACAGCAGAGTGTCCCCTATGTTTCACACCAACCACTCTGCGCAAGTGATTTTTATACAGTTTATTTTGCTTGAGGCCATGATTTCAGTGATCAGCCTTTTCTTTCCATTCAAAGTGCCACATATTCCTTATGTTTCCTGTCTCTGTGCTGAGTTGAACAATCTGGTGTCCAGGAAGCGATGTACCTTCTTGATGGAGTTAAAGGAACATGATATTGAAATGTATCTTTTGGTGGTTCCAGTGATTCCAATCTTGGGTCGTTGTTAGGATGATCATTGCTCCAAAGTTCCTGGATCATCTTGAGAAATGACCCATCTCCAGATTATGTGTATTAACTTGTAAAAGAGGTCTTATCAGAGACAGTTTCAATGTATGTGAGGCAAACCCCCTAGTACTGACTCGAATGCTTTTTTGTAATATGAAACATTATATACATATAATTCTACAGGAGCAAATTATTTCTATTACACATAACAGGTACAAAGGAAAAAAAAATAGCTTATCAAATTAAAAACTGATTTGTTATGAAATACTATTAACTGAACAGATTGTTCCTGGTGACTGTATCTTCCAAAAGTTTAAAACAAATAAATTTCTCTGAGTTCCCCTCCTTCAGCTTGGTGGTAACAGGGTAGGAGATCCACTGCTTCTTGAGATGTGGATGGTGTATGTGCCTGTCTAGGGGATGGTGCAGTATGGCTCTTCCAGCCAGTCTCCCTCTCAAGACTCTCTTTTAAAACTTCTTGGCCTTTCTCCGTCTCCCCTCAGCTCTGCTACCAGCCTCAGCAGATCATCCATCTGGTTGCACCTCACACAGCTAGTGTCTCTGCAGCCAGCAGGCTTCCCAGCACTCCCTGTGCTGAAACCTGGAGCCCCGCACACGTTCACAGGCATTCGCTCTGGTTCGCCGCATCCTTTATGATGCATGTAGGGATGTGACTTTTGGAAAATGGACAAATTTGTACTCGTGGAGTTTTGACGAGTGGAAACCAAACCTGAGCTCCTTGGGTGGTGCTTGACCACCATCTGAGCTCAGTACCGGGGCCCTGCACATCCTCCAGCTGTGGCAGCCCACGCTCTTCTGCGCCCCAGGGTGTTTGTGTGGGTGGGGGTGGCGTGGTCCTTGCGCAGTCCCTGCGCTGTCAGAGCTCCTCTGGGCCATGGCTCCACTGCATCCTGCTGGGGCACCTGTCTCTGCTCCAGTATGGAGGGCTTGACAGGTAGGAAAGCTCCTCCTGCTCGGTGCCCTGAGGCACAGGGATGTGACTCACTCCAGCTTTGAGGTCCAGGAGGGACCAAAGTCCTCAGCCGCGGCTAGCTCTCCGATGGGGCGAGAAGGGCAGGTAGCAGCACTCTCCGCTGAACCCGGGCGGGCTTTGGAGGGCGCTGTGCGGGTCCAAGACTGCAGCTGATCCCAACAGCGTATTAACAAGGAGAGGCTCTTATTGGGGGGCAGAACTTCTGTTTATTGTGACCCAGAGGGCACAGTGTAACATGAAGGGACACAGCAAACAGAGCTGGTGTGTGGTGCGTGCACCAGTTTTTAAAGGGCATGGGAGGGGAACTAATCAGCCAGTGGGAGAACAGTAAGGAGTGGCTCTTGGGCAAACTGACAGTGGGGTTATCCAATGAGAGAGGAACAGGGGAGGGGCCCCAGGCCCTCATCCAATCACCCGACGCCCTGGATGGAAGCTTCCAGATGTAAGGGCAGGGACACCGAGTGACGGACAAGGCACCTGGGAGGGGACAGGGGAATGATTCAGCACTTTTCAGGGAGATTGACACATGAGGGAAGGCGGGAAAACTCAGGGAGAAACCAATACAATGTGGGGTTATATTACAGAATACAACAGTAATAAAACATAAAATAACACAACTCCACCCTTCAACCTCCTAGAGAGTTCCTGTATCTTTCCCCCCTTCTTTCCTCTTTCTTCTCCTTGTCCCTCTCTTCTCATTTTTCCTCCACTTTCCCCAAAAACTTTTGGGAACTTTGACGCTGGCAGAATAGCAGCATAGCTCAAGAAGATGAAGTTAAGTTTAGAGTAGTTACAGCATCGGGTGCACATGCTCCCTTCCCCTGTGTGAAAGGGGACAGCTTATCACTCACAATATGTGGCACAGACTTGCACATTTGACATGTAACTTCATTTTGTAATTTTGGGCTCTTCCTTTTTTATACTTATTTATGGTCTATTCTGTCCCTTTCTTGCTGCTCAAGACTGCACCTTACAAACAGCTCTACAACATCACCATTTGCTTACAAAATAATCATGGTTCCAGCCTTTCTTCATAAACTCAGATGCAGCTCAGGGTTCAATGAAGCTATCATAAGATGAACTAAACATTTCCATGCATGGATCTTAAAAGCAATTATTGAAGTCCCTTCATCTGAGGGCAGTAATTTCTCTAACGGTTATTTAGCGGACATTGGCCAAATATAGGAACTCACGACATTTCTCATGCCTTTTATTGCAGTGGCTTATCCCCTCTTAAGGGGGATAAAATATTAAGAACAAAATCACTATACCATATTATAATTTGATTTTTAACTCTGCTAGGATCTCTGTGTATGCTTATGCATAAACAACAAAAATATTCTCTGCAGTTTCATGTGGGGAACCCCACTGACACCTTATGTTTCTCAAGCTGTAGGAAAAAATTGTGACCTGCTTGTCCTCAACCATACAACCAAGGGAGCTGCAGCCAAACCTTTATTGGTCTTAAAGAATCCTTCATGCTACAAAGCTAAGCAGATGGCAGTGTTGATCCAGATCAAATAACCCTTTCAAAAACCAACAGATTTAAGTGTCAGAAAAAAGCCACTTCAAGTTCTTGGTGAAATAAAAAAAATTCCACAAGACTGGATGGAAACCACACTATTCTCTCATATGCTCCAGTACTTGTAGTCATGTACAGTCCAGACCGGAGACTCCTAGAAAAGATGAGAAGTGGAAACAGTTTTCAATGTGGCTGGAGAAATCATATGGTTACCAGGCTGTAAGTAAGCCAAGAAGCTTGTCTGTGATGAAGTAAAACTCAGTTAACAACTCAGGACATTACCTAGTGGGCATACTTTCCTTTCAGTGGCTCAAGAATAGTATAGTGTTTGCATTCTCTTTGGAGGAGAAAAGCACAAATGTTGACTCTTGAGCTCCAGGAACTAGACAGTATTATGAAGACATCCAGAAAAGCACTACTAGTGACGGTCCACTCTGGGACCAACACAATATCAAACCAAACTAGACTGATGGGAGAAAAAATTTGGCTCCATGTTTTCTGTCCCCAAGAATGAGACAGCAACATGATAGAAATAATGGAGACATATCATTAGTCATATTAATAGGGTCAAATGGGTTTTCCCAGAGTCCTAAATAGAAGGATTTTTTTAAAGATTGGATAACAAGTATTTCCTGTGTTGCAGCAGTAATTATTGGGAATGAAGGGAAGTGGAGCACTAAGGAAGGCAGTGGTTCAAAAATAGGAATATGTAAATGAGACAAATATAACACAGACATTAACTCAGCAGATCACAAACAAATTGACCTACAATGACAGAAAAAGTGAAAAGAAATAGCTTTCCAAGTGATAGAAATTGCAGCAAGAAGCAAAAAGAATTGGAAATTTCTTATTTTAGAGGAGACACTTAATTGACATTACAGACAACTAGTGGGAGGAATTGCATGTCTATAATGTTAAAAGTATCGCTTTTAACCTGGTTAAGAGGAATAAAACAGGTATAACACAAGTGGAACAATTACAGCATGTGTCACAGGAATCATTGCTCACCTTAGAGACTTTAAACTACAATCCAGAGCGCAGACACACACACACACACACACACACACACACACACACACACACACACACATACACAACAGGACTGAACATTAGCAATATCACCTATTAATCACCTATGAATTGGTTAGATTCTCCTTTTTCAGCTCTTTTTTTCCCCATGTTTGATGCACAGAAGAAGACTGAATGTTGTAAGCCAGTGAGAGGAGTATCTGTGTAGAATGTAAGACTTGTTTTAGCTTGCTAATCTGAAATTTGCATCTTCAACTTGAATGCTGCCTGATGCTGTCTGCTCTGTTCCTATCCCTTCAAACTGCTAAGTGGTATTTCTCTGGGTTTGTTTTGTTTAGGTTTTGGTTTGGATTTTGTTTGGGTTTTTTTTTTTTTGGTAGGGGTGTGGTGGTGTTAAGCTTTCTGTAAATGTTCACACACTTTATTTTGTGTTAAAAAGTAACTGAGAAAAGTTGGGTTTTTCTCCCTAAAGTTTCATTGTATATATTCCCACTTGTTTGTCTTCAAGGTCAAACAGTTTTAACTATTCTAGCTCTTTCTGAATCTTGTAAGGCAAGATTCAGGGATTAGTGACAGTGACAGTGGTTAAAAGGAAACAGTTCTTCTGTTGCATATGAGGATAGTTTTTGGCAGCTTCATTTGAAAGAAAGGAACAGACCAAAAAGAAAGAACAAGAATGGTATTGTCATTCTTTGAGAAAAGCTTTATATGGTCAAAAAGCTACAATTAAGGCAGAGACTTTTTTTTTGTCAACGCTCCTGTTACATAAATACAGACCAGATAGAAGTTATATGTACAAAAAAGAGACAAGGAGGAATAGGCACAATTAATATGTTGTCTAGCTCAGAGTATAGGAAGGCCAGCAGAAGAAGAAACACACCAATCTTATAGCAGATAAACATTTGAGACAACAGGGTCAGCTAACTTTTTCCCAAGTCATGAAGTGAATTTTCTGTGGAATATTCTAGACAGTTGGTTTTATACAGAAAATAAGTTCTAGCAGAGTCCGGGGAAAATGTCTGATGCCTAGAAGATCTGCAACATTGTCCTCACTTCAGCCAGAGCAAACAGAATGACAGATGGTGGCTTAATTTGATAGCAATCTCAGGCAAAAGAGTGGAAAATCAAATAATCAATTGTAGGAGATTCAGCCGACAGAAAATGAGCCATCTTGCATCTATCATGGCAACACATCTGCCACTGCTGTTCTTTAATCTGTCCAAATGCTCAGGGAAGGTTTTTTGCTTTGCAGACAAGATGAAGATACAGCTAATCTTGAAGGCTAAGGTCTTTGTGGTATTACCCCCAGCCTTCAGTATTCCTCATGTTCCTTTCTCCCTTTCTTCCATTTTCCAGAGTTAATGCTCTTTAATTGTAGCTGGAGAAACAGCTTATCCATTGAACTTGGGAAACAAGTTTTGCCCGATTTAATTAGTAGTGGCAGAAGGTAAAGATTACTCGAAGTCTTGAATGGTGGTGGTAAATTATGCTTGGCTCTTTGTAAAGTCACAATTGAAAAATGAGTGTTCTAAAATATCTTCAAAGTGATGGCTTTGTGTTGTGATATTTCTTCTAAGATAATAGAAAAAATGTTGCCCAAAGTCTAAAAAATCATCATCAGCTGCAATTGCTAGAACTCCAGTGCAGATCAGCTTGCTTGTAGCCTAAGCAAAAAGCTAAAACATGAAACAGACTCAATTACAGAGTACGTTTGCATGATATCAGCAGAAGACTGTTAACAAGATACAGTGCATTTGAGAAACCAGCAGAAAGCAAAAATGCACAGCAGAATCCTCACTGAGTAATCCCCAAGCTGTGAAAATTCAATCATAGAAGAAATACTGCTTTGACCTAACTACAAATTCAAATACATACTGCACCAATCTTAAAGTATGAGATCTGTGGCACCCAGGGATCCAGTTGAGTTTTGAAGACCAGTCATTCTGATCAGATAAAAGAAAGCAGAACATGTTGTTAGTCAGAGGGATGTATGCATATGCATGTGTGACAGAACATCTTGAGCTTCTTAGCTTTTGAGAGAGAACTGTTTCTTCAGGAAGTTTTGAGACACCAAAAAGTATGACATGAGTGTGTCACAGCATGAGTCAGACATTGAGTGGAAAATGGGCTAGCAAGGTTTTTCAAACTATAAATTGGTTTAAAAAACAGATTGAATAAATAGAAAAGAATCTTACATGGATAGGACTGGAAGAGACTGCATGTTTGTAAGAAAATAGTCATGGCACAGAGGTGTCTCTGGTCTCTTTTCTAAAGCGCTTTTCTAGCCCAGCCTGGAAGAGATGACAGCAGCCATCTGCTCAAAACAGCAGCAGCAAGGAGGCCAGATCATGTGGCCTGGGGCTTTTGCCAGACCAATTCTGAAAGTTCCAAGAACACAGACCCCACTGCCTCTCTTGGCAACCTGCAACTGGATTGTCCCTACAGGGAAAAAGGTTTTCCTTTGTATATAATGTGGACTCCACCTGTTTCAGCTTAGACACACACTCTGGCATCCTGCTGCTTTGCAGTGTTGCAGAAAGCATGGCTTCTTCTTCTCAGTGACCTGTGCAGAGGCAGAATGGGAGTCTCAGGTGCTTTCCCTTCTCCAGCAAGAAGCAGCCCTGTCTGTCAGACTCCCCTTGCCAGGTTCACTCTACCTACTCACCCTCTTCTTCTGGTTTTATTATTCTATAAAAAGCCAAAAAGGTGATCCCATTAATTTCAGATATTTATAATTGAAAATAGACTACTGTTGATCTGATAGTATTAGGAGAGAAATACTGTGTTCATTGCTTATACGAACCTGTAACAGCTCCATTGGTCAGGCAATATTAGTAAGGAAGTAATAATTTCCATTTCAGCATACTGAAAATTGTTGGTTTTAGTATCTTTTAAAAGACTCTTTTAATAATAAAAAAGGTTGAGCTGGTACTAGTTATGGACAGAAGCAATTTTGGCTGGAGAAGACATAAATTCATCAAAGGTTTTCAGAGTAATGAATAAATTTATTTTCTAATTTGGGAAGTTGATCAGTTAATCTGGGCCAAGTACTGCTGAGGAGAAGAAACACCAGTAAAACAAAAAAAAACCAACCACCACCACCACCACCACCACCAGCCTATGTGTGAATATTCATTTAAGATTGTAGAATCATTTCATCTGATCAAAATGGGATTTCATTGTAGTCATAAATACAATATTTGTGAGTATTCTGTTAATTTACTCTATTATTAATTTATTTACTCTGTGGTATGACAAGAAAAGCACTGATGTTAAGGTGCTTGGAGTTGCAAAACCCTTGGCCTGGCAACTTAGACTTAAATGCCATAGAACATATGCATTATATTAAAACAACTCAAGAAAATGCTTTTCAGGACTACCTACTCATCAAAGCAATTATTTTAAAAAAATTTAATAGTAAATAGGAATGAATAGTAGATACTAAATCAAATAGATCTCAATTTCTGGACAATAGAAAGTGAAAATACATTGTTCCGAATGTGTCATCTTCTCCAAGCCCCACATGCAAATCTCTTACTCTGAAATATCAATTCCCTCCTTCACCTCTTCTTTTTTATGCTTAAGCCAAAACACTGGGCCCAATGTAAATTGCTTCTTAAAAATTTGCTTCAGATTAAACTAATTGATAATTGTTACCATATTTTATTTTTCATGTGTTGGAAACAACAGAAACATTACAATTGAGATATTACGTTCCCAGAATACGTCTTCTTAAATGGGAATCAGATTCACCCAGTATGAATAAACCCATGATAGATGCAGTGCACATTGTGCTCAGAGAAAGCAGTTCTCTTCCACTTTGAAAGGGCCCTTATTAACTAATTACACGGTAATAATCAGAACATGCTGATCCCAGCAAGTAATGACCAGAAGGGTGTGATTTTTGTCTCTACACACCTTGAACCAGCAAGCCCTAAATCATTCATCGACAGGAAACTGCATTATTCTTATTGGCAAATTAAACTGCATATGAGAGCAGAGCCTGCAGGTGTATGGACAGCTTAATTTTATTGGCTATTGTGGAAATAGCTGTGTATACAGCAAAGGGAATGAATGCCATATATGTCAAATGTTGTGTATGTCAAATGTTATGTATGTCAGATTAATTGAGAATAATCCCTAGACATTCCAGTTGCCTGATAATCATAACAGATTTTCCAGTAGTAACAAAACAGATTTCATTTCACACCACTCTACTTATTAAAGTCCATTTTTTTTTTTTTAATAACAGTGGTCTGTATGAAACCTGAAATCTTTGGTGCTTACTGATTTCAAAATAGTAATTGCAGTCATTCACAGAATTGCAAAAACTTTGAAGAAGGAAAGAGCAAAAAAGGAATTAGCGGAATTTTTCCTGCTGCCAGCAGGACTTGCTTTCACAGAGAGAAGTGTCTCCCACTAATTAATAGCAATTAGAACCATGATCCCAAAGTTCTTGGAGAGCTGTGGAATGGCAAGTCCTCAGTCAACAGCCTCTTTCCTGAGAGAAACAACCATTAGGAGAGGGCACAGCCTCTTTCCGGCTGAATATGTTTTTCCTTCAACATGATTTTCCACAACACAAAATATAATAGAACTGCTTTGTGAAATCTCAGCTAGACTAAGTAATTTCTTGCAACATGGTTTTCCAAGACAAAATAAAAGGAGCTGAACATATTCCCAGACTTGAAATACGTTGCTAGTGCTATTACATCTAAAACTCGAGCTAATTACTTGTTTTGTGACAACTAGCTTTAGAATGTGGTTTCTTCAGCTCTGCATTTTTCAGCAGCAGTTATTACTGGAGGTTTAACCAAGTCATGGACTGCTACTGGCAGCAGTGGCTTGGTCACATTTGTCAGCACAGTGGGACACAATTGTGGTAACCTTTCAGACAAACACAAGTGGAACATATGCTCTGGACTTGTGCTGTTTTTAGAAACAATTGCCTTATCATTTATGAAAGAACAGTATCAAAACATTGAACATACCTTCTTGAGAAAGACAGGCTGAATGAGAAAAATTGGAAAGCTGCTACTCCCTAATCTAGTACAGAAATGTGAGAATGAACAATTCTATTGTGTCATTCAGCCAAGGTGCTCCAAGGGGTTTAATTAAACATATCTTGAATTTTTTACTTGTCCAACATTTGTAATTTTAGAAAACAATCTTTTATATTCACACATTAAGTTTGATTTTATCTGAGTAGACTGTAGATTCAAAAGCTAGTAGTATTTTTCCCATCATTATGTTATCCCAGTCCCTAACAATCATTCATTGATATAATTTAATTTCCTGTGAATAAAAGACAAAAGCAATATTTCAAGCTGTAATTTTACAAATAAGATAGCAAGGTCCAGAAATAATTAAAAAATGGATGAGAAAAGCCTGGGGACAGCAACTTGATTGCAAGATCTGCTTCCTGCTTGCCTGGACTGTTTCCTTGCCTACTGCAGAGTATGAACATACATAGAAGGTTTGGTGTCCTTTTCTTGGGTTTTTTGTTTGTCTTTAATTGTTTTGTTGTTGTTGTTGTTATTGTTTTTGTTTTGTTTTTTGGTGGTTTTTTTTTGTATGTGTTATAACCACAGAATGGTTTGGGTTGGAAGAGATGATGTATTTCCAACCCCTTTGCCATGGTATTGGTTTTAACTCTAATCTCTGATCTTAAAGAAGAATGTGCTTGCTATACACTTCACAGTAAGGCTCATGTTCAGCCCACTCCTCCCTCTTCTACAGGGATACTCAACTGAAGATTCCCTGCGCATCTCAAGAACCTGTCCCAGAAGCATTATCTTGCCTGGAGCATGGAATTTTCTGGATGATGGAGAAGTCCCTCAAGCAGAAAGCTCATGATGACTCTGGCAGTGACTTTGTCAATGAAGATGAGGATTTTTGAATTCTGTTATGAAATTGAATTGCTCACCTTGGATGTCATTGTTTTTGAGACACGTTAGCTGCACGCTATGCAATCATAGGCTTCTCACAGCACTCATATTAAGACAGAGGGAAAAGGAGTTGTGAGAACCTATACTAGACATTACTAGAAATAAGGATCAATAGAGATGTTTCTTTGCTGGAAAAACAAAATAAAAAGGAAGTTTCAAGAGTACCTGAAAACTTCCTGACCAAAACATAAACACAATGCTACACTTACTTTGCTAGCCTGTTTCGAGTTGCTTAAAATACTGGTGAGACCAAAAGATGGATTAGGATCCCTAAGTATTTCCTAACACTGGTACAAAACTACTAATGCTTATGTAGTTTAGGTAAGAGCTCTACCAATTGGTCTCTGCCCATAGGTTTTGAATTTCCAAGATCTTTGGTTTCTGACAAAAGGAAAGCATGGAAAATTACTTGTCATCTCTACAGAAGCATGGCATAAATGTCTTGCTTTACATCCCTCAGGATGCACAGTGGGAGGGAGGGGACAAAGTGGAGAAAGTAGACCCTGGGTGACCTACATAAGCAAAAGTGTCTGTCTAACCAGGATCCAGAGAGTTTTCTCTCTGTCCATGGAGATTTTCAAGTCCTCACTTACGGCCTATTACACACCTTAATATTACAGGGTGGCAGATGGTGGGTCAGAGACAGCATTCCGCAGAGGTGTAGGTACTCTTTATCTCCATGCTATGGACAGAGATTTAGCAGACCAAGAACAGCCTTCTGCATTTCTGTTGGGAGAGGGCAGATCTAAGCTTCAGTAAGGCCATTTCTTGAGTTTGTTATGTCTAGGCAAAAATCACAATAATTTTGCCTTACAAACAAGAAGAGAACCCTGAGAGCATAACTGTCAGGCAGGACTAATCACTCTGTGTGTACCACACGGAGCTGTTAGAGTAGATAGGATTTGCCTGATACAGTTGTGCCTGAGAGATTATTTATATACCTGTTGCAATGGCAACACAGAAAGATAAAGAGTTATCAGCTGTGCTTATTTTGAGTCAGAATTACTTTTCTTCAGGGATGCTGATCTCTGATGGTTTTTGCCCCCTACTTTTAATATACTTATGACAAAACAATGAAGAATTGTGGGGTCATTGAAGTGTAGTGGATTAACCTGGGCAGATGCCAGGCCCCCACCAAAGCTGCTTACTCACTCCCCTCTGCAGGTGGATAGGGGAGAGAAAATTTAATGGAGGGTGCATGGGTTGAGATAACTAGGAGAGATCACTCACCAAATGCCATCAGAGGCAAAACAGGCTCAACTTAGAGATATGAAGTCTCTATGAACAAAATCAGAGCAGAGTAATGAGAAGTAAAATAAACCCTTAAAAACAGCTTCCCCACCCTATTCCCTTTCCCCCAGCTCTACCTCCTACCCCAGCAGTGCAAGGAGACAGGGAGTGGGGGTTGTGGTCATTCATCAGCTGGGCTTCTCTCGCTGCTGAGGGAGAGGAGTCATTCCCCTGCTGCTCTGTAGGGTTCTCCATGAACTTCTCCAACATGAGTCCATCCCATGGGCAACAGCTCCCTGTAAATTACTGCAGTGTGAGTCCATCCCACTGACAACAGCACCCCTCAAACTGCTGCACTGGTCACTTTTCCACAGGTGCAGTCCTTCAAGGACAGGCTGTTCATCTTGTCTCTCCACAGGTGTCCCATAGGTTCACAGCCTCCCCCAGGTATCCACCTGCTTGGTGTGGGTCTCCTCTAAGGCCTGCAGGTGGATCTCTGCATCCCCAGGACCCTGGACATCTCATCACCCAGACCAACACAGCTGGATCAGCACTGGAACCAGGACTGGCATAGGCTTTCCCAGGGATGGAAGAGTGTGGAAGAGGGTGACAGCTGGTCTGTAAGCCAGAAAGAGTTTGTTGGAGAGGCTGATAAGAGTTGCCTTTGCCCCTGAAAGGAGTTCTACAAGGTTGTTGGCATGGAAACCAAGAGGAAGGAAAGATAAATGGGGGGCTTGTAGTTGGATGTTGGTGGAAAACAGCAGTGGAGACCACCCTGCACCAGTGAATATTATGTTGATTTATTGCAGACAATGAATAGGTATAAACTTTGTGAGAAGGTATAAAAAGACAGCATACTGTTAAAATAAACAGGTATAAGCCTTCTGAAATGCAGGATGTTTGTGTGTTGTGACTATCTCAACAGTGACAAGAGCTGGAAGAATTCGTCCAGCATCTGCTCCAAGTGCTGAGATCAGGTGGGGCTGAGGACCTGCTGGGCTGCAGCCCTGCAAGCGTGGAGCAGATCAAAATGCGGCAGCTGGAGACACAGGAAAAGGCCCAGGGCACCATCAAGGACCCGGATGAGGTCAAAACCAAGGTGGATGGAGCCATCAGGAACTGCAGCAAAGGTGAGAATGGGATGAGGAGCTTGAGAATGACATTCATCCACCAACGTTTCACCACAGCCACAATGTTTCACTTCGGCCCCAAAATCATAGTGCCCCTGGACGTGGATGAGGCTCAGCACTTGCAGGACTTTATCAGCAACTTCCTCTGGAGTTCTTATGGCCACAGAATGGGGGACCCCAGGATCCCTGGAGACCACCACAGACCCCCCATCACCATCAAACTCCTCCAGTGCCCACAGAATGGTGACCCTGGTGAACCCCTGTAGACCCTGCTCACTACCAAAACCAGGCTATGCAAAGCCAATACATTCCACCCCTCGCCTCTGTGAGTAATTAAAATCCACATTCATCACATAAGCTTCACTTAAAACAACAAAAACAATCAAAGTAAACAAAAGGAAAAATCCTTACACCAAAACCAAAACCACATCACAACACAGAACAAAAATGAATCACAAAATCCACAGATTTACACAAAATCCATCCCTTGAAGGGTCC
The DNA here is from genome assembly GCA_003676055.1 of Chloebia gouldiae. Taxonomy (NCBI): domain Eukaryota; kingdom Metazoa; phylum Chordata; class Aves; order Passeriformes; family Passeridae; genus Chloebia; species Chloebia gouldiae. The sequence goes on along the minus strand of QUSF01000044.1, from coordinate 163,111 downwards.
TTCACCACAATAACAACAAAAATTTTCCACTATCATTTTACTTTATAACTCTATTATTGTTCTGTCTGTTACTTCTCCCAGTTAGTATCCTTATCTTAAAATCCTCACGCTTGCCTGCATTCTCCAGAAAACAAATTGTCATGGCTTGTTGGTTTTGCACAGCCTGCTTTTGGTAGAGGGAGGACCACAGGAATGGCTTCTGTGAGAAGTTGCCAGAAGTTTCCACCATGTCTGGCAGGGCCAGTCCCTGGTGGCTCTGAAGATGGATGTGCCACTGGCCAAGGCTGGGCCACTTAGAGATGGTGGTTACACCTCTGTGATAAGATATTTAAGAAGAAATCAAAACAAAGTTTGTGGCCCAGTTTTAGTTCTAGAAGCCAGAGAAGAGGAGGAGGTGAGAACATGTGAGGAGAACAACATGGAGACATCAAAGTCAGGGGAGAAGTAGGGGGAGGAGGTGCTTCAGGCGCCAGAGCCAAGATTCCTCTGCAGGCTGTGGTGATGACCATGGTGAAGCAGCTGAGCCCCTACAGCCCTTGGAAGCTCTTGGGAATGCAAAAGCTCATCTGAAGCCCATGGAAGAGGTACCCATGCTGGAGTGGGTGGATGCCTGGAGGAGGTTGCAAGTAGAAGAAAAGATGGAGTGACAAACTGACCAAAATCCCCACCCCTGTCCCTGAGGTGTCAGTGAGATGGAGAGAGGGTCTGGGGAGAAAGAGATGGTTTTTAAGGGTTTATTTTACTTCTCATTCTTCTGCTCTGATTTTATTTGTAATAAATTCACTTAATATCTCTTAAGTTGTGCCTGTTTTGCCCTTGGAATGTTTTCTCCCAGTCCTTATCTCAACTCATGAACCCTTCATTAAACCTTCTTTGCTCTGCCCAGCTGTAACAGGAGAGAGTGAGTAAGCAGCTTTCATGGGTGCCTGGCATTTGGCCAGTGTCAAACCATGGCACCTGGGCAGAAGTCAGACCTCCACCAAAGCCACTCTCTAACTCCCCACTGCAGCTGGACAGGGGAGAGAAAATTTAATGGAGGGTGCATGGGTTGAGATAAGGACCCAGAGAGATCATTCATGAAATACAATCACAAAACAGGCTCAGCTTAGGGATATAAAGTGAATTTATTATTAACAAAATCATAGCAGGATAATGAGAAGTAAAATAAACCCTTAAAAATAGCTTCCTTCCTTCCCAGCTCTACCTCCTACCCCAGCAGTGCAAGAAGACAGGGAATGGGGATTGTGGTCAGTTCATCACCCGGGCTTCTCTCGCTGCTGAGGGAGAGTTTTTTGTCCTGCTGCACTGCAAGGTCTCTCCCATGAAATTCTCCAACATAAGTCCATCCCGTCAGGAGCAGCACCTCTCAGACAGCTGCAGCAGTGGGTCACTATTTCATGGGGTACAGTCCTCCAAGGACAGGCTGCTTCTCCTGGGAGCAGGGCCCCTCTCTCCATGCATTTCTCACAGCCCCCTCGGGCACATCCACCTGCTCTGTGTGGGCTCCTCCAGGGGCTGCAGGTGGGTCTCTGCTCCCCCCTGCCCCTCCCTGTGCTGCAGGGGCACAGCTGCCTCACCATGGGCTGCACCTCAGGCTGCAGGGGAATCTCTGCTCTGGCTCCTGGAGCAGCTGCTGCCCCTCCTCCTTCACTGACCCTGGGGCTGCGGGGCTTTTCTCCTCACATCTTCTCACCCTGCTCTGCTCTTGCTGAAATGAAAACTGTGGAACATTTTGTTTTGATTTCTTCTTAAATACATTCTCACAGAGGTGTTATCACTATACTGCTATTTCTAATTGTCCCAGCCTTGGTCAGTGGCACGTCCATCTTTGGACCCACCACGGATTGGCTCTGCTGGACATCATGGAAGCTTCTGGCAACTTCTCACAGAAGGCACCTCTCTGCTTTCCCCTTCCTCCACACCCCCCACCCCCATACACCATCAAAACAAGGTTGTGCAGAACCAACATATGAAGAAATGCAGCTGGGTTTGATCTGACATAGTCAGGTTCTGTGGTACTTCCTCAGTGTATCAACATGTTAATCTCTCTGGTAGTGAATTTTATTATGTGTTATTTGAAAATTCTCAGATTATGTTTTTCCTGCAAAGTACTGTCTCAAGACTTCCAAGTAAAAGGCCAGCAATCTGAATTGTCCTTTACTAGGTGATGGATCTGCTTCTGAGATTTAACCTTCAGCCAAAAATAAGGGGCAAACTTCTGATCACAGCGAGATTGTCTTAGCATAATATATTAATTATATAATTTAAAAATTGTTACGTATTTTTGGGCTAGATTGAACAATGTAGAGTTTCATAGAACTATAGAGCTTCTGCCACCTGCTGAAATGCAACCAGCAGTGAAGACAAGCCATCTCTTCTTATTGCAGAGTGTTGCAACTGGGCTCATCATTTTCAGGGAGGGTGCAGCTGCTGGTGCCAGGTATGGGAATAAACAGGACAGGTCTTTGTTTCAGAAAGCTTGAGAATCCACTTATTACCCCCGGGGAGGAGAGGCGGGATGGAGATGAAAGACCAGGCAAAGGCATGCTCCTGGGTTTTTTACTGGGTGTTGCAGGGGTGGAGTTAGGGTTCGGGTTAAGGGAGGAGATATTTGCAACACAAGAGGGGTAAGATCAAATTCCTGTCTCTTAGGAACAGGGGCAGTCCACAATCTCTATCACAGACAAGAGTAAAACAAACATAGTTGGCAGACATTTCCACCTTGGAGAGATGAGGGCACCATGTCTGGCAAGTGAGGATGCTGACAGCTGGAACAAAGCACCAAGAGACACTGATGTTCAACCATCATTTGGCCTCTCTTAATCAAGATTGGGTATTTTTCTGGAAGATAAGTCATATGTAGATCAATGAGTCAGGGTGAAGCTTTACAGCATCTGGCATATGGGTCAGACTAACTAAAGGTATCTTCCAATTTATATTGATTAATCAGCTAACCAGAGGAGTGAATGATAGATCATGCATTCAGTGAGAACCAGAGGCAGGAAACAAGGCAGGCAGGGTGGATGAACTCCTCACCTTCAACTGTGCAAATTCCTGCCCCTTAAATAAATAAAGCTATAACATATTGACATGGAATCCTGATTTAGCCTCTGTGTGGTAGGGCTTTTTTCCTTAGGAGACTCTCTGTTTCTCTCCATGCTTTTTGTTTATTTGTTTTATTATGAGACAAAGGATAGGAGTAGTATGCAACTTTCTTTTGTAGCTCATGGTTTTATATCCTACATTTGAAAATGAAATGTAGCATGAAATTTACTTTTTGTAGTAATGTGAAATTGGATCAAGTAAAAGCAATTTCTGTACTCTTAGCAGAGAGAGACCCTTAAAAAAGGCTGCAAGGCCTCCATTCAGTATTAAAAAATAACCATCAGATTTGGACCTTGTCTCACTGTGATTTTATTACCATCTAATATATGACTGATATTGAATTATAGATTGATCACCATATCAAGCCACAAAATTATTATATTTTCCTTTTGCTCTAATATATTGTTCAAATTCTTTCTATCTCTGACTCAATAAAAGGCATCAGACTCTACACAGCTGCAGCTAAAAGAACTTCCACCATAAAACATTGGCTCTGTTTGCAGCAACTAGGACAATGGTTTTTATTTTAATAACAGTGTTCAGTGATTCATGTTAATAAAAAATCCTCAAGAAGTATAGGCCTTCAATGCTTGGATTTTTTTTTTAATTAATTATTCTCCCATTTGATTATGATAGTACAGTTCAGAAATCTCTGGAAAAAGTGTCATATTATGACAATTACTGTTATTCACCCTCAGGCTAGCAGAGTAGATCAGCTGCCTGGGAAGTTGCAGCAAAATAAGGAGGAAATATCATAGCCTCTTACCCAGTGGCTTCCCTTTGCTCTTGGTCCTGCTGTGCAAGCTGGGTGACAAAACAGGAACTGTCACACCACTGCCCAGCTTCCCCCACACATCTGCCTGGCAGCACCATGCAGCAGCATATGCTCTGCCACAGCCCACAAGGTACAAAACAGCCCTGGGGTACAAGAAGAGAAGCTCTTGAAAGAGATGCTATTTACCAACCCCATCAAAAAAAAAAAAACCCACAACAAACCAGACCTCCTCAAATAAAACAGCTCTGAGACTAAACTGATCCCTAGCAGTCATCGAAAAAACCCTCCTCACAGTGAATATTAAATAGCACTAATACACACCAGTTGGCAGAATAAGTGAAGTGTGGGTTCCGCCATGCATCCGTAATGCTGGCAGCCTGTGCATGGGGAAAACAAGTCCACTCAGAGAGCAACTCTCTTCTTTGCATACTTCTGCATTGCCATGCAGAGTACCTAGCAATACTGCTGAGCCCCTGTGGTTTGAGTAAATAAACAGTTCCAGTTTGTAATTAGTATGAAGCAAAATGATAAAATATAATGAGAAATGAGACCTTCACCAGGCTATAAATAATTGTTTCTGACACAGCACTGAAGAGTGATTTGTCCATGTACAAGAATAATGCAGGACAAACAGCAAAATATGAGAGCTTTTATACATGAATAAATTAAAATTATTACACACACATGCATAGTATGCACAGAAAGTTCACTGACAAAGTTGCTGTTCCTCCGAAGCCATAGTGGTGGAATCACCAAACTCAGACAAGTACTCAGATGCTTGGCTTCACCTGCTCAAGCAGCCTTACCACAGGAAAGGGATTAGCTACCAGTAACAGCTTAGGCAGGTGCAGAATGAGCTCCCAGACAGCAAAACTGCTGTTAGTTTTGAGAAAGTCTGTTTCCATGGTTTCTACGAAAATATTCCAGGTAACATCAAACCACTTGCTCATCCTATTTCAGTGATATTCCCTCTCCTGATGGCAATGGTGCAACAAAAATCCTTGCCCTAGCATTCATGCCTTTCAACTGGAGATTGTCCATTCCAAGTCAGGGAGCCACAGGTTGAGCTCCTTGCACTCTGACATTTTGCAGAAGAGATGGGTGATGGTGCCCAGGTCACTATGGCTTGCCTGGATCCACAAGCCCCAGGAATGGCTCAAGGCATCACCACATCACTGGAGCTCTAAAACTTCCCAGTTGCCACTCCAGGATGCAGATTCCCTCCTCACCTGCCACATTTGGTCAACAGCACTTTGTGTCCCTGCTGTCAGCTGTAAAGACCTCAAGGACCCCAAGGGCCTGCCCAGATGCCCATAGCACTAGGAAATGTCACCTAGAAGGGTGTGAGCACACAGCACCTGCCCGAGTGCCCAAGCCACCAGCTATGGGCTCTCCTGGAACACCACTTTGTAAAGGATAATGAAATACTCCTGAGGATGGGGAGAAGGTGAACATAGCCATGCTTAGAAGTGTGGTTGGAGCTCACATCCTTTGGGTTATGGTCTTACTTCATCCAGGGGCTAACATTAAACAATATTATTACAAAATAGAAAAACATAATCTGGATTTAACTTTTCTCTTTTTCTCTTTTCTCTTTTTTTTTTTTGTTTGTTTTGTTTTGTTTTGTTTTTATTACAATGAAAGTAATTTGTCCACAGTACAAATTAATGTGAAATTAATGTGGATTACAGTAAGCACACATCAAAATGGGTGGCTGGTCCCTGTGAGAGCATGAAACATCCTGGAGCATTTAGCCATTGGAAACTATTGGCAAAAAGCAGTGGAATTTTTCTCTTGAAATAGAGTATGGATAAACTAAACAACAGAAAGAAGAATTTTTAAATCTAGGAGGTATGTGTTTGGCACTACAGCAAAAGGTGCAAACTGCCAATAATCGTGTCAGGCTGGAAGTGGGAGGGCAGTGGTAAGCCACAAGAGTCTCTGGACAACAGGCAAGATGACATGCAGAAGTGGGCTTGGTAGACATGTGAATAGGAAAACAAGAAGTGATAGACAGGGATAGTGGGAGATTGTATTTGATAGCTCAGGAAGGCTTGATTTCTATTTGCGCATCTGCAGGCAGACAAAGTTCCATCTGAAGTTTGTTTTGTTTTTCATAGTGCTGATGCTGGGTGGCATGAAAGAATGGTACTTTTATCCTTGTTGTCTCTGCAAGAGGTTCATTCTCATCATCACATGTGACTCAGCCTCAGTTTCACAGCTTTTTATTAAGGCCACCAGAACTGTAGCCATAAATAGAACCCAAAACTCAAAATGGTTTGAGTCTAAACGTAGAAAAATGCTTTTCTGCAACTACATTTTTGTCTCTGATGACATACTGCAGAATGATCCATCCCTGGCTGAAACACCATGGAAACCCTTCAGATACTACACTGATGGGGGTTCTGTAAAAATCTGTATAAAATCTGTACCATCCTGATTATAAATGCATACACAAGTGAGAAGTGAGATGTTAATACTATGCATTAGAGCGTCTGCAGGAGCACACTGTGAATTGCTTAATGTAGTGCCTTCAGAAGTTTATTCTTTGGTGTAAGTCTAAATTTGGTGAAAGAAAAAACAATCTCTGTTCAGATCATATGGGAAAATATTGTTTAATGTCATTAATATTATTTTAAAAATTACTTACAAGGTTGCTGGTTTTTTTACAACAAAGCAGTCCAATTCTGTAGACTCGGGGGCCAATATCCTTGCAGCCAGGTCACTGGAAGAGCCTGCTGGTGTCTCATAGCACTGTCCCCACAGCCTGCTTTGGCCCAGCACTGGGCATTATGTGGATTTTTCTGCGCTGGTGTCCACAAAGAGTTGGGGTGTTCAACAGGACCAGAAAAACCTGGATCTTTATAACAAGGCAGAAGGCTGTTGCTCAGCCATGGTCTCTAGGGCTTAAAAGCATCAGCAGCAGAGAGTACATGCATTCATGCATGACTAGTGTGTGAGAGACTAAACATCCACGAACACTGCATTATTTTGAAGAATAAACAAGTAACATTGGGTGCATTCACTGCCTGGGTAGTCCGGAGAAGCCTTCGTTTTTCACTTTGAGTGATGGTGCTGGTCACCTCACTCCTCACCACCCTCATGACTGCTGCACATTCTGAGTAGAAAGAGGGAATTACATTTTAGGGGTTACTAGCACACATACCTGTGGTAAGTACATTGTGCTTACCACACATACTGTGGTCCTGTGTAATGAAAGGCTGCCCTCAAAGGACAAGGCAATTATTCCTCTTGCAGGGGGTGAATGTACAGGATTTCTGCAAACTGGGAAGAGTGACAAAAATGTTCCTAACAATTCAGACTGGTTTGATTTTTTTGCTCATGGATGATGACAAAGCTGTCCAGAAAACTTTATTTAACACAGCAGCTCCTGCTGTTTCAAGACAGAAGAATCCCAGGTATACACAGAAGTGTGGTACACCCCTGCAGAAGATGCTGACATTACAGATCCACATGCTTCTCATTTAAGGGAGGTGGCAGGTTGTGAAATGGGCAGCTTTTAATAATCCTTGGTCACAATTTCTATGCAGACTCTTTTAAAGGATCCCTAAACAATGTGCCAGGCTCCCATGGCTACCATTAGCGATGGTACTATGGGCATCTATGATTATAGATAATTATTTGCCATGGTTATGAACAATTTATTGACCTTTTGGATTTCTTTATTAAGTTAGCCATGATTGTTTTACTAGCTTACCCATACTAAAGTGCTTAAAACAAAAATGTAATGTAAACACATTTATTTCCCAACTGTGTTTTTCAAACAAAAACAAAAGCAAAAACTCCCTACTGAAAGATAAAAATGCCAGTAGGAAGTAGTGTTCTGAAAAAAGGACAACTGCTGCTACTGACATATCACATCTACCTGCCTGCACATACACAGACATGTCTATTCTGTTCCAGGCTTTGGAATTGCCCAGAGACTTGTCTCCTTGCTGGGCCATTGCTCTCACTTTCTGTCTGACCCTGCTGGCATTTCCAAAAGAAATCTCCCTGACAGATGAACTAATATGGTCTTTCATTTTCTAATAACCAAAACTCATCGCTAGAATACCCTGCTGTAACAGAGGAGGAAAGAGCTAGGCAGTGAGGAGCTGGAGACCTACTGACTGACCTGAGATTCAGATACTGAATCAAAGCTTTTGCAATATTTTTCCTCACAGTTAAGCTTTTCTTTTTGTCCTTCTACCATTGACAAACCAAACCAAACCAAAGCAAAACAAAACAAAACAAAAAACAGGAAAAAAAGCAGGGTTGCATGCTGCTGATGTCACATGGGAAGCTTCACAGCTTTCCTGTATCTGCTTTCCATGCAGAGCAAGGAAAGCATACACAGCAGCAGCATGAGTAGTAGGAAAATGGACATGCTGCCTCATTTACCTTCCTTCATAGTCCTAGAAGTTGTAGGTTCTGCATCCTAGTTGAGATTTTACTCTCAGTCTGTAGTGGGTTATTTATGAAGTTTACAGAAGACATTCCAACAGTGCAGAAGAAAACAGAAAGAACATGCTTGTTTAGAACACACCATACTCTTAGGCAATGCTGCAAAACATTCTCCCAGAAACCTTTAATTCTCAAAAAAAAAAAAAAATCAGCATTGTTTCAGTGTGTACTGAAACCATTTGCCTACCCTTGAAGAATATATAACAGCAGAAGATAGCTAAAATTAGCTTTTCTGCTCACGAGGACTGAGCTTCCACAGTTAATGCTATACACATGGCACCCATGACTTCCTGTTGGAGAAGTCTAAAATCCAGAATTCTGTCCCAGGCAAAAACAACACACTGCTGAACATCAGAGAGACAATTAAATAAAAAGCTTTTTTGCAAAAATTCCCACTTAGTGGATGTTATATTTTGAGCTATCACAGGCATGGTTGGTAAGAGTTAGCATGTTTTGAAGAGAAAGTTTTTTCTAAGAAAAAAACTTGACTTAAATAGGACTTGTGGTTTCATGAAGGAAGGCTGGGAAAAAAAGTGCACAGCAGATAGATACAGGAGGGTAATTTTAGTGATGATAATTTTATAAAGATTCAGCCTGGAATAAAAACCTTACCAAGCAGCATCTCCTGCTTTTCAGGGGTATTGGCAGGGCAATGACAGTGGTACCCAGTTCAGACAGGAATGGCAAGCTAGGGGGAATGTAATGATGACCAAGTTCCAGGCAGCAAGAGTCAAATTTGTTACAATTTCCTGCTGTTGTCTAAACCACCACAAAGGTTTGAGCAGAGCAAGACAAGGAAACATACATTGAGACTTCTTTGAATGCCCCAGCAGCAGCAGTGCATGTTACCACTGCCCTGGTTCACCAGTCACTGTCATGGGTAAAGCCAAAAAGAAACATCCTTCCCAGAACCCCAGAGAGCACAAACACGAGTAATGACAGTACAAAAACTGTGTCAGCAGAGGCACAAACCTCATCCCTTTTCTCTGAGAGTCCCTGCCTTCACTTGTTCTGCCCCCCACACAGGGCCGTGATGCTCCACCTTAAAATAAACCCAAACCCTCCATTTCTGTGACCAAATGAGCACTTCACAACTTGCCTCTTGAGATACCCATAAATTGTCTTCCATATGAAAGTTTAAATTTCTCCATAACCAGCACATTTGATCCTGAGCTAATAATGTTTCAGCACAAAAAGCTTTTTTCCTTCCCTCAGCATTTACTATCCAGCATATTTATTACAAGATATTATATATCCCCTGACCTTTGTTCGACCTGGCTAAAGGAGCTAAGCTCATCAGAGGAAATGTTGTAATTATTTTAAAACACAATTACCAGTTCTGCTAACACGAGAGAATAGAGAGACTACAAAGTCAAGGGACTTCAGTAGTAACAATTAAAATGGGAAGGTGCCTTAGAGGTTTTAGCTGGAGATGATCATTAATTTTCCAAATACGTGTTTCCCCATGAGACACAGAAATGAACAAGTCTTCTGCTAAGGATAAGGATAATTCACTTTACACTCCACAATATGAAACGTGTCCAGCATCCAGCCAGCCTCCAGCTGGAACAGTTCTTTGCACATCTTCTGGTCTTTGCCGATGTGGGTCTCAGGAGGCGCCTCCAGCCACGGTGCAGGCAGTGCATGCATGAGCTGTAGCAAGAGGCAGAATACTGGCTGTGCCAAGGAACACTGTTCCACAGGTTATTAGTGAATTTGTTTTCCACTGACATAGACTGTTAGACCCATTTGGCTTTATGTCCAGTTGAGTCTCTTCTCAGACTTCTTTGAAAGAAAAAACAACCCCTAATTTCTTTTCTTTATCCAAGTTGTGATTTTAGGCCACTTATGGTTTACTTTGAAGTGTCAGAGGTTGTATGGCAGCTAAAAATTAACTGACTCCACCCTGGAGAAAGGGTCAGTGATTAAACTAGGACCAGTCCATATGCCAAACACTCAATTTCCAAGAAAGAACAGTAGAAAAAAGTTCTTGATTTAAATTACAGTGTCCTCCAAGAAGTGAGTGGCTGAACTAACTGGACATGAAGCTATGCCTGGAACATGGCACTGGTTACCAACACCTGGGAGGAGGCACCCTGGAAGGGCACCCTGGAGGCATTTGACTCCTTGTTCAAATTAGAGTCCTGCAGATGTGATGGGCACATTACTAATACAAACCTACTCCGGAAAGAAGAATTAATCAGCTGCTGAACCCTCTGCCCTCTCTGTCCCACCGTGCTTAAATCATGGTGAGTCTTAGATCATCTCTATGTGTCCAAGAAATGTATTATATGTAGATAAATAATATGAGTCTGTGTGAAACCCTGTGGTGGGTTAACCCCACCTGGCAACTAAGCACCACATAGCCACTCACTTACCCTCCACAACCCAGCCCCTCCCTGGTGGAATGGGAAGGACAATCAAAAGTAAAACTTGTAAGCTGAGATAACTGAAAAGGAGCAAAATATAACAATAATAATAAAATGATATAAAACTCAAGAAGAAAACAAGTGATGCACAATAAATTGCTCACCACCTGCTGACCGATGCCAAACCCTGTCCCCAGTACCTGATTGACCCCTTTTCAGGTAACTCCCAGTGTTTGTGTGCTGGCCATGTCAGTCTGTGTATGGAACATCCCTTTGGCCAGGTCCCTTTTGCCTCTTGGGCACCTGACTGCTGCAGAGCACAGGACACTGGAATGTCCTTGACACTGGGTAAGCATTAATTAACAACAATCAAAACACCACTGTGCCTCCAACATGATTCTCATACTGAATCCATAACAAAGCACTGTACTAACTATAAAGAAAAATTATCCTAGTCAAAGTCAGGACAAAGTTTCTTCTATAAATGTTAGAGAAATTGCTTCCATTTGCATAGAGGAAGAAAAATATCTTTGTCCTGCAGTCTGATAAAGCTTGTAAAAGCTGTTAGGAGATTACTTCTCTTCCTCATCTGTAGTTTGTTTTTCTCAAACTGTTACATTTTCATCCATGAGCAAAAACATGCTAATGTAATACTACAGCTATTTCATGGCAAACCAGTTTACATCCTGCACGTGGCCTTATGGACCTTTGGTTCAGTCCTGGTACACTTCACGAAGGTTACAACAGAGAACACAGCTTAAAGTTCCTGGCAGAAGCTGGATGTGAGTAAATAGCTCCAGATGACAATTAGGCTGTCTGCAGGAAGTGCTGAGCCACTTGAATCACACAAGAGCCTAGGGCATCACCACAGAGCTGCCTCATTGATTACCTGCCCCACTGCCTGCTCAGGCTGCACACCAGAAAAGGGAGATGGGGGAAAAAAAAAGGGCTTGTGTTCTCATGGATACTGGCTGCATTCATCTGTATGGCAAGTGCCTCTCTCATTGCTCCGAATGATTTAAGCCTGGTCTTCCCTAGCTTTCCAGAAAGCATTATTTTGATTTACAATAGCTGATCTATGAAAGAGATGCATATGTGCTCAGGAATAGTGCCTCTTCCAGTGCTGGAGCTTCTGGACAGAGCCTTGATGCCAGCCAGAGCTAGGGACATGGGTTTGCTCTGAACACATGAAGGAGCACTTTGCTGCATGCCAAGGCATTATGCAGGGTTCGAGGCAGGTTGCAGGGATGTGCTGCCCATCCCCATGGCATCAGCTGCCTCCTTCGTTGCAACTGCAATAGAATCAGAAATTCAAGCAACTTCATTACTTTCCTACCTGCTTCAGCCATGTAGTGACAGCTTTAATTAGTGTAGATAATGCCACAAGAATAAAATCCTGACATAATGTAATGTCTCTGGGTGGTATGTAAATGTCAAGACAATCATGAAAGGGAAGTGTTGCAGCGAAACAAATGCAGTATTTTCATTTACCGAGTGATAGATGAAGATGCAAATGTCACCACATGGCTGAAGGGTGCTGTGCAGATAACAGGAGGTGGCTCACTGTAGCATGCTGCTCAGGCTGGTGTGCACCATTGCTCCTGGGAAAGGGATGACCCAAGCAATTTGTACTAGAGCTGGCCAGGAGGACATGCCAGGAGCAGGCTTTGGTCATTCATCATACACTCACTGAATAGTTTGGTTGGTAGGGAGCCTTAAAGATTATCTAGTTCCAGCCTTCTTGCCATGGGCAGGGAACCTTCCACCTGACCAGTCTGATTCGGACATTTCAAGGGATGGAGCACCCATAGTTCCTCTGGGCAACCTGTTCCAGTGACTTATCAACCTCACACTGAAGGATTTCTTCCTAATATCTAATCTAAACTTAGCTCCTTTGAGTTTAAAGCCATTCCATTGAGTCCTGTCACTACATGCCCTTTTAAAAAGTCCCTCTCCAGCTTTCTTGTAGATGACCCCCAGAGATACTGGAAGGTGCTCTACAGTCTCCCCAGAGATTTCTCTTCTCCAGGTTGAAAATCCCCAACACTTTCAGCCTCTTTGGTCTATATGTTGTAGGATACATGCTTGCAGCTCTTTCCTCACTGGATTAATGCTGCCTCTATCTGATGTGATACCTGTCTTGTCCATAAATCATGTGTAGGCAAAAGAAAACACAGCTCCTTGAGGAAGAGATGGGGAGAGAGAGGCAGAGAGGACCCTTTTCCTCCTTCACACAGTGAGGATTTGGGCTCCAAGGCACCTTGACAGGATAATAGTAGTAACAGGATATAACCTGGAAACAGGACTTCAGCTTCAAGATGATATGCCTTTAAATTAAATTAGCCTTTATGTTCTGTTCAAATCATAATTTAATTTCACTGACATTTTCAGAAGTCTACAACAATATACGCAGCACAATTAATGCATTAAAAATTAAAATGGCAAGTCAGGAATAAGCTAATAAATGAAAAAAAAAGAATTTTTTTTCTAAAAGGGAACAATCTCTTTCTTCTTTTTACCTCATTTTTTACTGTTGGCATTGAATGATATTTTCTATTTCAGGATTTTTAAATGCGGACCCAGGTTTCATGAGCATGTGTAGCTCCAACCACTGAACACCACCAGGTCCCCAGGTCATGATCACAGCTCTGTGCAACCTCCCAGCACCTCATCACAACAGGAGCAGCCCAAGGCTGCCACACACAGCACAAGAACACGTGCAAGAGTTTCACATGCACTATTTACTGTGTGGCTGAGGATGATTCTCATCCCCTTCACTCCTGCTGAAAAAGAACCCAACAGCAGTAGGAAACGCCAACCAAGACCTTGCAGTTGGAGGAGCTTGTAATTTTATGCAGCTCCTGAATCCCTGAGGAAATATCTCGGAGTAGCAAAAAGATTATCTGCCTTTTTATTCAGCCACAAAGGGATTTATCTAAGAGAGGTGCTACAACAGAGGAATTCCCTCATGTGATGATGACAAGAAAAATTTTGATATATTATTTAGACAAAACAGGCTAAAGCTCCATGTTATTCAAAGTGAATTCCAGTTAAAAGCAGGGTTTTCATAAGCAGGCAGCTTAGGCAAAAAAAAAAATCAATGATTAAAAATGTCAGTTGATGGGCATCATCTAAGAAATTATAGAAACGACCAGAAAACACTGTAATTTAGACAGGTTAAAACAGGCTCTAGAAAAAAGCAATCAAACTGTTTTCTCTCTACACATTAATGACATCCTTTCCTTCAGCAATAAATTTTTCCAGCAGTGCCCCGCATTGTGGGGAAATTGCAACACATGAATTTATTTTCCAAGTAGGTAATTTAAAACAATATTAAAGCAGAACAAAGCCAAATTGTTACATTTCTTTCCTCTGAAGGACTGAAGGTCAGTCTTCCCTACTGTCAATATTTTAGTCTTTAATGCATCTATTTTCTTAAGATTTTTGTTTTCTTTTTGAATCAGATAAACCCTTAGATAGGATAGCCTGATTTTTGCAGCTAATGCTGCTTCAGAAGGCAGGTCTCCTTTGCCCCTTTCCCCTGTTTTTGTAGGTTTCCTGTCATGAGCACCCTCCTGCAGCAACTGCCCATGAGCATGCCTGCAAGCTGTGGGTGAGAGTCAGAAAAGTGATTAATGGAAACAGCTTCCCCGTAGTTCAACTGCAAAGATCGACTGCCTCCCAGACAGGAATACTGCTCCAGTTTTGCCCACTTCCAAAAAACTGAGTTTATCTGCAGACAGTCTTGTCCTCAGTAAAAAAGTTCTTGTCGAGCTGATCACATCCCATTGAAGGGGAGGGCAGGCCACATTTGGGGGATGTGGTCATGACTCTGGAGCACGGGAGGTTGTGGAAAACCAGTGAAGCCACTACAGACTGAGCAGAGCCTTGGAAGGAAGGACCAGACTGCAGGGTACATCAGGGACTAAAGGGATTTTGTTGGAGGTTTCATCTGGTTGTTTTTTCTTTTAAACCCTCAATTCTATTCAGTCTCATTTTGAAATTTTTTGTCAATCTTTCAGTTTGCTGCTCAGGCCCTAGGGTTCAAAGCCTTTTAGTTTCCTTGGCAATTGTGGCAAGGGAGTGGTGCTGCAGCTGCCCTCAGAGCTAGCACTGGCTGGAGGCCCATCAAGAAAGGGGGATCTATCCATAGACCATTCCATTTTCATTCAAAGGCAATATGAATGAGCTTAATAAATAGAAAGAATGCAAAGGGTTCTAAAATTTCATTATTTGTAATATTACAGGCTGTGTGACTTGGAAAAGCATCTTTGGATGTCACCCCCCTGCTCAAGCAGGTCACCCAAGGGCCAGTTGCTCAGGGCAGTATCCACTCAAGTTTTGAACCTCCTCAGGCATGGAGACTGCACAC
Organism: Chloebia gouldiae; assembly: GCA_003676055.1. Lineage (NCBI taxonomy): Eukaryota > Metazoa > Chordata > Aves > Passeriformes > Passeridae > Chloebia > Chloebia gouldiae. Next base: position 148,026 of record QUSF01000044.1, on the reverse strand, counting down.
CCTTTCTGGGCTGCCCAAGGCATGAGGAAGGAGCTGATAGGCATGATATCACCATCATAAGTATTTCAGTTTCAGCTTTTCTAACACATGGCAATGTAGAAAGTAGTTTCTCTCTCTCAGCTCATGCCTAGCACAACTATAAAAGTCAGTTTCCACCAACTTCAGATGTATCCGGTCAAATATTTTTCCCACTAAACTAGTGAATCAGAGAAATGTCTAGCTTGGAAAATATCTTTAAGATCATCAAGTTCCAACTGTAAGAGGCAAGGATGAAAGACTACAAAGAATTAGAAAGTGCCTATTGCTGTGAGCAATCCACAATTCCTCTGGTGTGAATGTACTTTCAGCAGCATTTGACACCTGTGCTGGGCCCCAGAGCAAGAAGGGAAGGCTGCCTTTGTCTGGCAGGCTCTGCAGTGCCTGAGCACATCATCCTGAACAGTTATGATTCTGGTAGTAGGTTTATTGGCAGACACAACACCTTGTCTTTTGCTCAAGCTTGCCCTGTCTGAATACTACTGCCTCTGTGAATTATCTTACAACGAGACTTCAATGCCAGCAAGCATTTGTCATTATACCAAGCATGGGGAACCAGCTAACCAGCTGACCTCCACTGTTGAGTGTCTTTCCACACCAGGGGCTAGCAGGAACACAAGCACTGTTCCATTCCATTGCCATTGCTGGCAGTGTGCTTGATGGCTGCAGCCTCATTGTCCTCCCCAATAAACCTGTGCCAGCAGCAGAACAAAGCCTGTGAGCTTCCCCACAGCACCCCACTGTCCCTGGTGCCACACAGAGCAGCCTCACTGGGAAGCACTGGCTGAGATTTTAGAGTTTGCTGCACCAGCATTCTCCCAAACAAATTTTCCTGGGAAGGGCATCTAATACTGTTCCCAGCAGGTGCCTGCCATTGTGCCTCAATCCTACCAGTCAGCTCAGCCCTTGGGAGCAGCTGCTTGGATGGTGCAGTCTGGGAAGTTTGCAGCCTGGATGTCAGCACACAGTCTGGGCACAGCCCTGGCAATATGTGCTGTGCAGTAAGGGCAAGCCCCTCAGATAGTGAGTTTGGGTTAGTCTTTCTTCCCTTTCCTTGGTTTTTTCACCTGCAGAGGAAGGAATGCTCACAGGAAGTACAGCAGGGCTTGACCCTTTTGTGTTTCACCTCCCCCGGAGCCATTCCAAATCAGCCCTACTGCACCCACTCAGTGTCATCACTACCCTCATGTTTCAAGCTGCTCTGCTTGAAATCCCCTTTGGGGTTCATTTATTTCACTAATAACACTGTCTAACTGCCTGGGTGAACCTGTAAGCCCCTTTAGGAGTACACCAGGGAACAGCACCATCTCCTTGCTGTTTCACCACTCCTGGATGTGTAGGGCTATGCAACTCCTGATTTGAATAATAAAGTTGATGAGGTTTAGGGCTAAGTTTAAAGAAGGATCTTTTTTCTGCCTGACACAGAGGACAGCAGATGTCTTCTGCAAGGGACCCCGGCAAGATCTGGAAATATCAGTTTCCCTGGGGCAGCTCCTGCTGTTTTGGTTTGCCAAGCAGTCCCTTCCAGGGACTGGGGGGTCGAGGCTGGTTGGGAGCAGTAAAATCTGGGAGAGTTTGCCTCTCTTTTCACAGGCCACTGAGGCTGAGGCAGGCCCAGCACCTCCATTAGATCCCAGTTCAGCCTCCAGCTGATGCCTTAACCTTTGCTGTGGTTTTACTTGCTCCCCAATGGTCCAGGGATGTTTTAAATCCTTACCAGGTGGGATGAAGAGTAAGAGTGGCAGGGAGTGACACATAAAGAGACAAAGGACAGAAATAATTTTTATCTCTTAATCTGAATATACCAGGACAAGGCCTGGTACCTGACCCTCAAGTTATTAATGTACCTGTCCTGTTTCCCTCAGGGATGTTCTACTGCATCCCTTTGAAGAAGGCTATTTGGATACACTAAAATAAAGGAAGTATTTGCCCAGTCCCTCCTACTCTGACACATCCAGCAATTATAGGCTGACATCCAGAGCTGAGCTTGAGTTTCTCTAGGATCTAAAAGTTATGGTTTCGGTCTTCACATTTGCAAACCTGGTTCCACAAGTCTCTTACTGTGCAGTAACTCACCTTGTGGATCTTTATGAGCCCATATTTCTGGAAAGAATAAGAAAAATTTATTTTTCTTATTGCTGCATATGTGTAATACCACAACATTATCTTGCTTCTCTTAGAAACATTTCTGAGCACATGAAGGGAGTGAAATCATAGATAGCCCTTCCAAATTCTGGCTTTTATGAATTGAAAACCAAGTAGTAAAAATCACCCATCACCCCTGAGATAAACAAAGATTGAGAATTTAAAGAAGAGGGGGTGAGTCTCCCTGAGCAAGTATTCAGAGAGAAGCAGCCAATTACCTTCACCAGGTGCCTGGGATGTTGTACCCTGGGGCCAGGATCACTGCCCAGCTGTGGAGTCAGAGAGAGAAAGGTAAGTGAAATTCAGCAGTGAGAACTGGAAGGGAGGGAAACCAACACTGCAAAATCAGCCCTGTGCATCAGGAGATCACTTCAAGGTAGAAAGGGAACACCTAAGAAAGCCATGAATATTCCATAAAACTTTCACTTGATTCAATCAGTCATTGTTACAGTGGATGCCATCATACACGTCACCATATGATAGTTTTTGTGCTCTCTCTGAAGCATGCATGACTGCAGGACAGTGCCTACCACTGTGAAGTGCTGATAAGCTGTGCTGAACCCCGTATACCTTCACATAAGCAATCAGAACAGTGTTTTGCAGAGTTTCACATCCTATGGTACCCATCAGCAGCTACCCAAACCCCAAGTCTAGAGCTGTGCTACTTTGATCTTGTGAAAGTGCACTAAGCTTCATCAGGCAATCACGGCCCTGCTCATATTGCTTCATTGATCCTGTAATAAAAATGTTTCCCTTTACTCCAAACACCACCCACAAACGAGGTATTCACAGGCATCATTGTCTGCTCAGCTGTGGACAGGTCTGCTCTCCATCCTGGTTATAGTTTTCAACAAAACAAATCACTCTGTTTCTGTAAGCAGAGATGCTGGCTCATGAGGCTGGTTAATATGTTAAGAGGTGGAAAAACATGGGTTTGGTTAAGAAACCAACACTTGTGCACTCCAGTGGTATCCTCATCATTTGGGTTGGCAGTGAATTCCTTAGTTCTATTCCATTAGTGTCAGATGATGACAGTGCTTCCTGGAAGGAAAACCACACTTGATATATCTAGTGTGTAAGAAAAAAACCAAAAACCTGCCAGTGGGGTGTTTCCTCATGTCCAGGCAATGATGTGATGTTGACCCCTTTGGGGATCTAAACAATTTCCAAGATTTTTAAACTGTTTCAGAGAGTTCAGCCAAGACCCCAAACCTCTGAACATATCACTTTTGGAAATGTACTAAGTGGGATGCACCCTTGAGGGAGAGTCCAGGCAAAGCAGGCAGTAGGGCAAGGGGCCAACAGGGATCCAAGCAGTTTGTCTGTCCTGCCCTCTCCTCCACTGTCTAGCACAGGCTGTCCACCAGGAAAGCTCCTTTGTCCAAAACTAAGCTGCTCTTTAAGCTTCAAAACCTCAGCTACAGAATCATTACTTTCAAAAACCCAAAAGGCTGGTTCTTTGCCAATGTGGAAAGAAACTTTGAAAAAGCATTTGTTCCCCTGCCTTGCAGGAATTGCTCAAAACCTCACAGCACTGGGGATGGACAGTGTTTTTTGCTCAGCATTTTTTGCTCAGTTATCTACATCTTGAAAGCTGCTCTCTGGTCAGCCCTGAGAACAACTTCCCAGAGAACATCTAGAAGCTGCTTATTTTATTTTGCAAATACATTAAAATATAAATGCTTCTGTTGCACTAAGAAGGAATATTTTTATATTTTTCTCTTTTAAATGGATTTTTATTCTGAACTGTTTTATTTTGCATTTCATTGAAACGAAATGTTCTAAATAGTAGATTTTAAATTAATATTTATCTCATTTTGTAAAGGAAATGTTATGCTTTTGACTTCCTTTTCATTTTGCTGTGAAAACAAATAGCAACAATCTGTGGCCTTCCCAGGAAAAGGGGTATTGAATTTCATCCAGATCTGGTTAAAAAATCTCAATTGTTATGGTCTCAAGCATACATATTGTGGAGTTTTCTCAGTATCTTTACAAAACAGTGATTCCCCCCCCCCCCATTTTTCCTGAAGTTAACAAAGATTAGTGAGCTAGCAGAAGGGGCTAGGGAAGAGCCTAATTTGTTGCTTCTTAATGGTACAGATGTAAAACATTATCTAGATCCCTATTTACAGCTAATAGCAAGATAACATACCCAAGAGACAAATCATAGGCTCTGTAAAGTGCATGATAGCTCTGAAACACAGCACCCCACAGCATTCAGCAAATAACAAAGGCTTGCAAAGGCATTATTAAGTTTATTGTTAGAGAGTAATGATGATGTGAATGGACACAGGACTATAAATAATATAATTCCATGAAGGGCTGCCAGGAGAAAAAATTGAAACCACCACCATTGTGGCATGACTGTGGAAGTGAACAGGGGTGAAGCCCTACTGAGGGTGATGGAGGAGAGTCCTGGACCAGCTGCTCTGAAAGCTGGTGGGAGGGTGCTCAGCCACTCCAGTGACCCTTACTTAAAGGGAAAAAAACTGGTCTGAAATCCCATTTGTTTGCCTTCAGTTCTTGTTCCCAGGTTTTTGCCAGTGTTGCAGTTTCCCTGAGAGGGAATATTTCTTTTGCTGAAGTGTTGGCTGGAGTGGCATGAGATGCCAGGGTGGAGGGGCCCCAGGCATGCTGAGGTGGGTGGATACCCAAAATCAGGCAACACAGCTTCAGCAACAAAGCTTTCAGCTTTGATAAAAGGAAAAAAATCGTGATTTTTTTTTTAATTTCCTGCTAAGAGCAGTCTCATTTGCCAGACTAAAGCACTTTCCTCTCATGCTATCTTGTGGCAAAGCAGGAAACCTGCCCTGCTGACAATTCAGGAACACATGCCTCTCCCTGTGTTCCATGCAGCACTTCCCTCTGGCCCCACAATACTCTACACAGCATGATAAATCCCAATAAATAGTCATGTAATAGCTTCATCTTTTTCTAGGGTTATTTGAGGACTTCCATTGTGAGCAACCTGGGAAACTGCCTTGAACAACAGTATCCTGTAAGTCCCTTCAGCCACAATGTCAGAGAAACGACCCCATTGTAGGGGCGTGGGTGGAGGTTGCACTGTCCCTTGTGCCTGCTCTCTTGGAGCAGGTTCACCCTTGTCAAAAGAATGTTTGCATTGGAATACACCAGACTTTCCACCCTGGGAGAGCTACTGTATAACTAATTATACAAAGGGCATTTAATAAGGGGAACGTACAGATGGTCAAACCTACTTTATACTCAGTAACAGCTGATGTGAAGGTTAAGGGAAAGGATGAGCTGCTAATGATGCTGTAAGATGGCAGGAAGAATAACTTTTCTGGTAAGAGGAAAACTACTACTATTGGCCAAAAATTTCTGTTTAAAACAAGTTTTACAAGGCTTTTCCCAGCCATGGGTATAGACAAGGAAAAATTCTCCTGTGCTTGGGAGAACAGCAACTGTTCCTCTCCAAAACTTGTTAATTTTAAAACAAGCTGGTTCTTCTAGATAGTCTTATATTTTCCTTTGTCTTTCCAAGATCCTCTGGGGACTGTTCCAGAACCTGATTAAAAGCCAGAGTCCAAACTGAGCACACACAGAGCACCCTTATCCCAAGCCCTGCCCCCAGCAGGTCCTTGCCTGGAGGCTCAGCTGCCTCAAGGACAGCAGTGGCCTCAGGCTCACATTGGTACCCCGGCTCTGGCATCACGCACATTTCCCATTTAGTAATCAGAGATATTTATTTCCACCTGTCCAAGAATAATCCATGGAAAGCAATACAGATCTCCTCTACTGAGGTCAGATCTTGCCCTGCCAGCATTTCATGAGTTTTGTCAGTTCTAACACTGTCCAAAATACAAATTGGTAAACTTTATGCTCTTCAGTGATCTAAAAAGCTCTCAGATTCTGAAAGCTAAACCTTCACCTACTTGCTGTCTCACTCTTCCCTCATTTTAAGTGGCCATAGGATTTTCAGGCACTACAGCTTTTAATAAGATGCATAGTGGCTTTTCCAGGACAGGCAACAACAGGGTGACTTGGCCAAAGAGGTTTAAAATTATCCTTAAATGATCCTGTGGTATTTCTAGTCCCATGCTATTTAATATCACAATAACATGTTTGCCTACCATCTTCTCCCCCTTTATCTTACCCTCACACAGATGTGCACATGCTGAGTATCCTGTTAGGATCATGTGGAAGAAGAAGTATTTAAAAAAACTCTTGTTATAAGAAAAATATTTAATTTTTTTCCCCCACACAGGGAAAAGGGTGAAAAAATACTGTGTTTGTATGTGACTGGGGGCAAAGAAAAGCAGTGGAGGAGCAATGTGAGAGAGACAACCCTGCCTGTGCTTTCTGGAGATGGTTCTTAGCTGCAGGGATTTTTTTGTTTACTAGGGTTAGCAAATACCTCTGCAATCTTACTGTGAACACTCAAATAGCAATAAAAGTGAATAACAATATCACTTCTTTGAATAATATCTCAGCCACAGCTCCATGTCATGTTTAAGGACCTCTAATGTTTTGTGATGCCTTAAAAATTAGTAACAGCAACAAAGCTGGCAGAAGGTGCTAGTGGGGGCTGGCAGGCACCCTGCCACCCAGAGCCTCACAGCTGAGGCAGCAATCAAACCCTGGGGCTCACACCACCCAGCAAATCGTGCTTTGGGGAGGAATTAGTGCTCATGTTAGAGCCCCAGCTTAACTCACCTAAGACAACATAGCTTTCCTTCTCTGCAGTCCACTGCAGTTTAGTGCCAGAAACCAGTTAAGAATTGACCTTTCCTCCTGTCATTTCAATGCATTTGGGTATTATCCTTCTGTGGATGAGGATGTGCTGAGTGCACCATTTCCAGCGGCACCCTCACCACTCCCCTGGGTAATTGCACAGAGCCTGAGCACAGGACACTGACCTCCTCCTGCTGTGACACACGTAACCACATTTCCCAGCAGGGATGACAGTGCTGATTTATTCAGCAAACCCTGTTATCTTTTTTCATTTCCCACCTTAAAGATTCTGTAACTAGTGGGACTCATTTTTATTACTGAAGGCTGTATTCATTTTTATTACTGAAGGCTTCACCTGTGGATAGTGGTGGTAAAATTAGAGCTTGCTTCCTCTTCTCTGGCCCCAGTAATTATGAAGATGAATGTCTGCTGCTGGGTTTGCTTTGACAAAGTTCCCTTAAACTATGAAGCACTCTGTGAATATACTAAATTTGGAGTAATGAGTGGCAAGTGGAAAGCCATTCTCTTCCTACCCTCTTCATTTACTAGATTTTTACAGACCCTGTTACATTAAATCTAGTTACATGTGATATTGTTATTATTAGATTATTTCAGATTATATTATTATTAGATTATATCTAGATTTTAGTGCAACTCTTCCTAATACTTGAAAGCCAAGTACTTTAAATATTTACTGTGTACTCAAATATGAAAGCCCACACTGTGCATCATTAATCCTGGGATCCTTAGGCCACAATCTCACTAAATTAATACACATTTAGTAGTTAATGTTTAAGTAGCTAAAATTGCTCTGGGCAACCTCCACTTCCCCAAAACTTCCCCATGCACGTGCCCCAACTAAAGCATCATCCTGTGCATATTGTCTTGTACTAAGAACTGGGCTCCCTTTGGGGTAAAATTGTCAGGTACTGCCAAAATTTGTCATGTCAGAAGCACTATTCAGTATACAGAAAGCCTTCACATGTCCATCTCAGCAAGGGCTCAGCACTCAGCATCTCTGGGAAAAGACGTGAAATCTCTGCAAAGCAGGCTGAAGGGTCTGCCCACGTCACACAGCTTTGCATGGCCTCAACCAGACTCGGAGATGGGAACTGGCAGCATGGAGAGACCTGCAGTGCACAGCACTTCCAGCTTTCCCCTCCACCTTCCTGGGAGAGCAGTGCGTCCTGCACACACTGCCAATTCCCCATCTGCTGGTAGGCCCTGCTGGAGCCAAAAAGCCCTCTCAGGTCACAATGCCGGTTGTCTGACTGCCTCTGACCTTCACCTCTAAGCTCATGCTCCTTGAGGTGCTCCTGGAGGCTCACAAGTGCACACTTAAATCTGATTAAACTTGAATTTATGTTTAAACAATACATGGACTCGTAGAGATCACCCCAAAGAGGATCCCATCCAAATCAAGAGCCAGGAATCATGACCTTGGTGGGTGGGTTTGCTGCTCCAAGACCAGCAGTGTCATGATGTGATGGTGCTGCTCCCTGGTCTGTCTATCCCTTTCAGCTCCACTGTGAAAATAGTCTGTTGCAAAGTTAAAATCCCCATGGAAAAAAGGTTTCATGTTGTTGCTTTCTCAGAGGGATTGTTTTGCAATAGGTCAGAGAGCTTGTTTGAAAGAGTTATACTCAGGGGTGATTTGGATAATTACCAGCTGTGACCTCTCTAATTTTGAAGTGAAGTTATCAGAGATCATACCCCTTTCTCAGTTTCTGTGACAGGTTATGTCCAGGTTTTTGTCATGACAATATGGCGATGTTTTTTTCAGACTGGATGATTTTTGCAACTCCACACCCAAAGTGGTCTGAGGCTTTCTCTGTAACTTTGTCCCTCTGGTGTACTGGTGATGACTTTCCTGCACAATGGAAGAAAAGTACTTTGGAAATTATAAATTAGCTCTTGTGAAGCTGTGGTTTATTTTATATTGATCTGCAGCTTCTTCTTCTTACTGCAGCAGTTAACGTGTCCTAAAAATGCTGAATTGCTCTAATGAGAATATAGATATACTGTTGCAGAATAATTTCACCATCCTTCAGTTTTAGAGCTATCAGATTTATGCAGTTGGCTTTTTTTATTTTTCTCCTTTTCCAGGCCAAATGTTACCTGAAGAAGACGGGAGTCTGAAAATGTTGGTATTAATCAATACAGCAGCAGAAAATCAGCAATACCAGCCTGTAATCCTGAAGAAGTATTAGCACTACAATGAGAAGCATCTTCTGGTGGAACTGAGAGTTCTAGCAGTGGTTCCCTCATGCAGGACAGAAAAATGGGTTTGTGCCATTTCAGTCCCAGATTTCAGCTCCTGCCTTCTGTTCCAAAGAAGTCCTGAGCCTTTCTCAGCCCTGTCCCCCACCACTGTATAAGGACAAGCATCTGTGTTCTGAGAAGAGCCATGTCCAAGCCTGATGTCTTCCTTCTTGCCCCAGTGGGCATTGCAGTCAGGAAGATGCCCAGGGCTTGGGTGACCAAGCCCCTGGCTCTTCGCTTAGATTCATCCTCTTCATTGGAGTTCATTATTTTAATTTTTCAAACAGAGTAGTCATGTGATCTCAAAGTTGAAATAAAATTAAAAACAGAGAGCTAAGAACTTACCATGCATCTGGAGTTTTTTTCTGACAGATGTGTGAGTGCATTAGAAATTGGCCAGAACACTGGAGGGGCTGATGCTCAGCAGTGGCTCTATGATGCTCAGCAGTGGCACCATCTCTGCCCAGGATGTCCGCTCTGCTATTCTGGTTTCAGTTCCCCTGCTGGCATGGCTCGGCAGAACACAGCACACACACTACTACTTCCTCTCCATCCCCTAAGAACAAGTCCAGGCAAGCAGGAAAACTCATGAAATTTGAGCAGTCTTCCTTAAGCAGAGGGACCTACTTCTTTAGGATTTGTAAGCTGCCAGAAAGAGGAAAGCATGGGTGATGGGTTTTATTGGAGAAAATGCAAGATGGAATTAAACAAAAATGAGTGGAAAGCCAGAGTGACTGATTGAAGTTTGTATTTTTAGGGATATTATTGGACATGACAGCCTTGCCTGCTATAAACAAGGCAAGCATCACATACCTTGCCTTGTTTTTTGGACAAATCTGAGTGATAGTGTTAATTGCTCATACAAACAAATTTTTGAAAGGGGTGTGGGAACCATGATTTTCCAGCATATAGGCATCAGATCCAATTCATAGTCTTTATTCGCTCATTGCTTAAACAGATGAGATTGAATTTGTATTACATTAATGTATACTTTCTTAAGTGGCATGAATGTGTTGCTTCTGTCGCTTGCCTTTGCTTTTTGAGTGGTAACATATAAGTTTGCTTTTCATATAAGTTTGTTTTTGTTCAGTTTCTGCAAACTAATTATCCTCCTGGCTGCAGTTTTTTCCTCTTCTTGAAACAGGTTTTTCCTGCATTTAGAGAAGTTTTCAGTTCCCTTTTCTACCCGTGTAGTATGTGGTTTCCAGCTACAGAACCAAAGGGAATATTTAGGAATTTATTCAAATAATAAAAGTAATTAGCATGGGCATCTACAAACAGATTTGATTCATTAAGACAAACCAATCTTAAAAGGGAAAAACCCTCTCTGTACTGTACTGAGGTGCCATAGCAGTATATTGCTTGACCTGCCAGTACTTTAAGAGACTTCCCAGTTTTGTTGCTTGCAGCATGGCTGGTTAGGTGTTTTCCTGGGATAAGAAAGATGTACTTTGAATCCTACTGGTCAGGGTTAGGAGCTGAACCTTTGCAAAAACTCTCCTGCTGAGTTAATACAGGGAAAGAAACATCATCACAGTTTTTCAAAGGAGCTGGGGCTGTGCCAATTCTGTGTTGAAAACAGCACAAACCTACGTAAAAGGTGAGACCCTTTAGCAGCCAGGTGGGTGGACATTGGCTTGTGAACCTCACAGAAGTACAGGTTTGAGAGAAGCATGATGATCTGCACTGCACCAAGGGCAGCATTTCTCACCTGTGCAATAGCTCCAAGGGCAATGCCCAAAAGCACTACAGCAACTGCAGTCTAATAATCTATCCAAGATTTACACAAATTAAACAGTTTTTCTTTGGATTACATGCTCAGGGGACAGTTTTAAGAACATGGAAATAAAAATTCTAGTTTTAGACTCTACTGCTCCCACAAATAAGTCATGTTCTGGTTGTTTCTGCAAGCCAATAAAAGACAATCTATAAAAAGTATCATGGGAGGCACATAGAGAACCCAGTCACCTTGAAGGCAAGGATTTCTCCCATGCCCTTACTTCTTCTAAACATGTACATAAACATGTGAACCAGACAGAGCAAGTTTTCATAACACAAAGACAAGTGCTACTTTTAACTTTGCTGGAGCCTCAACACCTGATATTATGTAAATATATTCAGAAAAGGAATTCCTTCCACATCCTGTTGTTCTTTGAAATTCTTTCACTTAAAGCTGCCAAACATAGTGTGGAATGGGTATGTTAAGATCCCGATGGCTATGTGCAGAAGAGGGTTCTGCTCTCAGAAGACTACTGCTGTGCAGCAATGCAATTATGTCCTTGCTGAATCCCCTCCCAACTCCTGTGATCCCCAGCCTCCTCACTGGTGGGGTGGGATGAGGAGCAGAAAAGGCCTTGGCCCTGAGTAAGCACTGCTCAGGGTAAGAGAGACATCCCTGAGTTACCAACCCTTTGTTCAGCACAAATGCAAAACACAGCCCCATACCAGATACTGTGAAGAAAATTAACTCTACCGAAACCCAAACCAGCACAATAGGTAAAATGGAAGACATATAAGGTACCACAAAACTTCTCAGATATGCCTATAACTTTCTCCTCTTGTCAGAGGAAAACATAACCTTCCACATTTGTATGAGTGGATTTCAGAGCTGCAAGATTGCTATATTATCTCCAGGGTTTGGCACTTACCTTGTAGCCCTCTACACAGCGATGTTGGATTTTGACCACACATATAAATCATTGAAGAACTTCATTTCAGAGAAAAACATCAGGGTTTTTTTTTAAATGACTCTATAAACATTTTTCTTCACATTTATCAACCTGCTTTCTGATGATTTTGAAGAGAAAACAAATCTATGACACATTTATGCATGACCTTATGACAGGTATGGAAGGATGACCCCACTACACACAGACATTTTCATCCCTTTGCAATCATCTATTTTATCATTCAGTAGGTGGTTAATGGAATTTGTCTTCATGTGTCATCTAGTACAATTTTCAGAGTGCAGCCGCATGCTAACATCGATGATTAACATCTCAAATGTGACCAGTTCTACAGCAGTTTTAATCAAAAGGTAAAAAATCTCTTCTCTAAGGACTACATATGCAGTCCATTATTTAACTTGATTGAAAAACAACTCATTTCAAAAATGAATGTGATAATTGTGTTTGAGATTGACCCAACAGAGACATCAGTGAGAAAACATGTAGAATCCAGCTGTTAATTGATTTCTGAGCTTCATTATTTCTGTTTATCAAACCCATCCACATACATACAAGACCTTGACATTTTGCTATGTGCTGAGGTATGAACACAAGCTAAACTTTTACTTCTCCCCAAAGCAGAACAGAACACCACAAAAAATGGTAACAGACAAATTAATAGACAAAACCTGCAATTTTAAACCTTTACTTTATTGATTGTTTTGCAAATACATAGGAAGGACTTTGATGTTTAGTTCGCAGAGTTTACAGCACAGCTATGTTTTTTATGGTTTTTTTTTTCCTTTTTTCAGGGACAAAAAAAATCAATAAAATATAAAACAAAGTCCAATGTGATAATATAGTAGAATCATCATCTTCCTTAGGACAAGGAGAATCAATTGTCCTTGTGTGTGAAGTGCTGTCAATCAGGGAATTATTTCAGTCCCAATAAACCTTAATCCCTGCAATACTGACTATTGCTACTACTGCTCAGAGTATACCTTACCTGTGAACCACACTTATGCCCACACAGAGAGAAATACTTAGGAGTGCTTTAATTTTTATTTTGCTTAACAAATGAATTTAAAAAGTGGATTCAAAGCTTGTTGCAGTTATCTTGTGTGGACTTTTGACATTTTCATAGCAATACCAGTATTTTACCACAATCTTATGTCCTCAAGATACAAAAATTCATATGTGACATACATATCTTGTCTCCTGTTGCTACAGCATCATTGCTGTATATATAGAGAGTCTGTTCTCCTTTTATCCCCAATTTTCAGCACCATGTACTTTTGCTCTCTTGCATTAACACTGAAACAAATAAGACACAGAACTCAAATGAACAGCACATATGACAGTCTTCAAGTACTCTTCCACACTCTTGATCAAGTGTGATCCCCAAGTTGAAGAGAAACAAATAACCTCTTCCACAGACTTTAGCTTCTTATTCCTCACAACATCCCTGCGAGGTAGGAAGAAAAACATCCCCTTTTCCAGCAACAGGAGACAAGGCAGAGAACATAGCTGTCATTCCACAAGGCAGTAAGTGGAGAACCAAAATAGCTGGAAGTCAGGAGTTCTTGGGTCCTAATTCTTTGATTAGGAAACCAAGGTGCTAAACTCCTAGACATCAACAAGTTATCAGTCTTTTTATAGCCATGTATTACGGACAACAATGGCTTCTGTGCGTGTACCAGCAAAGCGAAGTTCTATGGCAGAAGCAGTGTACATCTGATCCTGCCCTCAGACAATTCTCCTGTACTTCATAGATGTGTGAATGTTCACTGTGATTAACTAATCAGTCCTACAACTAATGTAGCATAGGTAATTGCAATAATCAACATTTTCATGTATAGATTTCTTTAAGACTTGCCCATCTATTTAAATGTTTGTGTTCTTTGGTCTTTTTGGTTTTGTGGCGTTATTTTCCTCTGGATAAGTTAACAGTAACTACCTTCCCCTGTACAATAGTTTTTATAATTCTCCCCAAAAACCATCACCCATTTTGGGTAATCTATACAAGAGCTTTGAGTAAAGATGAACAAAATGCTTTCAGGGACTACACCCATAACTTCAGAGTAGATCTTCAGAAGGTAAAGACAGGCACCTTTTGCTGTGTATAACAAGGGTCAGAATTGTCACTGAATTATCTTCATGGATTAGGGAAGAGGCCTCTGTGCTGCTCTATTCAAAAGTGGAACTCTTTACAGTGAGCTAAAATAGTCAAGTTTTATTATATACAGATTTTTAATCTTTAAAACCTTTGTGAACCTCCACAGGAAAAAAATGGCCAAACTTAACTTGTGTGGAATGAATGAGTAACACAGGGAATACATATAAATAGCCTAAATTGAGAAAATATGTCAAAATTAACATGCTGTGTTAAGATATCCTGGAGCACTACGATAAATGTAATTTCAAGTCTTTGATGAAAATTACCTATCAACCAAATCACTTGATATATTAATCATGAAATTAGCACTGATCTTTGTACAACACACTTCTTTCCCACAGGCTCAGCATCAGGTCTTGCCTATAGATTCAGGCTACACAATGACCTACCACCCACTAGCAGCCACGAGTTCAAGTCACAGTTTAGTATTATGGGAATACTTTTGTATTGGCATAACAGTGTTTACAAAGGCATTTTTGTTTAGTTCTTTTTGGGATGAAGAATATCTTGTTATGGTACTGACAAGAGATTATCAAAGAACTGTTTAGAGTGAGTGCAACTGTACAATATAATACTTCCAATCAAAGCAGTTTTACTGCTGTAAAACCCATGTGTGGATTGAGAAAAATTTTGTAGCTGTTTCCCTGAAAGAGAAGCATTTCATATTTTAGAATGGAAAAAGGCTGTACAAAGGCTAGTACAAGAGATAAGTATTGCACAACGTTTCTGTCTGGTTGCCTGAGAAATGTGTTACATTCCTTCCACAACACACATTGACTATGGTGAATTCCTTATTCAGTATTAGAATGCCTTTCTATGCCATATGCAACATGCTTATTACATGTATGATAAGCATTATGTAAACTTCCTCTTGTGCTTTTACATTTTAACTGAAGTGTTTTACATGTTCCTATTTATATAAATGACAGAAATTACAGAAATCATTATATTGGAGAGAATATTGTATTTTAGTAAATGTTGATTTCCAGTCATTTCATGATCTGTATAATAGATATATTGTATTGATTTGGTATGTGAGATCCAAAGCTGTCATATTATCTGTTTGCAGAAGTAACAAAATATAAAAATGATTTTGTAATTGATAGGAAAATAAGGCCTTCATCAAAATTACTCTGAAATAATGTCTTTTCATTTTGAGTGTCTCAAGTTATAAGGAAATTGGGTTCCAAAGTCTTTAGATTTTGCTCATGTCTTGACTGACAGGTGGTGCATATTGCTTTTACCCTTAACATCTGTATTCCCTTCAGAAGGCTCTTCAAAGCGTCCACAACCTTCTCTTCCCCTATTTCTGTATGAGACACTGGAAGGACAGACCTGACTCCTGAAACGATTCTCATTTGCCTTCGACTAGGAGCTGAGGAGAAGCATTATATCTGGAGAATAAGAGCAGTTCACATGGGAAATTGTGCAGCTACCAGTTATCTGCATGAGGATGAACACTTTTTCATATTCCTCCTTCACACTACTGGCCCTATTCTAGTTTGTTTGACTTAAGTATGAAGGGTCACAGTTGGACTTTGGGAGGTGTATGCCTCTCAATACCAACAGACACACACTGTGGAAATAGCAAATATATTTAGGTCCCAATTATTTCCACTGGTTTAAACAATTTTGTTACAGACTGATAAAAAGGTTCAGAAAAAGTAACATCCATAGTCCCAATATCTCTCTACAGATAGATATATTTGTTACAGATCACTCCAGAAAAGACCCACACGTTTACAGGAGAATGGACATGATAAGTGCTATAGTTCCAGAGCAACAGATATCTGCAAACACAGAGGCAAGTTTTGCATTATTTTTTTCTAATTCTGTGTAAAAAACCCCTAGTATTTGGCAGAAAGACTACAAGGCTTTTTTTTTTCTTTTTTACAATGATCATTACCATTTTACTATAACATGATTCAAAACTTAGAGAATATATTCACCATTCCATTAAAGTTGGTAATGTTATGAAAGCAGAATACAATTAGGCTTATAGTTACAGTCTGAGTTTAACTATCTGGAAACTACTTAGAGAGCCCTTAAAAAAAAAAAAAAGAAAGAAAATGAAAAAAAAAAAGTAACATTGCAAGACAGTCATCAAGTTCTTCCATTTGGAAACAAGCCTTCTTGCAAATTAAGCCCATTCCGTAATTCACAGTTAAATCTGCCTCATTGGCATTAGCTTCGGTGATACCTAGCAAAAAGAAGGGAAAAAACCCCACAAGAGTTGTCATACAGGTAAGATCTAGCAGTACAACCCAACATTCACTTCCATCTGTATCTACTATGTACCACAAAAGACTAGAGACACTGTACTTATTTAACCTGCCATATTTGCAGTATGTCAGAGATAAAAACTCCAACTAAATTTTCTGATGCAAGAATACAAGGTATGTGTGGTGCTAGTATCCAGACACCCAGCTTCATTTATTTTGAGATAGGTTATTGGTGTAAGAATACAAGCATATTAAACTTGGGCAGATGAACCTGTACTTGTCCCCTGCACAGTCTTCTGTGCCATAACAGACAACTGAATTTTGGAAGATGCATGTGAGCAGGGGATATGCAATCAAAATATACAATAAACACTCTGCAGCTATTGTATATGGATACATGTGATGGGATTATTTGTTTGATGGTGACAGAATACAATATCAAATTTATATTTCCTATTTTTAAATGTCTTTCTTCCATTCACATTCAATTTTATTTATTTTATGATTATAATAATTAATTCAAATTTTGCTTTTTTAAAAAACCTTGCATTTTCCCATTCACATTAATTTTTGTGCGAGGACACATTTATTTATATTCTATTATTTAAATTCATTTACTCACAAAATTCAATTAGTAATATTATAAGGTGTACAGCAGAGCAAAAATAAAACACAGTAAGTCTAAATAGGAAGATAGATGAGGAAAGAAGGTGTAAATAGGAACAATACAGAGAAAACTTTGTATAGCAGCAGTGGTTAACATTTGCTTGACCTCTCACTTAGGTCTACACAAAACCCCTGAGGAATAGGCCTCCACAGAAGATCCAAGCCTCTTTAATTATCTCCTGTTCCCAGCCTGATGCCCCAGGATGAATATCAGAAATAACTCATGTGATCTTACTTTTTCAGGATGAAAAACAGTTCCATGGATAATCTGGGTCCTAGCTGATTAATGTGCCCCATGTAAGCATCACCTACTGCAGCCTCCTGCCTCCTTAACCCATCTTTTTCAGTTAACAGTACTCAAGAAACTAACTCATGAAATAAGTGCCTTTTCAAGCATTAATTCCTCTTTCTTTTAGAGGTACAGGGCTGTATTTTCTGTATTTCTTAGGTTTCTATGTGATCTTTCCTCCAGCCACTATGTATCATCATTTATAACCTTATGAGACTAACCACTGAGCAAAACTTAGTTCATGAAGAATGTGTTTACTGTATCAAATGCTAATGAAATGTTTTCAGTGGATAGCAACAATTCATTGATTTTTTCAAAGTTGTGTGTGAACCAGGATAATAAATAGATGCAACTGGTACAATGCATCAGCATTCCTGGATTAGTTCCAGAAATGTTTCAACATTTCAGACTCCAAGTTACTATGTGCCTCACTTTATTTGGGCCTATTTGTGCCACAGACAGGGATGATTCCATTGAAGTAAAGCTAAACACTGGAAGATGAAGATAGAAGCACTAAAATCTGTATTCTGCAAACAACAAAGGCAATTACTGGAGAGATTTCTATTTTTTCTGATGTTGTTGATTTCAGTACCATCAAAACATCAAGTGTTTTACATTTGATGAGGATATTACATTAAATGTGGTGTGTGCACATCAGATGCTAACAGCTGTCATTTGTGTGTACCACTATCCACTTCAGATGGGTCTGACGCCCGTGAGTCAGATGTGCCATAATGTCTGCTCAGGATAAAGAAGGTGGTGAGAGACAGCACCACTCAGAACTGGACCCAAACACAACTTATGCTGTATCTAAAATGTGATTAAATAAGCAGAAAAATGCCAGTGTAACAAAACAGATGGTTTGTGCTTGGAAACAAGGAGTAATCAAATCTGAAATGTAGAAAGCATTTCAAGACTCTCTGAGTCCACTAGAGACAGTCAACCCAGTATCACTCTGTGCTAACAGCAAGGCATTTACTAAGGGCTGAAGGGGCTTAATGCAGACCCTATTCACAGCACACAGCTTCAGAACTGCTACTTTCTATGGTACCTCCTAAGCAACACACTCTTAATATTTTTCACTTACAGGAAGAACACCTGATCCTGGAAGCTTCAAATACTTTGCTAATGCTGGACAGGTAGGCGTTCTGTGAGGAGCTTGCCTGTGCAGTCTAGTATGTGGCCTCTCAACTGGTAAGAAGACACATGGCTCTGGGGCTTTTTGCAGTCCAAGCCTGTTGAAGCTCTGATTTCCAACCCCCAAGTACCCTTTTCAGTTACACAAACAGCCCTATGCTCATTTCATTGAATTTCTATGAAGTGAGCATTCCTTCAGGTTCTGATTCTGAATAAGGCTGAATCCTGTTAAGTTCCGTTGGCCTTAACAAGGAAGTAACAGCAAGTTACTGTTCAAAAATTTAAAATGATCCCTTCAAAGAAAAATGGCAGAAAAAAACCACACGTCTATTTGTTAAATTAATAAAAGTTGCTTATCTCTTATTAACACCTATTTTTTCATTTCAGAGAAATGCAAACCACAATTCTAACATCATATATATGTGTATATATATGATACAAAAATCTCTTCTTAATAGTTTTTGCAGCAGAGGTGACTGATGAGGGAAAAAAGCCCTACAAGGCCCAGGTAATAATCAACTCAATCTTGCAACAGCCTAAAAAGGAAAATGTACTTCCAGAAAATAAAATCGATATCCTCTATCATTTTGAACTCAGTGGTTGAACTTGGACAGACAATTCCTCTTTAAGCATACACTAGCCTTGGCAGATGCTTTTTCTATATACTATGTTATCTTTGAACATTTTGAAAAAACAAGCTTTAATATTAAGGGGGGAAAAAAAGTTGTAATGGGGATTTGTGACTTATCCGGATTCTTTTTATACTTAAATACATTTGCAAAAGTATGTTTTGTTATGGTCTCATCAATGGTAAAAGGCAGTACAAGCCCAAATAGATTGCCTGCCAAGGTGATCTATATGCTAGGCTACAGCAAATTATATTTAAGCATGCAAAATAAGCCAACATTTTGTCTTCACAGCACAGTAAAATTGAGGGCAAATTGTTTATTTTTTAAATTATGCCAGTCTATAATGAAGATAGTTGACTCTAAGTCATGTTTCCTTTGACATTTTGTTTTGCAAATGTTCTTTAGGAGATGTTTTTCCAAGTAAGTAAGCAGGCTGTGAAATGGAACTGTATAGTCAAATGTGTCTCAAATATGGCCATATAGACTATGAAGTTCTCCTCTCCAAACAAAAGCATTCTGCTTGGGGTGAGACAGTTACATATAAAGATGCAATCATCTCAAAATCTCATTTCTAGTGAACTCAAAGAGACATTTATTTTAGTTCAGATCATACACTACAGGTACTGGGAAAAAAGTGACTAGAAAAAGGGGTGACTCCTCATTTTCCCCTCATGGTTCTGTTTCAAACTAGGAAAACATATGATCCTGCTTTTGCTGTGGCAATATAGGATCACTAAAGCTCCTGTCACCGATATAAATAAACCTAAGATGTCTCATTCAGTGAACATAAATAATCACAAGCACAACTGTTACTCTTGCAAGAAAGCCTGAGGCAGAGTTTTGAAATGTGAAAAAAAGAGGACTAAGGATGCTGCAGTCTGAATAGCTGCCTATCACGATGTTCAAATTCCTATTTTATAAAATTCAAAACTAAGCAAAGAACCTGTAGATGTTTGCTATATATGTAATTCAGGCCATCAAGGGTCCAGTATTATATAACAGCAACAAGTCTTGCTGTCAAAGATTTCCAGAGAAGATTTGGTAAGGATTTCAATGACAGCAGGACTGGGACACTATGGCCTGGAAACGTTCTTTACAGGATGTGGAGGGAAAAAAGAAAGAAAGGGCTAGTGCGCTTCCATGCCACAGGTTTAATAAACAAATAATTGAGGTTCATGTCATGCTTTCAATCTGCAGTGCTGTAGGAACTGTGGGCACTTTTGTAAGGAGCCATAAGTAAATCACACCAACACCTGCATGTGCTCTGGCAGAGGTACGTGCTTTGCAAACAAGCACTGCTTTGCAAGCATTTATGCAAGCCACTGCTTTCAAGATAAGTACATGTAGATGACTAAATCAAGAAGTAGCTACATTTTTCATGCCAACAGCTTGTGATTTCATGTGTGACTGTGGCAGCCAAACAGAGCAGACTGTGCTGGAATTTGCTTTCTGGAGAACTAGGAAACAATGCCTGTGAAGGGTCCCTTCCTGATCTTACAGACAGGCTCCCAGGGAGCCAGACAGTGAACTGTTCCAATACCTCTCATCAACTCCTAACTTCAGGCTACACTAAAGAGTTGAAGTTTATATCACTCCTTTGTAACATTTCCAGGAAAGCACCAAGGAACAGTGGGTAGTATTAATCTTTTCTTTGGACTTAATTGCCTTACCCTGTCATACCTGCTGCAAAGCTTAATCTCATGGCCTATCATTTTAACCTTATCACTTCTTCTGTGAATTTTTTATTTCCTTGTGCTTTCACTGCTTTGAGCATAGGCAGCTGGCCTTTACTTTGGGAAACACCACTGAATTGAATAGGTATCTCTTGTCATCTCAACCAAAAAAAAACCCAGGTCCTTTCAAACAAGCAGCTTTGGAACAAGTAAGGAGTGTTTTCAGTGTCTTCTGAAAACAGAAGTCCTTTGCTGTAGTTTACATCTATTTAAATGCTTACTAAACATTGCATCTTCAAATTCATCACGATGTTGCTCCCCAAATTAAATCCAAAAGAACAAAACAAAGTAACTGACTGCAATAAATACAAACCTATAAAGATAATTTTAATGTTTTACTTATGGATGCTAGCTGCTTGACAGACAGATCAGCCCAAGGAAAAGAAGTCCTGACATAATCAAAGTTCTAAAAAATTGATCATTTTTTACTAGATCAAAGTCAGAAACTGAATGAATCATTTCATTTCCACACAGAACTGCTGTATGTGGAAGGTTGCTTCCACTTTAACTTCAAAAATAATAATGACTTCCCTGCTACTTCTGTAGCAGCTTCCTGCACTTTGCAGTTGTAGGCTACTGGTCTTTAATCCAACACCTTTTTATTGATAATTAAAGGTACTTTCAGCAGTTAACAGACCTTTATTTAAAATACCTAAGGAGAAACATACACAATAGTTATCAGAAATACTGTCTTATGGACACAGGATATAAATGAAATTTCACAGGTTCATTCCTCAGGAAGTTTCCTTACTACCAAGAATATGCTCAAAGCCACATAAAAAAAACCCTTGCACATACTAAATGCTCTGCAGTCTGTCAATTAGATGCCATAGCCATGACATGAAACACTGCAGAAAGGAGTATTTTACTTCATTACTAAATATACCTGAACTATTTTTACAGCACAGTTTTTACACTGTCATACTTGCTGCCCTTGCCAAAGGTTGGTTGAACTGCCCCAAAAGACTTCACAACACAGAAGAAAAGATTTTGAAATGTTGATGTAGGAACAGGCCAAGAAGAAACTATATTATCAACCACACATGCATTCAGTTACACTCTAGAGGGGTACAGCTTTCCATTAATTATGCAGTTTTGTGTTTGCATTAAGTGAGACTTAAGAATGAATGTGAATGTCAAAAGACAGGGGCTTTCTGGATTAATGCAGAGCATAAGTTCAATTTGTACAAGTTAGTCTTAGAGCAGGTCATTGACTGGCACTACTAACACAGAGGGCGAGGGCACAACTGTAGTCACTCCTGTCAAGAAGACTCACAACTCCACCTAAAGATAGCATGGAAACGTAGCAGGTAAACTAGCTTATACAGTGAAAAAATAAATATTTATCCATGTCTTAGAGATGAATCAGCTCCCATCTTCAAAGCATAGATATTTCCTTTCCACTTGTCTTTTTATTCTAAGTTATTTCTCCATCTCTCCTGGTTTTCCTAACTTCTGATGCTTCCAATATCATCACACTATATTAGCTGCAAATTATCTTTCATTGTAAATCCCACATGTAATCTATTCAGTCCTCACCTATAAAGATGAAACTTATTTCAACTACAAGCCTTCATGTGTTAAGTATTTGTGGAAAATATTTCTTCTGACTCCAAACTGTACTGGTTTGTAAAGCTACTTACTGCGAAGTCACAGCCAGTGCTTTTCTTGATATCATCTACTGTCAGTCCTTCCCAGATTTCTATGAGTGTCAATCCCTTCTTCTTGTCCACATCAAACACTGCCTGTTAAGTTCAAAAAGCACATAATTTTTTTATTATTAAAAGAGAAAATGAGGATGTAAATGCAGTAACATTTCACAAAATGTTGTGCTGAAGTAGACAGCATTCCTTCAGTAACACTTGATGCCACTTTTCACTTTCATGACTGGCTAATACAGGTTTCTGCTATATTTATTTGTACTGAGAAAGAGACTCTTGTGTTGCTATTGGACACGAAGTAAGTACACAAACGCTTGGCAAGTTCAAAGGCCAAAGAGTGTTTTATTCAAGTATCTGATATTTATAGAATTCCAGAGGTGACCGTGGATTGGAGAGTGGAATTACCACTTCTCCAGCCACACTGGTTAAATCAACAGTCCATCAATTCTTTCTTCCCACAAAGAAGAATGTAAACCAATTGTTATTTACATGAACAGTGTGTGAGAACTCCAGTAGAAATACGTAAGCAGATCAGAAGGCTGAAGAAATTTTATGAGAACTTTAAGACTTTCAAAAGAACTAAAAGAAAAGAAAACCTAACACTTTAAGAAATCAGAGCAACAATCTAGAATGTGTTAAAATATATAGAATCTAGTATGTGTTAGTTTTGTGGGGTAAAAGTGAAAATGTTCATCACTGCAGGAAATGTGAACCACGCTTGCTGCTCCAATCCGGTGAGAATGGGAGGTTCAAAGGAAAGGGCTGAGATGTTCTTTGCTGCAAGACAGCATCCATCAAGAGACCAAAAAAGAAACAGGGGAAGAGAATGTCTCTCCATTATTTTATTTCATTTCATTTCATTCAGTAGGGAGATCATCTTTGGCTGCTATAAGTTTCTCCAACAGCTATTGCATACCCAATGCAAATACTAGAATTTTTAGAAGCTAGCAGTTAAAGACAAGATTCCCTGCAGTATTTTTAAAAGAAAGCCTGAGAGGAAGAGGCTGAAGGAGCAAAGACTGTTCTGTCTGATGTCTTCATAAGATATGCACTCCACCTCTGAGACTTATAAGTGCATCAAATAAAAATACCTGTAAAACAATGTGCACTTTAATAGTGCCTACCGGAGGGAGATACACAGGTTGCAATCTAGTTGCTAGGGAAACCATAAGGTCTAAAGTAATTTTCCTTAAAAAAAAAGTTTAGTAGCAAAAGACAGCAAAGCTTGATCTTGAAATGAAAGTGAAGTCATAAGCTTGTCACAGAAGTGTTCTGAAGCCTAGTTGTTCTCTGGGCACATTAAACTGCTTTTTATGGAACTGGAAAAGGACAGCTTCTTTAAGTCTTAAAAGAGAAGCTGGGCATAGGGAACAGTCCAGGATGCTAGTGTGGAAGCAGAATTTGTAACAATATCCAAATGTTGTTCCAAATTTGTATCATTTCCTAATAGAGCTATGAGATCTGGTAATTGATAAATATTAGAGACATGTCTACTTGTTTATTTTCTTTTAGTACTTGTTCCCTCTCATTTTCTTTGTACCTTACATCTGAATGTGGCCAGTTGGTAGAAGGCTAATAAAAAAAAAAAAACTTCCATATTTTAATATATCTTCCCTTACTCTATGAAAAAAGTTCTAAAGTTATTGCTTTAGATGTAGCAATATCTCACCATGAGAAATCAAATTCTTCATCAGCACCTTTGATGCATTCTACTTGGCATGATAGATGGCTCACAGAGGGACTATTCTTAAGTCCTTAAAAACACCAAAAATAAATGGAGTACGATTACAGCAAAAAACTTTAAGTCACTTATCCTTTGCTGAAAAGATCTACAAATGTATTTTGAGCAGCAGCAGTATGAGATGTTCATATCCACTTCCACTAGAGAACAAATTGCTTCAACAAATGGAATCAAGTAAGGACAAAAGAACTAAAGCTCTGCTACAGCCACAGGTTTCTCTGAAACAGTATGTAGTATACATGAAAGAAGACGCCAATTGTCCAACCTATACGTGCTCTGCTGGGCAAAAAGCCTCAAACAAAACAAAAGGACAGAACCAACCAAACAAACAAAAACCCTAATAAAAGCAAACAACACACCTTTGCCTCCTGAGCTGTAATTACAGCCGTATTAGAAAACTGACATGTAACATCAAATTTTCAGAAATTCTTTGGGGAAAAACAATGAGATACACACTTTTCATGCCTGTTATATATGGCATCTTTGTTCTGAAGGCATCTAAGGGCACAGTTCAGTATGCTAGATGTCAAAACTTTAAAAGGAAAAACATGAGCCCAAGACCTCTGGATCTGAACTCCAAGGCCATTTTTTCCCTTCAGTGGCAACAGATACTGAATATATTCTTCATTTTTGCTAAGCTTTGCTATTGTTATTAGGGACAGAGGAGGAAATTATTAACAAGGGGTCAAGAAAAGTACTTTACCTTTTCTGTAATGATGCGGTCAACACATTGTTTCCCAGTAAGTGGTAAGCTGCATTTTTCCAGGATTTTATGGACATTTCCCTGTGTTTAACAATATACAAATATCAGTTTTTTAAAAACTCAAATATGTTCATGAAAATCACAGCTGTAGCCATTCAGTGTTATTTAAATATTCAATGTGCTCAGAATACTCTTCAAATTCTCTTCAATGGCTGACTAGTAAGAATCTTACTGTACCACTGAGTGGACTCTGGAGTTTAGAAGACATGCACACTGCTGCTTAATAATCTGCCCTTCCTGCTACAATGTGAGGACAAGAGATATATGGAACCTCACTGATGTGAGGACAAAAATTAGGGAACAATACCATGGGCAACATGTTTCCCTGTCTTATCTTTTGTCAAAAATGGTATGTGCAAGGATCAGCCACACACAGAGGAACTTCAGATCCCCAGAGTTCAAGTGCACAGTCATGCTCTCAAAACAGCAAATCCAGTTTATTTATCCATATTGTCTCTGTGGAAGTCCTCATCTTTTTTTCCTCTCTTCTTCTTAATGAAAAAAAAAAATAGTTAAAAAATGTCTCCAGATCATATTAAATCAATGTAAGCTGCAAGAGCAATGAATGGATATAAGGCAGCTGGATCATTACTTTTTTGGTCAGTATTTGTAAGTGTTTTACAGAAGTAGCATTAAGTGCACACTTCTCTCATTATGCCATGCTTTTAATTTTTTGACTAATTATAAATTTTCAGTTATGCATTTCAAAACTCTCAGAGTATAACATGTCTCATTTAACTATTTAGAATCATCAGTTTACCTTAAGGCTTAATTAGGGGCCATCTTAGGGTCAGTTTGACTCCTGAGTGATAACACAAAGAGCAATCATGTGCTTTTGAATTTATCTTCCTCTGTGAGGAACAATTTGTTCATTCTAGTTACTTTCAATTTATCTACTTTTATATCCTGTCCATCTTGAGAACGTCCTTGTGCAATTTGGCTAAGAGCCAAGATGAATCTGTGCTATTTGTACTGTCTTCAGTAACATATCAGATACACTTTTGAGTCATGTGAAATGAAGTGTCTGTTCGTGGTTCCTAATTGAAGGCTGAAAGGCATGGACTTACAGAGGTGACAGCCTAAATGGTTCCTGTGACCCTGAGAACTGATACATTTGAGATTCCAACGCTTGAGCTGAAGATTATTGTATCACCAGCTAGTTTTAAAGATGAAATGCATTTCCTGATCTTTTCAAAGGTTAGACTCAATGATCTTAGAGGCCTTTTTCAACCTAAACGATTCTGTGACTTTTGGAAGACATCCATCAGGGCACTGTAAGAAGAGCAATTTAAATGGAACTGCATGATTTTTACCATCTGAATTTATTCAGATTTATTCAGGATTTGTTCAGATAAAGGAAAAATATTATTGGGTAGACACATAAAACCTTAGGTGTTCCATTCTGCTTTAAATAAAAAATTCTGTTGAAGAACTAAGTCTTCCACAACACATTGCAATCAGAGCTTTTCACAGAAAGGAATTTTCACTTCAGTGTTCCCTGTTTCAGTCATGCCCACATCAAGTGCTTAAAACCAGTCTCCATTCTGTTTTTCTGAACAGTGTAGGCAACTCATTTCACAACATGGAACAATTACCAGCCCTTACATTACCATGTTTTGCAAAACATGTCAATGATGGTATGGGAGTAAGGACTTCTAATTCTCTCAGGCAGTATTTAGCAAATTAGACACAAATGCACAGGGACAAATGTTTAGACATTAAGTAACAAGCTTATATTATATTATTCTTTTTTTCATGGGTATGAAAGAAGAGGTAATTTAGAAAAAAATGCAATAAAAAAAACTAATTAATTTGACATAAGGTCCATTTGCCAAGTGTCTCTCAGTGGCCTAAGTATATATAGCAAAAATTGAAATATCCTTCTGCAAATATGCGCTCTTGGTTCCTGATAATGCTGTAATGCACAGATTTTCTGAGGCAGAGAGTGTTTCCAGACAGTGATATTTAATTGTCATCAATCAACTCAACCTCATAAAATAGTTTAGTCCCTTCTATATAGACTTAATTCCTTTAGATGTTTGCATCATTCTGCTATCATCCACAACTTTATTAGCTGGCTGTGGAAAGTGTTTCTTCTTGTTTCAACTAATTTCAGTCAGTTATCCCTACTTAGTGTATGAGGCAGTGGTAATTCTGCATCCACCTACTCCATTCCCTCATCATTTTGTGTATGCTTCTACAATGCTGATTTCATGTTGTCTCATCTACCTTCTGTACATTTTGGTTTTCATTATATGTAAAAACTTAAGTAATTTAAAATGTAATTAACTTGGGACTGAGCATATTTATTTGTATTTGTAACATACTGCATATCAGAGTTTAATGTTTAACAAGTCATCACTATTATTAAAATAAAACAAACAAGCAAACTTGAAAAGGATTAGAAGATCCTTCACAAGGTCATAAATCAGACAAAACTAGCACAAGAACTACTTCTTGCAGCAGCTCTTGAACATATTCATTGAAGGTACTGCCCATACCCCATGTATTCCACTATATTTCCATTCATCAAATTTTGACTGCTGTTGATTCACAGGAAATTTTCATGTCTGGTGGCAGAGTTCTTATTTATTTGGAGAACAAGATTACAGAAACGTCCCTTTACTAAAGAGCCAGCAGACACAAGAGACTGTCTACATGCAAACTCTTCTTTCACTCAGTAGCAGATTGGGCTTTAGGCAGGATGCAGGATTGCTCCTCTGATGCAGACATTCATGCATAAGTTTTTGATAAAATATTGAGTGTAAAGAATTGAAAAGCCATGAGTAGAAAGTCAGCTCTGGAAGACAGTCACCTCCAACAAAAGGCTTTTGACTTTCAAACTGGCCTCATGGGTGCTATATTTATTTGACTATTAAAAAAAGAAAAAAAAGCACCTGAAAACTCCAACAGCAGTTTTGCCCTCTAAAAACTTGATTTCTATAGGACATAACCTTCACATTTGAGCAAACAAGAAGCATTGACATGAAGACCCCAGAAAGAGCCTAGATAATAGGAAAAAGTGCCATTTTAAAATAAGAATAAAATAAAAATATTGCATGTTGTTAATTTGCCAGTGCCTTTGCACAAAAGCAAAAGAAATGATTTATGAAAACCTGTAACTGCAGAAGTGTATACCAGGCACAATGTGCACAAAAGTGGACAAAGTAGTTATACATACACCAAAATAAATAATTCTATGCCTGACTTGCTCATAACAGTGAACCTATCTCTATTTTCCTTCTTTTCCTGTTTCAGTATTCCTACAGACAAAACAAAATCAACCCAGCAAACAATTTCCAAACACTGTTTTGGAAAAATATTTTAGCAATAGTACCTTTAGGAGAAAAACTGGTTTGATTATATTGTGTGGACTCCAAGCCTTAAACAAATTCCACAGTAAGTAGACATTTAGCATAAGTGTTTATTCAGGTCACATGAATACCTAAAGTATGTGTCTGAGGAAATGGATAACTCCCTGTGTTACTACACTTTTTGGGATAACTCCCTGTGTTACTACACTTTTTGGGAGGCTATGTGATAGTGATGCAAGCCATGAAGATGAATTAATTTAATACTTTCATTTACTTACTTACACATATGAACATGACAACTATCAGGTTAAACTTAGCCCTGTTACTCAAAATGTGCCCCTTGAGAGCACTGTTTAGTATAAACTGTGAAACTACAATGTTTTATTGCTTTTATTTTCAAGTGAAAATTAATTCTTCAAATCTCATTTAGAAACACACTGTTAATATATTTACTCTCATATTTACATACTTACTATAGTTTACCATGCAAATTCTGACAAGAGATATTACTTTGGAAAATACAAAATTAATTCTTGTTGCAGACATATAATAAATTTAGAATAACAGAAACACAGTATTTTTTTAAAAAAGTAAATAGTTAAACATTTGGGATAGTGACTTTTTCTCCTTCAGTACATTTTTTCCTGTGTTAGAAGTTTCAAATGCAAAGTTTCCTGTGATCTTTTGGGGGGGACTTCTATCTAGAGCATATACTACATCAATGCCCTCATAGAGAAGTCTCTAGATTAACCACTTACACATAATGATGAAAGGCAGTCTGCATCTCATAATGCCAAAAAATATATTTTATTAAGCTGTCAGTACCAATTTGACTGGTAACTTCAAAGGTAAATATCTTTCCATCATAACAAGAATTTAACCATGGGAAACCTTATTTTTCAAATTATTCTGAGGCAAAGAGTAGAGTAGTATCTACTATAGCTTTGGCAATGGCTACCCCCATTAAATTTGCATGAAGCAGCTAAGAAATAGTATGCAGCTTTTAAACATGAAGTTAATATTTCATTTTTTTCCCATGGTGAATGATTTACTTATTAGAGGAAAGGAGCCATATTAACCTAGCCTCCAGTTGCATCACCATAATAACTAACAGCAAAACTGTCAAATCCTCACAAAGTAGCAGAATTAATATGTCCCTTTTTTCTGTTTAATTTTTTTTTTTGTCTTTTGTGCAGCACAAAACACTGATTTAGAAAGAGGTGCCAGAGCCTTACCTTGGCTGAGTGCTCCATGGTGACAACCACTTTGGTCTGCGCACTGGATACTAGGTCCATTGCACCCCCCATTCCTTTCACCATCTTACCCTAAAATGAAATTTTTAATGGAAATGTAATTTTTTTTTAAAGACAATATTGTGGCTGCAAGTGACAGCACAAGACAGTCAATTTTTCCTGCATCTAAAGCCCACCTATTCCATAATCACAGAATTCAAACACCAACAGAGGGAAAAGAGCTGTCTCATTCTCAGCTCTATATGATGCAAATAGGAGAAGAGTGAAGAGTAGAATAAGGAGGGCCACTGCCATGGCTCTGTCCCTGGGGTGTAACCAATATCTGAGTAGTATCATTGGCTTAGTGGAAGCACTGACACAAAGGAACAATTAATTTAGTTCCAGTAGTTTTGTCCCTTGAAATGCAAAGTGTACATTTTCCTGTTGGTGGAAATGTCACTGGAATGTCCTAAGGAAGGAGGGAGGGACTGAGGGGGAATGGTGCTTTAAGGGCTTACTTTACTTCTCATTATCCTCCCATGATTCTGTTAGTAATAAATTTCACTTTACAACTAAAAAGTTGAGCCTGTTTTACCCTTGAAATATTTCTCCCGGTCCTTGTCTCACTCTTGAAGCCTTCGTTATTTTTTTTTCCCTTTTCCTTCCTTGCACAGCTGTGGCAGGGGAGGCTGAGGTAGCAACTCTCATGGATGCCTGGCATTTGGCCAGTGTCAAACCACAACACCAGTATTCACACATACACACACACACACATGCACTCACAAATATTCCTATTTTCCTACTGTTGGCACAGTGAAGAAAAAATTGCATCTTCCTAAATCTATAAACAAGCCCTTTGGCACTGTTCAGTAAGACTAATATTTAATGTTTA
Source organism: Chloebia gouldiae (assembly GCA_003676055.1). NCBI lineage: Eukaryota > Metazoa > Chordata > Aves > Passeriformes > Passeridae > Chloebia > Chloebia gouldiae. The sequence goes on along the minus strand of QUSF01000044.1, from coordinate 117,767 downwards.
TCACATAAATTATCATTACTAATAAATATTTCTTTACAAATGGAAATCTGAAAAGGATTTATCTCTGTCCTTAACTTTCTGATACTGCTCAGATCATTCTCCATCCTGCCTAGAAAAACACAGCTCTCACAGAGACTGGAGTGACCTCTAACCTGCCTGCCAGAAACTCCATGACAAGGTAATGCAGAGTAGCTGAGGATTACATATTATCTCCACAGTAACTCAGAATATGTTTGCATTGAGGATCAGGCTATCAATACATCTATCCAGACAAAGCCATTAGCTCATTTTCCAGGCCTTTTCATTCTATTAACTACAAAATACCTACAGCGACAAGCAAATTCTTGAGAAACTAAGTGCTGATGAAGGTCAACAACACATGTACTGCTGAAGAAGCTGTCATACAGAACTGAGAGAAGAGACATGATCCCTTTGTATGTGAAGAAAGAGGAAAATGCAAGCTGAAGAGAAGGACTTAGGGATTTTAAATTGCTTCATCTGCTCCTCCTCTTTAGGAGAACATATTCATCACTATAGGGCAGTGCCTAGTAAAGCAAATCAATTCAGCATTAAATGCAACTAGCCAAGTAATTACCTGTTTTTATTTTGAGGAATATCCAAAGCATAAGAGACTTATATTGCTCTCAGTGCACCTACCAAACTACTAGAACTTGCATTTTCTCCCCTTTTCCCCCACACCATACTAGAAAAGGGGACAGCTGCATGCTAAATTTGAATTAAAATATTCAAGACTAAAAGGTTATAACAAAAAGACACTTCACTCATTTTTGCCCTACCCTGCTCCCTCCATTTCTTTATTTAAGATGATTTTTGTTAGTTCTTAATTACTATACTAGCTTTAGAAACCTTTCAGAAGGAAAGACAGTGCCATGGTAGAGCACTGGTAATTTGAAGCACCATTTTAAAACCCATTTCATCAGACAGACCTTGAAATAAGAATAAAAGATTTTTGAATTAGCCATGCACTTTTGAGAGGTCCAGTGTTGGCAGTTATTTATACAGAGAGTTGGGTAGAGAACAGACACAAGCTGAAAATTTCTTTGCAGCTTCTCTGTTACAGTTCAAGTTGGAAATTCTACTTTACCCATTGTGCTTTCATCAGCAGTTTTTTCTAAGTCTCAGTCCAAATACTACTAGAGTGCAAGACATGGAAATTTTGGACCTGTTACTTTGGGTTTTCTTAATTGAGATCATCAGCTCTCCTGCTTCTTTGTGTAGACCTACATAAATTGACACATTACTAGTGAAATTTCTTATAATGCCTACTTATGCAAAATGAATTATTTTGTTATTGTGGTAATGGGGCATATTTAAGAAAATATGAGAGAAAGGTATGTATTTTGTCATCTAGTGCTTTTACATCTGAGCATTATTTGAGTGGTCAAAATACAACATGAAAGAGCCTGAGGAATTAACTTGTCCTAATAGTAATCCCTAAATAGGAACTTTCATGTTTGTTTGGTCACATGTGGCACCCAAGACAACCTGGCGTTCCAGTGGAAACTTGTGAATACTCTAGTGTGGGCCAGACAGTCAAGATATTTTTCAAGAGAACATGACATTTTGCCTAAATGGTATATCAAGCAAGCTAGAAAGGTACTACAGCAAGCAGGAAACAGTTTATAACAAAATCCAAGCAGATAAATGGATAAAGAAGAGCTAGATGAGAAAAAAAGAGAAAAATTCAGGAGCCTTCTAACACTAGTAAGGTCTTGAATCCATGCTGGTGCCTTAAAACCTTCCTCTATATTCCCAGGGGGAAGGACTTTTCTTCTGTAACTGAATTTTATAACTGCTCCCAATATCATATGAAAAAATGCACCTGAACTGTTTGCTTAAGTTAGAATAACATGATGTTTTGAGACAAACAGTACAGCAGAGCAAATGCTAATGATGAGCTCAAGAAACAATGCAAATTTGTCAGTGGTAAATGCATCTTGAATAATTCCATTTAAAACCGAGTATCAAAGCACAGGCAAGGTGAAAACATACCCTTGCTTGGAAAGGAAATCAACCCACTTCCCTCCTGAGTCCTTGCCCATGTTCCCAACTGCCCTAATACTGTATTAAACAAATAACATTCAGGCTGAAATTTCTCTTTTCTTCTATTAGATAAAAAAATACACATGCCTCACACTATGCTCAAAGTTTCCAAGAGTCTTACAGAAGATAACAAGCCCTTCTAGTTTAAACTGCAAGCTTCCCATTTAACCTCAATTTTCAGGCATCCCCCTGAAGACAGTAAACAAAATGCCTAGCAGGAGCAAGCAAAGAATTTAAAGATGTCAGCATTGTCCCTCCTGGCCACAGACACAGATGAGATGTCAGGTACGAATGGAAAAAAGTTATGGAAGGTGTCCTTATTTAAGGAAATTATTGTATCATGCCAGGGACAGACGCTTAAATTCAGAGCAACTGGAACAGCATCAGCATCACAGAGAAAAGCAGAAGCTAAGGTAATGCAGTGGTACTGCCATCACAAGCATCAATTGTGCTAAAGGTGCAATCAAAAGGGCAAAGTGAAGATCTTCAAAGATCTCTGCTCTGCCCCTCTCTGCAGTATTGCTAACACACATCAGTCACACAGCTTTCCCTCTCTGCATAGACACTGTCTGCCAGCACAGATGTGTCAGCATCAAGCAGCACAGCACAGCACAGCAAAGGAGCTCATCCGATCAATACCTAACGATCCCATCAGTTGTGGGTTACACCTGGTGGGTTTGGGAAAGTGTGTATTAGCTCAAAACTTTGTTTTAGAAAAAGAAAACACAAAACAATCAGAAAGTAATATTTAAAAAATGCAGATGCATTCATCTATTCTAACTTCATAAAAATGTAGATGTCTCTGCCCCTTAGTAACAGTCCTGTCCTGTATTTAATGATGGGTATATTTGTGGTTGATTCTAAAATGAAAGTCGCAACTCTTCACATCTCACTTTCCATTTTTCCAATAAAAAAGACTGGATGAAGATTGTATCAAAAAAAAGATGGATAAAGTTCAAGTATTCTGAACTATACTTCCTTGTTCTATTTTACACTGACTTTATGTCCTTACATATGTTCCACTTAGAGAATTATTGTAATTATACTGTCAACTAGGACAGCTAGATTAGATATTACTCTGAGGGAAAAAAAAAAAAACAGTGGAAAGTCATTAACAAGTTTTTTTCATTCAGAAGAGTGGGTAATGCAACAATACAAGTTAATTCTGGCAGATTACAACAAAACTAAGCATGGTCTACATGCACAACAGAGTAAATGTATTTTTTAAAAGATATGGAAAAAACCAATTGGTATGGTTTAGCCATACAAGAAATAGCCTGGTTTTGAAAAATGTTAAACAGGTATCCCCTAAAACACAGACAAACACATAGTGAAAAGCAAGATCAAAAAGCCTAATTTCTGAAAGAATGGAGTATAAGTTTTTGAATTACTTCTTTTTCTTGGAAAAATGTAATAATAACTCTTCTCTAAACTTTAACATACACAAATATGTGCACCAACTATATTTATATTTTTATTTTCCATAATCAAAAAATTAGGGCTGCTTTAAATACATGCAGGAAGTTGGGGAAATTTAATTCCTTTATTCTCCCATAATTTGAAATAACCATTTGCAACAGATTTGAATGCCAGAGTAAAATTCAAATGAATACACTGAAAAGCTGCATCTCAGGAGCAATGCAAAACAATCTGTGACATTCTTCATTGAAATGGATTTGCTTTACAGTGATGCATGTTATTTCAGTGTAATGGGACAATTAAGCTGTCCATTTGCCTTTGTATACCATTTCCAAAACACACAGCATAGCATGCAATAATTAAATTTTACTGCCAACATAATACTAGTCTCACTTGAAAGTGATGGTTCCATATCACAGTAACAGTTCTCACCACTAGCCCATAGATCAGAAGTCCTTTGACATGTGCTTGTATTTTTAAGACAGGCAGAATTTCTTCAGCTGCTCTCATTATACAGAAAGCAGAGCTGTCATTTCCCACATTGAAAATTTAAGAATATTAATAAAATACCAATAGGGAGCTCCAACATTCATTTCATGCAGTCTGAAGGGAAATAAACATGAAGAAAATTGATAGAAAAAGCCATCAAAAAGGTAGAAGAAGTAGAGCCAACACAATACACTCTCTTTCTCCTCTTTGGCTGCAGGACTTGTGCAATAGTGATCATTTTCTATTGCTCTGCAGGCACAGGTTTGTTGGGAGATAAGCAGTAGGCTGGTATATTACTGTAGGCACAATTTCAAGATGTGTGTCTGCAAAAACCCAATACATCTTCATACTAAACAATGTCCCATTGAAAAGTAGATTTCCAAGAAGTCTCTGGAAGGGACTAACTGCAAATCCCATCCTTCTCATTTGTTGAAATACTGATATAGCCCTACTCAAGTCCTAGACATCAGACAACTTGATACTATTACTGAAACTCAGTCATTAAGCATATTTAATCTGCATATTTTCTATTTATACATATTTTAGCCTGATTTTAGTCCTTCACACATTTTATAGTTAATAGGTAAAATACTTTTCTTGCAATGCTGTATATCTTGAAACAAAACACTCAGTTTAATGCATTCAGTCCACAGATATATTAGGAGAACTCGGAGAGTAACTAGACAATATGTTTCGATTCAAAATTAAAATATGCCTTATGCAAGACATTCCTACTCAAGCAAAGCAAATAGGCAGCAGTAGGGCTCCTCAGAGAAGACCTACAGCCCTCTAAGGCATTCAGGGACGCAAACAGGGATACATGTCCTTTCTTCCATCATTAAAAATGATAATTTTGTATAAGACAAACTCTTGGTGTAGAATCCTCTGTTCCCAGGTCTGGTATTACAAATAGTTAAAGGCAAAAATAAAATCAAAAAACTCTCACGCAGACGCAGAACTGCCTGGTCTCTGCAAATTTACCTTTACGTTAAAAATGTTTTTACTAAGGAGGTCAAAGTGTCCAAAACTGTGCAAAATATATACTTTGAAGCTATGTAGAAAAGCTACCAATAACATATAAAATTATATTCCTAACACCTTAAGATTTATTATTGGATTTGAATGGGTTTCCTCATTTCTTCTTTTTAAATAATCTTCTTTGATAAAGCTTAGAATTTTTTTTGTAGTTTTATTTAATTCTTTATGTTTTAATCCTTTAGGTTTGGCTAGTCCAAGTTAGAGGATTAAAATCTCAGGCTGCTGAATCTAAAATTTAAGGCTATTTTTTCCAAGAATGGTACAGATTTATGGATCCAAACTTCACTTCCTGCACAAATTACATTACTCGTTTCTTCTCTTAGTGTTAACTAATGGCACTACCTTAGCAATCTTAAAATTAATTTTTAATTTTCTAGTTGAAGAAGCTAAAGTTTACTTTCTTGGTTTGTATTGTTTGCAGAGAATGGGGATGCTAAATAGTGTCAGGTCCTGTATCATCTCTGAGGCTGCTGCTTGTTAACTTCTAGACACTGGGCTTCGAGCCTGCTGCTTTAGGAAATTGCCAGCTTCTTTTACACCTTTGGATGTATTCTGTCTGCCCTTGTGAATTTACACAAATGCAGTCTATTAGCAGTCCTCAGTCCTCTTTGATGGTGAGTACGAAGAGCTATATCTACACATCTTCTAAATACCTCCAGGGATGCTGATTCCACCACTTCCCTGGAGAATCTGGTCCAATGCTTGACAAACTTTTTGGTGAGGAAAGTGTTCCTAATAGCCAATCTAAACCCCCCCTGAAAAAACTTGAGGCTGTTTCGTCTTGTACTATCAGTTGCTGGGAGAAGGGGCTGACTCCACTTGGGTACAACCTCCTTTCAGGGAACTGTAAAGAATAGTTAGATGTTCCCTGAGCCTTCTTTTCTCCAGGTTAAATACCCCCAGCTCCCTCAGCTGATCATCATAAGCCTTGTGCTCCAGACCCTACACCAGTTTTGTAGTTCTTCTGTGGACATGCTCCAGCATCACAGTCTTTCCCAATCTGCACAGCTTTCCAGCCGCTCTGCCCCAGCCTGTGGCACTGCCTGGGGCTGTTGTGACCCAAGGGCAGAACCCAGCACCTGGCCTTGTTGAACCTCACACAATTGGCCTCAGCCCATTCATTCAGCCTGTTCAGATCCTCTGCAGAGCCTTCCTGCCCTCCAGCAGATCAATATTCCCCCACAGCTTGGTGTCACTTGCAAACTGACTGAGGGTGTACTCAATACCCTCACCCAGATCATGAATAAAGATATTTATCAGGGCTGGCCCCAATACTGAGCCTGGAGGAACTCTACCACTGACCAGCCCCAGATGGATGTAACTCCATCCAGCACCACTCCCTGGACTCTGCCACCCACAGCTTTTTACCCAGCCAAGTGTCCCCCCATACAAGCCATAAGCAGCTAGTTTGTCCAGAAGAACGTTGTGGGAAATGTCAAAAGCTTTACTGAAGTTCAGGTAGACAATATACATAGCCTTTTCGCCATTCAGTAAGCTGGATATCCTGTCATGAAAGAAGATCAGGTTCTTAAGCAGGAACTGCTCTGGTTGTCCTGTAGGCCCTGCATGATGGCACACAGGATGATCTATTTCATGACCTTCCCTAAAACTGAGGTCAGGCTGACAGGCGTGCAATTCCCTGGATCCTCCTTCTGGCCCTTCTGTAGACAGGCATCACACCTACAAATCTCCAGTCATCTGGCACCTCCCAGGTTAACCAGGACTGCTTGAAAACGATGGAAAGTCTCAGCAAGCACATTCACCAGTTCCCTCAGTACCTTGGGGTGGCTCCCATCTGGTCCCATAAAACGGTGTGTGTCCAAGTAGTTTGGCAGGTCAGTGACCAGTTTCCCCAAAATGTGGAGGCTTTATTCTGCTCCCTGTCCTTTGTTTTCCAGCTCAGAGGGCTCTGAGGGAACAAGTGTACCTGGGGAACAAGTGGTCTCACCATAAAAGACTAAGGAAAATAAGGTATAAGGTACTTCAGCCTTTTCCATGTCTTTTGTCACTATGTTTCTCCCTGAGTCCAATGAAGGATGGACAACTTCCTTAACCCTTCTTTTGTTATTGATGTATTTATAGAAGCACCTTTTACTGTCTTCTATGGCATTAGCCAAATTAAGTTGGACTTTGGCTCTTCTGATATTCTCTGTACATAACCTCATGACATCCTTGTAGTCCTCCTGAGTAAGCTATCTTCTCATTAATGATTTACTGCATAGTTATATTTTTCCCCTGCAAGAAGTTTCTGCCTAGTGAAATCTGATGTTATGGACATTTCATCTATTTTATGCATCAACTTCCAGCTGCAGGGACCCTCCACTATTGTTTCAATACTTTTTCTGCTGCTACAGTGTGTCAGCTGTATGAGTAGTCATATTAGTGTTGTTTAATGTTATGAGTTGTTCAGAAATGCATATTAAAAAGACAGAGGCCTTGGTGTCACAGGGGAACATTGCAGAAATTCTGGTGTTTTGTTTTGACCCATTCCCAGCCTCTGATACATGTCACAACAATAATCATAGTCACTTGTGTTCTCTTACGAAGGATGGGGAAAATAAAAGCACTATTTTGCAGCTGTACAGTGTAGTAAACTTGGCCCTTGCAGAAGAGCAGCAGAAACTGTTTCATAAATGCTTCTGTTCTTAAGGTTTCAAGAAGACAGTAGTTGAAAGGAACTGAAATGAAGCAAGTACATGCAGTGATGTGTGCAGTCAATCCCACAGCTTTTAAAACTACATGTGAGACCACTAATGCTGCTGCTCTGAAAATGTCAGGAAGCTGCCCTGCTGGCAGCAATTTCCAGTATTAACTTCAGACACACACAGATAGTTTATAAGTGTCCTGCACTCATGAAATGAAATGTGGCTCCATGCAGTAGCAACCAGCAGCCATGGGTTATCTATTCTAGCCTATCTGACCTAGTCCATGATCATGACCTCTTGTGTTTCTTTTCAAACTCTCTTGGCCAACTTCTCACAACTGCATTCTGTTCCCAGGGGATTCACAGAAATTTGCCTTCTTCTCCTTTCCCTCCTCAGAAACCCTCTTGTTAGTTGGAGAAATACCAAAGTGAGGAAGACAAAAAGCCATTAAGTAGTAGTGCTTAATGGAATAAAATTACCAATAAATGCCAGTATTTAGGAAGTAGCTTCAGCCTAAGCAAACAGAATTGTTTACTGCATGTGCTTAAAATATTCACACCCTCTTCTTCTTTTACTCACGGGATTTTTCTCTCCATTAAATGTCAGCAGATAAGAGCAAAGAAAAGGCTGTAATTACTGTACTGAGACTTCCGCAGCTCAGTTCTTAATAGTAAATGCATGTAGACACACACATGCACACACTAGGCCTCAAGTGTTATCAAGCTCTTATGGGACAGAAAGAACTGCTTCATAATGGTACTTGTTCAAAACATATAGAGCTGTTTCTTGCCTCTGAAAAAATGGTAAATACCGTCAATACAAGAATCCAAAAGCTACGGTGCATAAGAAATATTAAACCAAAACTAAATGAAAAGTGAAAAATGTTAGAACAAAATACAGCTTGAAGTTTCCTTACACTGTGAGTTTTCAGCCAAGTCAATCTTTGTATCATCCACACACAAATATTGTGACTAAAAAAAGAAACACATCTTGCCCATAAGTAAATTTAACTGAAAATAATGTATCATCTTATTTACAGGAAAAAGGAGATCTGTATGCCTATGGGCTGGTTAATCCCATTTTAAAAATCTGTATTTTAGAATAGTAGTAACACATCAATAAAGTAGATTAAGAATCATCCATCCAACAGATCTCTCTAAAAGTAACCAAAGAGAAATTATTGCTGCTTGGAAAGACTCCTGGTTGGATTTATGAAGTTTCACTGGCATATTAACTCACAAGTAAATACAGCTCACTGCAGAGCAAATTTCCAAACAGCCAAAGATCAGTAAGAGTGGAAAATGACAACAGCAAAAAGTCATGAGGATCCATCTGATGTGTGTTGTAGCATGTAATAACAAGGTACAGCTCAAAGGTAACAAAAAGTTGCATTTTATACCTTCCTGTTCTGAAAACATACCTGTTATTCATAAATTTGGGGTTGCACAGAACTGAGAGGCAACTTCATAGGTAAAATAAGCAGTACCAGATATAAAAAATAATCTTCTTGATATATATGAATGCAAAATTAGAATCACTAGATTTTAGAGAACATAAAGCACTGAGGGAAGAACATGTAAATCTGCACCATTTTAAGAAAGATTACAAACAATCTTAGCTTCAATGTTTCAAGAAATGCATGTGTAAATAAACCTTTTTATTAGTACAAAATGCTGTCTTCATCTTTTGATAGGTCAGATCTTGAAAGGTGCATTTCAACCTAGCCATAATCCTTCTCACTCCCCACAATTACTCATACAGACACCTGGACTAGCCCTTCACATAACCCTTTCTCCCACATCTGCCTGTATGGCTCCCATGTCAGACGCCGTCCCCTCTCATACAATCAACCTATGCTACAATCACTGCTCCATGACTTCCATGCTCAAAGGTCTGCTGTGGAAGTCACAGATTTGTGGGTTCAACCACTGCTTCTCCAAGAGGCAAGGACATTAATTTGGGTTTTTGTCCCCTCTAATCATTCAGTTTCCCAAGGCCTTTAACACTACTCAGGCAGATAGAAATACATCTCATTACTTTTAACAAGGCTAATAAGAAACTTTGCTTCTAGACATCTCTGATACAAACCATATCTGAAAGTACCATACTGAAAGCCATTGAAAATATCAAACTTGTCAACAATATGAAAATCACAGATGTTTAATGTTAGAACATAAATTTCCAAGAATAGCTTAATGTTATCAGTTGCTTAAATAATGCTGGAATTAGCTTATATTTCTATCATTGAAACCTGAAGGTCTGTTTGGCTAAATACAGTATTATTGCTTTTTTCTTAATGGATTTGAAAGGGCAGTGCCACAATCTTTTGACAGAAATACAGAAAAATAATGCAGACTCTTTTTATGATTTTATAATGAACTACATGCTGGTTTATACTTTCCTCCAACTTAATGCTCCAGATAATGCATTGCTTGGTGCAGGCAGTATGCAGGAAAAATACACCTTTAGCTTCACAACCTCCATTCTACTTCTGCCCTTTTCTCCTTTTTGTGGTCCTCAGCGACATTTATGTTATACTAAACACACGACACTGCCAGTAATTCAGAAACCTACTTACAGGAATCATCCAGTTGGCCAAGTCACCGTACTTAGACACCTGCATAGCTCCAAGCATTGTCAAATCAACATGGCCTCTGGTAACAGAAAGTGTGTAATTAGCATATCATGTTCAAGTAACAGCCCACAAATTTTAACAAGCTTTTGTTTATGCCCATTACATCAATTTTAAAATGGTGGCATATGACAAAGGTAGCAACTGTTTGTCACACACGTAGTTGGGGACAAACTAGATGTATCACTGATGCAAATGTCTCTTTACGCCTATGGAGCCTCAAAAATGTTCCTACTTTTGTCTGGTTTGGTTAATTGCATGTGCAGTCAATCATCTTTGAACTTGTACTTTTTAATGCACTCCTTAACATATTTATATGTACCCATTATCTTTTCAGTGCCATTAGGATTTAGTGCTTGTTTGCATCCAAACTCCTTTCCAAAAAACAAACAAAAAACAGGTGCAGATGTTGAATTGCCATTAAGGAGGTGGAATGAGGTTGCAAGCTGAGCAAAGAAAATATACTAAGTGCAGGTACAGATTAGATACTTGGAAAAGACCAAAAAATAGTTGTTAAAATGTCATTATATATGTGTTTATAGATGGCCAGGTGGTGGTAGGCACAAACATCACCATGGTATCTATTAGTTCAGTGGTTTTTTATTTCCAATAGCTAGATTTAACCCTCTGTAAACCATCAATGATTAAGTCCACGGTAATTTTACATTTTGTTTAATGACATCCACATTTGGAAGAAATACTAATGAGTTCTGCAACTGATGCAGTTTATTCTTTCCCTGTTTCAAAAATATCAGTTTGTGTTGTTACATACCCTCTTATCATTGCAAATGACTCATCACTAGAGAAATAGGAAGAACCTGGAAGAACAGTGACTGTCTCCTTACCTGTAAAAGAAATAATTTATAGCATGCATTTTGTTTCTTTGACAAATGAAATCACAGCTATTTAGCAAGAAATAAGAGGTTTTTATCAAATTCCTTTGGATTTAGTACAACTACAAACCTGATTACACTTACAATGTCACATGTAAACCTAATCAATCCTATTGAATTGTGAAGCAGCTCGTTAGAGCTTCTAATGATAGGATTGCCTGCTGTTTGACCACCAGCAGTTCCAGGCAAGCATCACGAACACCAGAGTGTACGCAATATCTATGGACTTTAGCTTTCTTCTCCATTCACAGAAAAAGTGAGAAGTAACTGTCTTTTGAAACAGAGAAATATAAAGCCTTCTGGACACAGAGAGGCTGCAAAGAAAAGCAAGCAGATCAGATTGAGCAGTTTATAGTGCTAATGATGAAAAATACAAAAAAAAGAGATAGGTCTAGTCTATTCTTGCTTTTTTTAAGGGCACAAGAAAATGTGCTTCTGTGTTCTGTACTGTGCTATGAACAATGCTTGAGTCAAGCAATGGAGCACTCCTGCATGTGTCATATTTTGACTCTGTTCACGGCCCTATTCTTCCTCTTCTGCCTGCTCTTTGAATCAATCTAAGAAAAACAAACATTTACACAGGGTGCCTCTGATAAGGCAGAAAAAACACAGATGAAGGTAAAATTATAAAAGAAGCATGGTAAACTTGAGAGAAAAAAAAAGAAATATTTTAGCAATATGTGACATATTGTAACAACAAAGGGGAAGGGGAATGATGTATCAGTGAAGAGTTTGCAGAAAATAGAGGAAAAAGACAATGAGATTAACGAAGAGAATGGGAAAAGGGAAAGAAACAGTGCATAAAACTTAAATTAAAGATCTAAGATATATGCTTTAATTATTTAACTAATCTGAGGTATATTTTATGCCATTTGTATGGAAATTAAATAGAATAGTATAGAATTAAGGTCATGCAAGTGGTTTTGCACACTTCTCAATAATTCATCATGCTAACACCCAAACCTGCTGAGACAGCCTGAATTATCTTTCATTACAGGGCACCCACCCAAGGCAGTGAAAGAGAAAACAGGGTTTGCAGGCAGCAACATGGAGAGAGAAACCCAGGAGAAAGTGACAAATAGTAATAAGACACACAGGCTTAGGACCACAGAATAATGTAAAAAGAGCACCACGTTACCCACGTCTTAAAATGCTCTCAGGAGGTCAGTACTTTAAAATATTTCTGCTGTAATAAAGTAGTTTACCTTTCAGTTGCAGTCAAGATATACTTCATGTGAGACATTAAGAAAATGGGACATACAGAAAAACCCATACATATTTCAGAGCAATACAATTATATTTGCAGAGAGAAATTTGGCAAAAGCCCAAAATTTTTATGTATATGTTTTAAAACCTTGAAACTGGACTTTGGGGCTGATACTGGATCATTCCAGTTAATGAACGAGAACAAGATTAATTTCTATTCCTCTGCCATTCAGTTTTTGTTTTCTTCACATGGTTTTACAAATTTGATTGGAAAGCACCTAGAATGGTCCTAATCCAACCATGGGAATGTTTCAGCAATTATAGAAATAACTATTTTGGTGGTAGGTCTGATGTTTGTCTATACCATGTCCTGTCTATTGCAGCTTTAGGGGGACAAGTGCAGCTGCTTAACATTGAATTAACAATAGTACAATAATCTAATTTTCTTGCTGCATTCTAACCTGTTATGTTAGCTTCATGTTTTCCAGATTAACCCTTAAAAATATTTATCAACTATAAAGAACAATTCCAGAACATCTCAATTTCCATGTTAAAGAACAATTTTTTCAGAGAGTTTATTAGGTTCTTGGGTATTTTTTTCACTGTCACTCTGTTAATATGTTTATTTTTCATATGCACCCATTTTAAAAACTTAAGTTCTAATGTGCATGCATATAATTCACTCATAGTTTTTTTTTTCTTCTAAATACTTTTTTTCTTCCAGTGACTCCTCTGACATATTCCTTCCTGCAGTTTTTGAAACAATTATATATATACTGGTGAAATGCTGGACTCAATTTCTTAAATAATTTTTTATTTCAAACCAGAAAATGGCCTCAAACAACTCCACATTAAAAGACAGTAACAGAGGCAATTACACAGCACTCTGATAGGTATCATTTAGCTAAGCCAAGCAGCAAATGTTTCAAGTCAGTGAACAATTGCTGGACTGATATTAAATTAAAATTATTTTATGTCAGTGCTTTATCTCCTTTGACTTTTCAGAGTTTAACTGTACTTGCTAACAGCCATTGAGAAAGGTACTCTATGTATATATATACATATGTAGATGCTACACATGTATTTGTATGTATGCATGTGGATATTTGAATAAAAAATAAGAAATGTGTACATTTTCCATATAAAGAAACAAGTCTAAAATTTCAGATCTATAAGCTATATCATTAACATCAATAACAAACTCACAAGGCCTACTTCTGTTTGTCACAATGCAATATTTAGGTGTATTTTTACATGGAGACAGAGAATGTACACAGCCACAACTTTTCCATGAGAAAAATAGAAATCAGATGGGTGCACTAAGTCATGAGAAACTTACATTTTTACACCGAATAGCACCTCCTGAGGTGAAATGCCCTAAAACAGCTGGGCAACAACAGTTTGTGAGAATTACCATTCCCTGCTAAAAGTGGCAAAAGCAGCTGCCCACAGCAGTGCCCTCGGTGTGCCAGGTCCCAGCTCATTCCCCCTGCCTTGGCTACCACTCCCTCTACACATGCAAATGAGTTATATTCCTGGCTGGGAATAAACCAAGCTATTTTACACAGGATGTCTTAAAACATGTCCCAAGCATAAATGATCAAAAACCATTTTCTAGAATACTCAAGGAAAAGCAGCAGGAAAACAAACCCATATTCCCTTACAGGCTGCTCAGAACAATCTCACTTCTGAAAAGGATATTTGACCATTTACTGAGGCCTGGAAGAAAGTCTCTCCCCAAAGAAGACTGTCACTTAAAAAAAGAAAAATGCATTAATATTTATTATCAAATAAAACAGGTCTCTAGGTTCAAATACTGTATCAAAACAAAAAATTTAAATTAAATGGTTATTCATTTTCCATTAATTAAATTTAAGTATTTACCTGCATTAATCAGATCTGGATCTACTTCATTTTCAAGTGGATAAGGACCCTGACAACAATACAGATGTATGTTAAGATTTATAATAAAATACCTTTAAAATACAATTAATAATTGCCATACTATTTCTAATGCTTATTACCAAACCAGATCATGGCAGACATGCATTTTTTATCTTTTTTTAATCAGAATTCTATTTTTTATCAGAAAAACATCCTGACATTACAAGCCACAGTTTATATCAAGTAACATATCAGGTCTCTTGGACATATTGTTCAAAGATATTAGAATTACTAAACAATCATGAAGTGAGAGGTTTGTTTGATTTGGGTTTCTTTTTGTTCTTAATCAAAGTGACAGATGTTTTTCAGAAAAAGGTCATAACTGAAACTTCAAAAAGCCCTATGACAGTAAAAATAATATTCACTTTAAGCTTTATTTAAAATTATGTTTGCTAAGGCTTACAATGCTTAGTCTTGCAAATTCCTGATGGTTTTGAGTCCAGAAACTAAAGGACATCCTTAGCAAAGTAGCACCATAATCATAAAATGAGCATTTCCTATAAAACTTCTCTGCAGCAGAGTGAGAATTTTACAATGACATAATATAGTATATATATTTTTAGTAATATAATAATCAAGTTCGAGGCGGGCAGGAAATAAAACCTAGCCACAGCAACATAAAAACACTATAATAACTGACCAAGATATATTCTTACCAAACCCAGGACTCCATTTTCACTCTGTAAGTGAACAGTTATGTCTGGACTGATGAAGTTACTGGCCAACAGAGGGATTCCAATACCCAGATTAGCTGAAAAAAGGTGGTTAAGGCAGAAACACTTATTGCAAACTAGTACATTTTTAAAAAATTACTACTATACTATGAGTAGATTAGAACTGTTCCTTTCACAAGCACTTCTGTTTTTATTTAAATACCTTATATTTGTGATGAATTATTTTGCCATTTGGACTGTCTAATTGCATTCTGTCAAATCATATATAGGGTAAAAATATTGACAGTACAAATAAATCTTCTTTTCCAATTTTTCTGAGAAATTCGTGCAACCAATTCAACTGCTAACAAAGCCATCAGACATAAAAACTCTGTATTTTATGTCTTAGTATCCCTTCTATTTCAATTGGATATTAATAAAATGAGAGAATCACAGGGTCTGGTAAAGACAATGAGCACATTAATCAATCTGTTCTAAACAAACCAGATGGGTTTCTTATTCTAGTCAGCAATCACTTTAACCTTTAGCATAGCTGAAGGATACCATACATGCCATCCTCAAACTCTAACGCAGCCCGTTTGATGATCCTCTCCCTCACATTGTCTCCCTTTTTTTGTTTGGCTGTTGAGTCTTCAGGCTTTCGAATTGATAAGCGCTGCAAAATAAGAAGTAATCATAAGAGTAAAATCCAGATTCTTGCTTCTCAAGACACAAAAGCTTGATTTGTGATTGCACTGAGATACTTGGTCTAAAACTAAAGCTATTTATTCATCTTCTATGAAAAAACCAATCTTTTATTTTATGCCTTCAAGCTTAGCTAAGCCAATGGAGTCATCAAATATTGCCAGTGACAGCCTTAGAGTAAAATATTATTTCTTTGTTTTGCAAAGCCTGATACATAGAGAAGTGATGAAGAAGGCACCAAGCACTAGTGCAAATACTAGCAAGTCTGAGATTCATTACCCTAGAGATACCTAAATAGATTCGTAAAATGTCAGCTGAAAATACAAATACTGCTCTCTTTCAGCATTCATTCAATTCAGTGAGCTATATAAGGATGAAACAGACAAATGCCATTCATCTAAAGATACTGAGGAGCTAAGAATCAAAATTTTCAAACTTAAGTCTCTATAATCTTGCACACCCCATGAATTTGTTTCCTGGTATTTTCTCATCTGAAGTTCATGTTTTGTAAATCACATATAGGTGAAAATGCCATGACATTCAAGAAGTTTGTAACATGTTTATTTTAAATTATTGTCTACATAGATTATGTTCTTTGCACATCTCTCCTATGATTATAAAATTCCTCTGGGAAACATCATGTCCTGCACCTCCATATGTCTTCACATTTTCTCCTACTTCAGGCTACAATTAACACATCAGAAAAAAATTATCCTGTTACTTTTCATCAGCACAAAAGAATTTTTGCAGAGTCACTTTCTCCTTAAGCAGTCAGAAACAGTTAATATCAATCCTCTTGAATTTCCCATCACCTTCCTTTTTATGCCTTGGTTATTTTCCCTAGAATTGCTTCACTTGTAGATTATGGATAAAGTAGGAACAATTACAAAGCGTTTCTATACAGCAAAGAGAAGGCTGGATAGAAATTATAGCTGGTGCTAGAGAGACCACTTCTAAGCCATATTAGGCAATAACTGCTATTTAAAGCCAGTAAGAATTATGACAGACTAGCTTCTCTTTATTTCTTATATTCTTCATCTTCTCTCACCACTTACCATACCCACTGCTTTTCTGTGTACAGCCAGTTGATTTATAAAATCTAACAGAAGAGTAAATATATCTGCCATTTCCTTCCTTTACCTAAACCTAGTGAGAGGTGTCACTGCCAGAATTACAAAATTGCATAATCAAAATTAATCTGTTACAATTTTGCTTGGCAGTTTATAGTAGCTTTCACCCCCTCACCCCTGCCCCCTTTTTTCCTGAAGCATATAGGGAAGGGGGTAGACGACTAGGTAGGTATTCACCAGGTATTCAGTAGGTGTTGACTAAATAGGTATTCACTTATGCAGCCAAGATGCAGCAGAAGCAATAGTTTAATAAATGAAAAATTATCTGTCATAAAAGGTAAAAAGCTTTTCCAGGAGATAATGCAGCAATTCAGAAGAAGAAAATAGGCCATTAATTGCAATCTGACCCAACACAACCAGAGGGGGGAAAAAAAAAGGTTTGACACATCTGTTTGCAGTCAATTACTCAACAACATGCAATATGCTTTTGCAGAATTAACAGACTGAATTAAAAAAAGAACTTCTTAACCTTAGCATTCACAAAAGAGAATGCTCAGAGAAAAGGCCTTGCACAGCTTCCTAGGACTTTGTGATTTGATTATAATAACAGATGTTTAATTATTACAATTCCATTTTGCACTTTTTTCTCACAGATTTTTTCTCCTTGTGTCATATATCTTCCCTTCTACCAGTTTTTCTGATTAACAATTCCCACCTCCAGACTATGGGAACACAGAGGAAATACAGAATTTTCAACTGCACATTAAAAGCATTGTCACATCACCAAAATGAATATAGGGACATAGCCTGAGTGTGGCAAAGTCACAGAAACAACAAAGAACAATTATATAATCATAATTTTCTTGGGTGTTTTCAGTGGTGGAGTATTATTGCAGAAATTTTAATAGCTATTGACATCTTTTATTCACACCAGAAAGGCCACCAGTTAGAAAAGTTCCTGATTAAAGGAAAAAGAACACAGGTTTGCAGAACCTTTGCAACATAACATAATTCAATGTAAGGCACAAAAGGGACTGAGGCTGGCTCTACGTGCCCCCAATTAAAAGCTGTCCAGTGGAAACGAAAGTCAGATCCTTGTCTAGGTGTTCCTTTTTTTTGTATCTACAACAGGTGAACTGAGAGAGGGAAGGAGAATTTAGCAGAATTTTCCACTAGATTTTCAACTGCAGTAAAGTCATCCAGGGGGACAAGCAGTTGCCCTAAATTATTCAGGAACTGAACCATAGAGTCTCAAGTGTAAGAAAGAAGGCTCAATCCTCAGGCCCCCATCCAACTACGTAAGTACCTATCTAAGTTCCACTTTTTAGCAGAACTTGATGGGTCTTTCTCACACTATTTTCTCAGTGCTAAGACTTGGTGGCTAGACTAAACACCATGCAAAATTTAAATACACACAAGCTGAAATATGTTGTGACTGAGAAGCTCAGCTACGTACTTCAATTCTCTTCTCAAACTTTTCTCCTTGTAACAGACGATCAACATAGATTTTGGGAACATGAATGTCTTCTGGGGCAAATGCTCCTATATCAACAATTTCTTCTACCTACAGAGTGAAAAGGAAAAGGAAAAATATTTAGAAAAAATACTCAATGAGAGGTTTTAATACCAATTAAGTTTTGAAATGAAACATTAAATATACAGCAGATCGCGTCAAGAAAACTAACAAATGGAACAAAATAGATTTAGTCTTTAAAACAGGTTAACTTAGATGCTTATCTGTTCTCTTCTTTCAAAGCATATTTCTTCACAAAAAATTGAAGGTAATTTATGTTTTAATAAGCCCATTTGTATGGCCAACTTGAAGAAACATACCATGTACAGTGACATCAGATTTGTTTGTAACTATAAAAAAAATCTGCCCAGAGGAAAACAATATGCTAGAGCTATAAAGCTATAAAAATATATAATTTTTTTTATATAAAGATATAAAAATTAAGGCAGAAGTATCAATTTAGAGGATACAAACACAGAAGCTGAATCAAATGTTTTCCATAGTGTACTCAAAACTAAAAGAAAACATTTGAACTGTAATAACAGGTTGAAAGAAAGAAGACAAAAGAAAAAGATCCAGAAGTCTTTACAGTTAGTGAAACAAAGATTCAGCACAAAATTCAGCACTTATCCATCTGTAGTAGATTTGAAATGTCACCTATCAGGAGCATCCCACACAACAGGGGTTTCCTTCTTTCCAGGCCTGAGCTGGAGGTGATCTAGTTAGAGACCCAGCTATGGACCTGCAGCAAAGACTCTCAGCCATGGCTGGTTATTTCCTTAACAAGTCTGAGGTACACAGAGCACATCTCACTCTGCCACAAAACAGACTCTAATGTTAGTGTTGTTTGCAGTTGCATATAACCACAGGGAAAACATGTAATATTAGAGCAACAGTCCAAGATAACATACAACAATCTACTACGCAAGGACATAACAACATACTCAAAGACCAAAAGAAAATTTCCGAACTGCTGTATCACCAGGGATTCATTAAACTCTTAGGAGTGCCCAAAGCCTAATAACGCCAAAACAAGACCCAGGGAATGGTAAGGGTAACTCTCTAACAGCTATCACCAGTGAAGCAACATTAAAGAGTTTAAAACTCAATTTGACAACCTACTGGACAATATGATCAATACTAAAATCTAAAGTACATCCAATAGACCTTCCTACTGTGCCTTGAAATGTGACAACAAACAAATAAAGAAACCAACCAATCCACCCAAAAAGCAGGAGAGGGCAAAGAAAAAATAAAAACAAAAGATCACCGAATCAGGTTCAAATGATCCCCAAAAGAAGTCCTGGGTTAAAGAGACAGAACAGATGTGCTGTGAAATCTTCACCTAAGCAAAAGGCAATAACAGCTACAGCAACAACAGCCTCAGTGCTCATGGAGAACAGAGCCCCACATCCAGAAAGCCCTTACCCACAAGATAAGGAAAGACAACCAAATTAGTATCTTGAAAATTCTGATTTGGGTATTCATGAAAAAATGCTACAGTTTCATCCATCTCACTTGAAGTTTCTAATTTGATACACTCATTTTAAGATTAATATGGAGACCAAGTCAAACACAGGGTAAAATTAAAGAATCCTGAAGCACACAGCTGAAGCACACTGCACTTTTGGTATAGTGACTACTGTCAGAACATCCTCAAAAGGTAGGAGAAGCAGGAGACAAGACACTGCAATGAAGCAATAGGCAAGCAGATAATCTGCTACCACCAGAATTCCCAAATTCACCCTTTCTAATTAAATTTGTCTTCACTTACCAGATGGAAAACTAGGCCTGGGGAATACTAATTGCTCCTGATTTGAACTTTCTCACAGAATAACTACATTTTACTGCTGCAGCAGCTGAGATTAAAAAAACCAAAATCTTGGCACAATTCAACAAACTCAAACAGAATTATGCTGTCAGAAAACTTGACACACTGAGTTTCTCCCCCCATAGAATATACCGAATAAATTATTCATCCAACAATAAATTGTTGGATTTTGTTATCAGTCATGCCATTCTGCTAATTGGTTTGTATTTTGTCTCTTGGGACACAGCAGTCAGCCTGATAGCTTTTCCTCTATTATTTCCAAACATTATCCTAAATGAACATAACACTGCAAAGTGTATTTTGTCCTAGGGATTTCAGATAAGCCTAAGGATCCCTGAAAACTGGAACACCTTTCCACGTTCTACCATTTTGTGGAATAAGCATCAAATGTAACTAAAATTAAATATGTTCAAATACCTCCACAGCAGTAAAGAATAATTTTGAGAAGACTTTAAGAATTTTCATGTGATGTATGAAAAATTAACTGTCTTCCAGTTCTGCAAGTGAAATAATCAGACCATTTACATGGAAAAGGAAGAATTCAAGCAGAGGAAGTACAAACGCAGTCTGAGTGCTCCAGTTCTCTCTCCCAGGAAATTGGATGATAAGGCACCATACATGGGCTGCCTGCCATCAGCACTGCCAGAGGCGAAGCTGAGCCAGCTGAAGTGACACCGGGAAATCTGATGGCTATGGGA
Organism: Chloebia gouldiae; assembly: GCA_003676055.1. Classification (NCBI taxonomy): domain Eukaryota; kingdom Metazoa; phylum Chordata; class Aves; order Passeriformes; family Passeridae; genus Chloebia; species Chloebia gouldiae. Next base: position 96,967 of record QUSF01000044.1, on the reverse strand, counting down.
ATCAGCACCCTAGTGCCTCTGGCCACTGCAAGGCATTGCCCAAGTATCTTTCTAGACAAGAATGATACTGCAAATTTAATAGTACCATCACTGGGCGTATTTACTTCCCTTTCAGGTTTCATATTTCTTTATGAGTCGGCCCTGTAACACCTCTGTAGATGAAGCCTCAAGGAGAAGGGCAGGAGCACATCCATATTAATAATTCAAAGGATGCGTGTGCGTTTTTCTCCTGCTCTGCTCTCATCTTACCTATGCTTCTGTTCTTTCTTTTCTGTACTCACCCTGCCTCAGGCTTTAATTTGTAATGTACAGAAGAATTTTTGTAAACATCAAAAACCATTATGTGTCATCCCACTCAAGAGACACCGACTCTGGCAAAGCATAGAGAGGGAACTAATCAGGGCAGACCACCTCCTGTACTCTTTGTAATAAGAAAATCAAAATCCTCTGGGTACCTTTTAGATGGCCTTGATCATATGCATTCATCTTAAATCTTCATTTCATCAGTGTGCAAAGGACAGAAAATGTTTACATCTTTTTAAAAAGTAACTACAGGAGACCACAAGGTCTGACTTCCCCCTTCTGGGAAGGCTTTGATGTCTGACTCAAAAATCCTTTCATTGTTTTAAGAGTTGCACAGTATTGGAGGTTTCTTCCTGGGGACAGTGTTCTTGCAAATTTTCTCTGATTGCTGACAGTGGAAGGAGAATGACTGAATTCAGTCTATTCTAAACACTGGTTTATCTGTAAGTGCACACAGAATATAAAAGCTGTTCTCCACTCTGATTCACAAGAGCCTTCTGCCATTCCTTTTTGTATCAGCACTCACAGAGGCAGTGGTCCTTTGCTTTACAATATCCCTTCCTCTGTAATTTGCATCTACTTTTCCTTTGTAAAGTAATTTGAATTCCTTTTCCTTAGAGAAATTCTGCTATTCTTCTCATTTTATTCCAGAATTTCTGAAGGCTTATAGAGAGAAAAAGGGAACATTGATAGATACAGAAGTAAGAAAAGTACGTAAATAAAGAAAAATAAGAAGTAAGAAAAATAAAAAACTATGGTTCCTTACCAAAAATTGGTAAGGAAATAACAATGACAAACTATTCATACCAAAACACTCAAAAATAAAAAAGCCTTTGCTTCTAATGTGTTCCTTTTATCTATTTCTGCAGCCTAATTATGTACTTTATGATATGTTAAATGTTTTCAGCTGGTTTGGTTTTAAACCTCAGTTTTCCTAAAACTAAGCTATAACTGGAAATTGTAATTTAATTCCTTATTACAGAAAAAAATTAAAAATATGTAAATATGAAAGAAAAAAAGAGACTGGGGGGGGGGAGAATCAGAGCCTAACAAACCTGTGCATTTTTTAGTAGCTTATTTTATACTAACTTTATTAAATCTCTTTATCACTACCTTAATTATCATAGTTCAGTTCTTCAAACTGAAATAATGATCATTCCTAGAGGACATTAGTAAAATAAAGCATTAGCAGTTAAATGTCCAAAATAACAAGAGGAATGAAATAAAATTTAGCCACTTAGATGCTCAAGACAAACTCAGCAGTACATATCTTCAGTTCACTACTGGAGGAGTCAGGATGTCACTGCAAAATCCATTGTAACATTTATAAAATCTTAAAATTAAAAAAACTTAAAATACATAATAAGGGCTATAAGAATAAATTTTATGTGTCTGCATTCAAGATCGCAGAAACTGTAATTAACCATTCATGATGGTTAATTACAAACAAGAGGGGAAAAAATGTTAATATTAATTGTTTAGACTGAATTTCACAAGTAGCTTTGATATTTTAAAACTGTGAAATATACTCTGAAAACAGTTCACTAGAAATTAAGAACACACTATACAAACTTTCTTAGCTACAGAAAAAGGCAAAGCAGGTTACTGAGTTCTGCAAGCAGGGAGATGAAATAGAGGATCTTCTGAGTTCAACTCGTTCCTTTTGTAAGATCAGACAGACCATGAAATTTCTACTCCTTTCCAAATCCTACAGTAATGGAATGACAGCCAGTCAATATCCATCCTGAAGAAGAGACTTTTATAACTTTAAAATTGAGCAACTACCAAATAGCCTTATAAAGGCATATCTTGATCAACAATTACCACATTATGTTTATATCAGACTTCAAATAGATGTTTTCAAAAGCTTATTGAGGGGCAGGAAACAGTAAAAACCTCTAAAGTTCATATTTGTTAGAGAACCTTTCACACAATGAGCCTGGTCTGGGTCGCACTGAAGGTCCACTTAGCCAAATAGCCCTTATTCTTAGCAACAGGATCTTAAAAGGTAGTGTGGTACTTCTGGTTATATCCTCCCAGCTGCCAGCAACATGTCAGTTGCAGGATGTCCTCAGTCAGAGGCTGGACATACATCACCTTCTTCATAGCTTCTGATGAGCCAGGACCCACAACCCAAGAGACTCTATTGATAAATTTCTTAAATTTAACTATTATGAAAAACATTTCTTATTATCTCTTGTAATTTCACTGTGTGTTCCCTTCTCTGCGCCATACAGAAATAGCACACAGCAGTTGTTTATTTGTCTGTTTCATGCTGTTGAAGATCTTATGTACCTTTATGTGTTTTCCTTCTTTCTAGCAGACTGTTATCCTCTGTAAACACCACAGAGAAAAACAGTGAGATCTGTTGCCAGTATGTTGTATCTGATGATTAGGAAAGCAAAACTGACATAAATCTCCTGTATTTGTCTCCAGGTTTTTCGTCATGTGGCTACAGATCCTCCTAAATCATGAGCCCCTGCTAGAATATACTCAATTCATGTTTGTTTCCTCTGCTCTAAATCTCCTCAATTACCACCTCCACTTGTAGTTGCCTCAAGCCTAATCTCCTCTCACACTTTTCTGCACCTGCTCCCTGTTTCCTCCAACAGCCCCTTTCCAATCCACGCATTTGACATCTTCCTCCATGCTGTACTGTTGACAGCAGAGAAGAAAACAGCAGTAAAACAAAAAGCAGTACCAGCTCTAGGTACTCACACAGAGCAGCTCCAGAATAAATACCACAAAGAAAAGAGGAAGTATACTTAATTATCTGCAAAGGTTATGTATATGTAAAGCTGTGTGCATGCATGGAAGAATATGAAAAATTTAACCACCAGTCTCTGAAGAGGTTCTCCCATTCACAGAGAACTACACTTCAGAAATTTTTGAGCTAGTCACATATTAGCACAGCGAGGATACACCACAGTCTTAACTTTCAAGAACATGTTCAAAGTCTGAAGATACTGACATTTCTCGAAGACATTCTTCCATTAAATTGATGGGCTTGCTTGTTTGATGACTTGCACTAATATGTCTATATAATTCTGTATCCACTAAAAAGTGAAAATGAAGTAGCTGTTTTCTTACCTCTTTAAATTTATTCGTTTGGATTTTACTTTATTATTTTATGGAAAAATTACCTGAATTGAAAACATGAGAGATTATGATCCAGCAGCCCAGCAGCCCCAGCATTACCAATCAAACCACGCTCCTACAGCAGGCACACCTAGGGAGTGACTTTCCGAAACCCTGCAGTTGCTCTAATATAAATCATTACTGAACTCCTGCTGGCTGTGATCATATTTTGTGACTTCTGCTTTCTTGATCTAATGAGGTGATAAAGCACCCAATTTGTATCCAATATCTAGGTTCTTAACACAAAATAAAACATAACCATCCATGTGGAACATATACAAAATCATCTCACATCTGGAGATAGAAATTTTGGAAAATAGGTTTTTTTTATTACATGATGTAATTATTTTTCAATCATAGACTTAAATAATGGGAGAAGAGCTGGAAGACAACAAACAAAACTCCCACAATCTGTGAATATGGTCTTCATTTTCTAAGGGCCAGTTAATAGCAGAAAAACATGTTTAATCCATACTCAGCTGAATAAAAGAAATGACCACATCCCAAATATTTCCACTCCAGAACAGAATAGGTGCCAACAATATTAACTGTACTGGAATATAATTTAACACTTTTGCAAACAAAACATATGTTGCTTTAAATACATTATTGCCGTACTTTTTACTTATTTTCAAATCGCTTTAGATTGACAGCCTTTGAACTTATTAGAAGGTAAAAATAAATAACTGACTTTTTTATTAAAATTATTCACATTTTACCTGCAATAATTGAACTCTCCCAAAACCCCAACTATAAACACAACAAAAGATTTTATTTTCTTAGTCACATCAGAGAAATGACAAATTAAAAGAGACTAAAAGAGCTCTCATATCCTACACATTCCAAGAAATGTAACTTTAGGGTCAGAAGATAAATTTAAGCTTTATTTTCAAAAATTAACTAAGTGGAATTTAAATACTGAAGTGAGAAGTCGAATAGTAAAATAAAAATAAAAAAATATATCAGATATTTAATTGCACTGTCCAAGAAGTTGGGTTTTGTACTTTAAAATCTATTTAAGTGCAACTAAACCCCCCTCAGATTCAAGGAATATCTCTAACTAAGGATCAGATCAGAGCATGCTCAGCAGGAGATACATAGCAACTTAATAGCAACGTAAAACAGCAGCTGATTTGTAGCTAATTATGTTGCCGGTCATCTCTGTTAAGAAAAAAAGCCTTGCAGGTATTTCAGTAAATGTAACAAAAAGGTAGCTTCATCCAAAAATGGCATGTTTCTATGCATACATCTATTCTCCTTATTTCAGATGTTCATTAGAGACAGTGGTAATTTACAAAGAGTTCTGGAAACTACTTGACATGCTACTGCTTTGTTTCTCAACAAGGAATTAGTGTGGTCCATTTCACCTTCAGAATTATAGCAGATGTATCAACCTCCCAAAATATTAAAGATAAATAAACTTCTCTGCACTTTTGAGGAAGAAGGTAGTCAGGGTATCTTTTAAGGAAAAGTTTGAGAGAAAGAAAACAATTGATGTGGTTTAGACACTTTCAACAGACCACAGAAATGTGTACATAAAGAGATTGTCAGTAACATATTCTAAGAAGAATTAAAGTTTTCTTGCACTTAATCATTATCCTTCCTAATAGGTGCCTGGAAAAGAGAGCAATAGATACATATAGAAATTTTAAAAACCCCAAGGATAAAGTACTTTATAAAAGCACTTTATTACTATTTGAAGCTAGAAGAAACATTTAAAACAGTCCTTCAAACTATAAAAATTGAATTTTTTGCTTATCACAGCCTTACAAGAAAATTCTCATTTCACTAGAAATGGCGAAAAATTGTCCTGAGCACAAGTGCTCCTTATCCCATTGCTTCCAGAGCCAAATGGCTACATACCTTCTCCATTCTGATTGGGATTATTTCACAGAATCATCTGAGTCAGAAGGGACCCACAAGAATCATGGAATTAAACACTTAAGTGAATGGGCCACATGGAGATCAAACCCACAACTTTTTGTCTTTCTCCACTTCTTTCAGCAACAAGAAGAAAACTGATGAAATACATTTGACTTATTCCAAAGGTTAACGAAAAGGAGGAGTGTGCTTGTTTCTCTGTAATAAAATCCAGGAACACCTGTTCAAACATGAAGTTGCTTTAAGATTTGTTTAGTTACTGCTTTCTCCAGATGAATCAGAATTGCAAACTAAGGATCTTTGTTTATATTAGTGGGAATATAAAATCACTCAGGGTGAATGACACTCAGGGTGTCTAGAGTGCATTTCTACACATCGGACACCCTGAGTGCAAGTTCTCTATAACAGAATTTAATAATGTTTTGGGAGGAAACCAGGAAAAAAAAAAAAAAAGAGGAAGACTAGAAAATTGTTCAGGACACAGAAAAGGAAATATAGTCTGTTGTCCTTGTTCATTCTTTTACCATTGTCTGCGGCCTGAAAAATCAGTATGATTTAAGTCAAGTCAGTCTTGGTATCTCAGTCCATTATGTCTCTTTAAATATTCACTTTTTTACTGAGTAATTCAATAGCATTTGCAGGGAAGGGATGCTGCAAGAGCTAAAAGGATGCTCCTAACATCTGACCTACTGATTTCAATAACTCAAAATTTTCCACTCCAGCAATAGTTATGAGGCTGCAGCTTTTCAAATCTCCTATGTTGATCACCTGAAAAGATACATTTGCTTTGTGTCAGAATGCAATTTTTTAGAAGAGTTTCAGTTTGCATGTTAAATCTTTCTCATTCTATATTAGAAATCTTCATCGGTGTTGTTAATAGAACAGAAAACAAATTAATGCTTTAAGACAACAGGATACATGCTTGTAAATTCTTTGAATAGTGCCTAAAACTCTCTCATTTTTTCAGTCCTATAATAATGCATGATTTTAAATGCAATGACAGGTAAGTCATTGGTTGATTTACACATCTTATACACAGAGCAGACCTGAAAATTTGGAGTATTTTAAATTTAGTTTTCAAATTCTCATAATAGAAGACATGAGTACTGTTAGTGAAATATATTTCAAATGCACAGTCTGTGAGGTTTTCTATAATACGTTATGAAAAACCCTCTGAATTTAGCTTTAGAACCAAACAGAGGCTTTCCATCAGTTTCTCCAGCACAGTTACTTCCTGGCAATCTGCAGTATCTACTGATCAACTGCGAGCTTGCTTTTTCTTGTTCTTTTTGAATGTCATATTTGTTCTTAACATATGTGACAATTACAAAAAGAATTTTTTTCACTGAAGAATACATTCACATCTGCAATTAAGTTATAAAGCTGAATGCTGATAAAAACTCATGATACGCATTCAAGAAAATATAATTTAGAAAGGAATAAAATATAAGAGACAGATAAAAGAAAAACAAATTCAAATCTTCCAGCAGTATATTATAAGTAGGTAAATTATCTGAACAGCAGTCAGCAACAATTTGATCTGCTATGAATTTTAACTATTTAATATTCACTACTTGAGCAATGAAGTGCCAAATCTGAAGCCATTTAATTAGACGTTATATATAAAACAAAAGCAATTTTAGGAAGAAAACCAACAACCAGGAACTAAAATAACAGCAGTTAAAAAACCAACATAAAAGCCCATCCAAACATGAACAAACCCCATATTGCAAAGTTAACTATCAAAGAAGTTTATTCCCCTGAAAATCATAGAATAGAACAGTCACAGAATGGAACATGCTGTGTTGCAAAGCACCCATTAGGATAATCAAGTCCAACTCCTGGCCCAGCAGAGGACACCCCAATCATCATACCATGAATTAGAAGTATGTTAACTAAATGTGACAAGAGCCACCACATGAACTCCCTTCTAGCCCAGTACTACTTATATTCCTATACTTTTGTAATCATTCTAAGAGGGTCTGCATTACAGCTGTTCAAAGTTTTTGGTTTTCTATTCTGTTTTTAATAAGCACATGCACACACAGAAGCAAGGAATCAAATACAATGAATAAAAATAAAACAAATAAAAGAATATTCAAGTTTAGGGGTGGGATTCTTTTTGGGAAACTAAAATTGTTACGGCAAATGTTTCTAGGAGCTGCTTTTCCAAAGCAATACTAGTAGTTCTTGAATATCAACTCCATTCCTTCTCTAATGTGCTCTTTAACTTCCTATGACTGGCATCATTATAGCCATATTGGTTGGTAACGTTCCTCAGTACTGCAGGAGAAAAGGCATTAAACTCTTCAGCCTTTGTTGTAATCTGCACTGATAATTTTAGTCCCTTCATTGAGCAGTGAAATTTTCTTGGACTCCCAGTCAACTATGTATGTATTTTTAAAAAGACTTCTTGCTACTTTCAAGTATTCTGTATTTTATAATGGGCTGGATATTTCTTAGAAGCTTAAGCTTTTTGGTTTGCTTTGGCTTTGTAATGCTTAGCCTCAGACATCTGAGCTTGGATCTCACTTTCTATCATGTTTCTTTTCTGTGTTTGAGATTACAATGATTGTGATCAAGGTCAGACTCCTACTGTTCTTCCAATACTTCCTCCATGTTGAAAAATTTTATTCTCAAGCATTTAACACAGTCTTTCCCTAACTTCATTTCTTCTTTGCTATACTTCCCAGAAGGCTTCATCAATCCAAGTATATGAGCTGATGAAATCACTGTTCCTAAGAGACATTCCTGATATTTTGCTATGTTCTCTTCTATATTTTCTAAGGATCATGAGCTTGTATTTCAAAGTTGCTCTCCCACAAGTGTTCACTCATATCTTGCAACTAAGAGTCCTCTGGGAAAGGTTACTGTAATGTCTGTACATTATATTTGGGTTATCTAAATTCAGATCCACAGGCAGCCCTGACTGAGAATTTAGCTAAGGCTGTATGTAAATACACTTATGCAGTCAAAAGCCCCAGTTAACTACCTACATATTCAAGATACAAAGTTTTATATATTTATTGTATATATATGTATATACACATATATACATAATGCATTATAGGAGCACATAATAGCAAGTAGAATTCTACTGTCACTTGTGCTAAAAATAGCTGGTAATGTGCAGGACTAAGAAGTTCAGCACCCATCCTGTGACAAATGGGATTCTCAAAAAAAGGCTTTCTGCCACTGCAGATCCACGGGACACTCCTTTACAACCATTGCCTAAGCACACACAGACTCATCATTGAGCAGTGAAATAATTTCAACAAAAGCTATAGCAGCACAAAAGCTCAGTGGTTACAGCATTTGCACAGAAGGACTTTAATTCTATGTCTTTTGTCCTGATCTGTGGTTTCACAGAAATTCACATGATGTAAAGTCCGTGTTCATCCCAAACCCATCCTCTTCCAGGTCTCACTTTTGAGTTCCATGGCTGGAGCACCCAAGTAACAAAAAGTTTCTATTAGATGATTGTTTCACTTTAAAGTGGTACTTACAGATTTTTTACAGTAAACCATCACTGTCTAAAAATCTTGAAGGATTTCTCAGAACAGAGCTGTGCATTGAAGTAAGTTTCGCCACTGTTAAAGCATGTGGAGGTGTAGACATACACACAAAAAAAGGTTCATTTTGAGTTTCTTCAATAAAACCAAATGCCATGATTTAGCACAGATAACAGGACACAAATTGCTTATTTCAGTCTGATTCTGTCCCTTAGTGCCACGCAGTTCATTGTACCTGAGAAAATGGTGCTCACTGATGTGGCTGTGTTGTTACTAGGCAACCAGAGATAAAATGCAGGGCTTAATGATTTTTATTTAATGCATTTTTATGAGAAAGTACACTCTCTTTTTTTCCCCTCCCCTGATATTATTTGAGGTGTAAATGCTATTTGCCCAAGGAGATATATTTAGCCATCTTCTGTGATCTGAACAAGAAAATTATTCAAACTCGATATTCAAACAGCAAGTTAATAAATATTTCTAAACATATTGACCATTACCACTACCAAACACATTCACGGTGGCAGTGGCTGAGATCTCAAACCACTTCAACAGGGAAAAATATTCAGTAGGTCTCAAAGCAGAGAATAAAAAGAAAACAGATAAGAGCTCAGGGTCATTTGGGCCAGTTACAGAAATTTATGTACTCTTCTGTGGTATAATGCAAAAGCCCAAGCCTATATCACCCTTTCCATGCTGTCATGACAACACATCTGGCAAGGTCACATCATGTTTTCTTCCATAGCTTTGGGTAGCCCCAGTTCCCTCCAAAAAAGAAGTGTCATGACCAAAAGCCCAGTGGGACTCTGCTCAGGTGCTCTACATGGAGATGCACATGTTAAGAAGCAGCCTGTTATCACAGCCCTTACCCTAGGAGTCTAGGCACACATCCAAGAGCCCTCCCTGCAACTCCAAGCTGCCTCGCAGGTCATTTCCCATCATAAAATTCAAACGGCTCTGTTGAGGGTTCTGACAACAGTGACACCTCCTCAATGCAGTTTCACCTTCATTCAACAGTGTTGGAAGTGTTACCACATCTATAACACCACACAACTCTCAAGTTTCTTCAATGACATGCTCCTCCTTTCAGTCTTTACGCACTGGTGGCTTCTGACCACTGAGTTTCTTTTGTATTCGCCAATTTCTCAACTCTCCCATCTTTGCTACAGGAGCAGAAAAGTGTTTATAGCTTTGAAAAAACAATTTAAAAGCTTCAGGCTGAGTGTGTGAGAGCTTAGGTTCAAACAAAGCTACAGGTCTGACAGCATGTTTAACTTCTGCAAAGTTCTACAAGCTGAAGCGAGAAGCAGATGAAGTACCTGCATCATTTGACTTTTATATAAAGACAAAATAACTGATGCTACCAACATTATTTAGCATTTGTCTCTGCAAAGGTTAACTTACAAATAACAGGAATCATGCAATTCAGTTGAAAATTTATTTTGACCTTTAATAATGGGTCACATTCAAATTAAAGTAGAAATCAATTGGACTTGGCACAGTTTGACTTTTATAGACAGTTACCTCTTTCTCAGATAACCCACCCTTATTATCTTGATAGCAGGTTCTACTCCCTCTCACTTACATAAACAAGAGATGCATGCAACGGTTCAAAAAAATTGTGCAGCTCAGTAAGCACTTGTTGCATTTAATTAGAAGCTTACAATCAATATATTTCTAATCCCAAAATGAGTACTGAATGGTTATTTCTGACCATTTGCCTATTCAAAATAAACAAGGCTGAAAGTTTAATCTGGCATTTTAAAAATCAGTAATTCTTTACTTTGTGTCCCAAACATAACAGGTAATAGTACAGTCTGACTTCCTCCTTCTTCAGATGCCTCTGTGCACAGCCAATCTCACTTCTCACAATACAGGAGAATTTTTTAAGCAAACAATAGCTATCAGTCTGTGAGTTTGAGAAGTGGAGGAGTTTTATCTCTTACCTCTTTTTCTTTTCTCTTATCCTTCACATCGACAAAATTTGTCTGCCTCTGAATTGTTACAATTATTAAGTGTCTTATCTGTACTTCAGGTAAGAGTGTGTAAAACACCACACAGACTAAAACTAGAGAACAACAGCATTAAGTAAAGAGAAAAAAAGTCTTTCACTGTGTATGCATGTCAGATTTCACATCTCATCAGGTTAACTTAGCAGGACATGTTAATGTAATTGATTTCCAGTTAACTTCCTATTTTCAACAAGTTCACAGATACACCGAGATTGGATTTCCAGTAGTTTATATTTGATAACTACCTTACTGTGCCAAATGCCATTCTGTATTTGTATCAATGATCAGAAACTAAAGTCAATCTCAGCAAAGTGGGAAACAATCCTGAAAACCCAACTTTATCTTTGAAGACAAGCCTGACCTGTAGATATTTTGATGAAAAAGAGCAGGATTGTCTTCAAGTCTCTACTCCTAGAGACTAGAACTTGTCTGCTTAAATTCAGTTAAATGTTCAATCAGTGAAAAACAGAAACAGAGCTGGGAAGAAACACCAGGATTTAGAAATCCCTCCTGCCAAGACAGTATCTGAATTACTACCCTATACAAACCTTTTTCTTCTCCCTGTAAATGGGATTGAGAATTTCAATCTTCAGCCTTGAGCAATATTAACTAAGGAGTCAGGCAAAACTCAAATTTTTAGTTGCCTCAGTTCCCTATTGATGAGTTAAGACAGCTTATAGAGCTCACTACTGAGGATGTACTAGACACCATATAGAGATATTTCCTTCTGATTCCCTGGGTTTTGACTCTTACAGCCAAACACAACATTCTGAATTCCGGTTTGAAATAATGATATTTAGAAGTTAAGTCAAGGGTGGTTCAAAATATTTGTCCTAAATCTGTGGTTTTGCATCTCCATCTAATTTGTCCATAAAAAACAGAATTGCAAAGTAATATTAATAATGCATCATGCAAAAAGATTGACAGTTTTTTAAATGGTATTGAAAATGCAATAAGACTCAGAGTGGACACAGTTGACAGCAGATCTACTAACAATTGATAAATGGAATTACAGCAAGAACGATGTCACGTCAGCTGCTCACTGACAAGAAAATTCTATCCTATCATACATGGATAGAAGAGCAGAAAGAGAGAATGAGATGGAATGTAGGTGGAAGGCTTTGATCTACTTAAATTCTTTAAATGCCAGACTGAACAAGATATAAAGGACAAGTGTCTAGAAGAAAAGATTCTTTATTTAATTTTTAAATAGAAAAATACTTGAAACCTTTCTTAAAAACAAAACATGAGAATGCTTTGCTGTATTGTCAGTGTAAGTCATGTGGTAAACATCATGGTATTTTTTTGTAATAATTCTGTAAGGCACAAAGAAATAACAAAAGTTCCCAAACGTATTATCCAGAGATGCTTATATAACAAATATATTTTCCAAACATCTTACAAAAAAACAAACAACAAACAAACAAAACCCAAGCCAAGCCCCAAACAAAACCAACAAAATATCCTGAAATTAAAGCCTCTTTCATATACTATTTACTGGAAACAGTCCAGAAGAGTTTGTCTTGATCTTACTGCCTAACTGCATTTAGCTTTTATTAGGCATATAAAAAAACTTACCTGAGACTGAAGAAAAAGCTAAGAGAGCATATCTTTTACATATTGCTATGCCTTAGCAACTCTCCAGGCACCAATATTTTTCCAGTGTAGGCTGCTTCATATTTTTAAATATCATTTCAGACAAAGGGCAAAAAGATTGGAAGAAACTTCTAGATCAGCTAGTCCATCCTCTTCCTCAAGACACAGCCAATTGTTTATATCTCACTGTGGATTGATATTTATGTAATTTATTAAATTTTAGAGACCACAACTCTGATAGCTCTGTGGTTTGTCTAATCTATGATGTTATGTACTTGATTTTATTTTCAAGAAGTTTTGCATAAATTCTTAAGTGAATCTTCTCAATCATAGCTTAAGGCTACTCTTTTCCTCTTTCATCCACGTATTACATAATTTAACAAATCTGAATGCTCTTGCTTTGTTTCCCTTTCAAAGGCTGATCACAGTGAACACAAAGTCCTGTCAACATCAGATGTACAGCAACAAAGGAATTACTCACCAAAGCAGAGCATTATGTCACAGAAAGTCAGGAGAAAGCAATCCAAGGAGACAGGTTAGACCACTGACCCTGATTTGAAATCCTGCAAATATCTGAAATCCCTCTAGCCTGTGTCCAGAATACCATGTAAGATAAAGGGGTATATTGACTATATCAGTATAGTCAATATATAAGGGCTTACTGTATTTCAATTTCCTACCTCTACTACTGTTGTCTTTGCAGCTTTGCACATAGGTTGGTTGAAATTTCTTGCAGTTTTCCTGAAAAACAAAAACAAAACAAAAAAAATTAATAAATATTAAAGGCCATAAGAGTACAATGAAAGACCTTTCAGAGATAAGCTACGAGAGGAATGTCTGTATTTTAAGCATCACAAAGCTTTTGCCAAATACAAATAGCTGAAGAAGTAATTAAAAAAAAGTTTAAGGGAGAAAAAGTTATTATGGAATTGTGTAAGAAGCATCTGAACTGAAATAATATTTTTCTACATTAGAAAGTATTTATTATAGCTCTTTTGACTTTATATCAGCACACTGTTTAATTGAAATTGGGTATGTTACTGATATCTTCATTTACTAGGTCCAAAAGCAGCAGCAAGCTGGACTTTGTAAAATGCCATTATTTCACTGCACAAAGAATGAAATTAATCTCCACAGGGGACAAGCACCAGGCCTAACAATCTCTCAAGTATGCTTTCCTAACTTGGACTAGGACTTGGGATAGCACTTTACGCGGTAGTAGATGTTATCAAATTCTCTTAATTAAAAAAAAAACCAACAAAAACAAAACAAAAAGCCAAACAAAACCCAACAAAACAAAAAGAAAAAGAAAAAAAAATAAAAAAACCAAAACAAACAAACAAAAAAAACACACCAAAAAAAACCAAACCAAATACCAAAAAAAAAAGATTAAAAAACCCAAAGCTGTGTCAGTTTTGGCACTCACTGTAACACTCTGGCATTCATCCTAAGTATTCCCACAAAGCACTTCTGTACCAAGGAAAAAGAACCTCTAGAGAATAAAAGCAACACTTAACATGTACACCTGTGTTGGCAACTGCACCAAGATCCTAGGAGCACAGGGGAGACAAGTGCAATATAGATGGACCTGCGTCACTTGCCTCCTCCATGTGCTTTTCAGAAACCAAACAAAGCTGCGCAGCACATTTAATAATTAAGAAGTACTATGAAGGTTTTAGTGGTGTTCCACTGCTAGCTTCTCCGTATTTTTCTCTGTTAAAATGCAAAATTCTTAAACATTTTTCATCACAATCCATGAAACCAGGATTCAAAACAAGATAAAACCTCCTTTGTCACATCGTTTTTCCACAGAAGCATTTTTTGACCCCGACCATCCTTATTTCACAGACTCACAGAATCATTTAAGCTGGGAGAAAGTCCTTAAGACGATGAAGTCCAACAGCTGACCTGCAAGCCCCTCTGCCTCCGTCGGTGCCAGGCCCGTCGCAGCCTCTCGGAGCCTCGGGGCGCTGCCGCCACCGCGTGCACGGACGCGGCCGGGGCTGGCACCAGTGGGCAGCTCGGACGGGATGCCAGCACACATCGCAACACAAAGACACGTATCTTGGGGAAACGCTGTTTTATTGGCAATATATACCAGCTGTGAAGCCTCTAACAAAGGGTCAACTCTGTCCTGAGGGCATCAGGCACAGCATCAACAGCCGGGCAAGGGAGGAGATTGTCCTGCTCTGCTCTGCACTGGGGCAGCTTCACCTCGAGTGCTGGGGGCAGTTTTGGGTGCCATTACATAAAAAAGATACTAAACTATTCGAGATTGTCCAAAGGAGTGTCACAAGGATAATGAAGGGCCTTAAGAGGAAGCCAAATCAGGAGCGGCTGAAGTCACTTGGTCTGTTCAGCCTGGAGGAGACTGAGGGGACACCTCACTGCTGTTACAACTTCCCTGTGAGGGGAAGAGGAAGGGCAGGCACAGATCTCTGCTCTGCGGTGACAGTGACAGTGGAAACGGCCTGACGCTGAATCAGGGAAGGTTTAAGTTGGACATCTGAAAAAAGTTTTTCCCCCCTGAGGGGTGTTGGGCACTGGAACAGCTCCCCAGGGCAGCAGTCCCAGCACCAGCCTGACAGAGCTCAAGAAGTGTTTGGACAATGCTCTCAGGCACAGGGTGTGACTCCTGGGGATGGTGCTGTGCAGGGCCAGGGGTTGGACTTTGATGATCCTTGTGGGTCCCTTCCAACTCAACGTATTCTATGATTCCATTAATGTCTTCTGCCCATGGGTCTCTTTGGTGGCCATAAAGACCCAAAAGAAGGATGTAACAATAAGAAACAAAATTTTAAAAACCCACAATGTGAATTTATACTCTCCTTTGAGAGGCAAAAACAATACTAGTTAGTAGTGATTCAGGGAAAACTCCCCTAGGCAGAGTAGCAAATGAGAAGAAAGACAGAAATATAAAACCTGAATTAAAATAGCTGAGAAATGGATACAGATGCGGGAAAGGAAGATGACAAAACTAAAAATTCATTATTTCATCCCATGTAACTATTTTCCTGAGCCAAAGACTTTCTCAAGATTGTAGAGGCTACTCTTATCAGTAAACAAAACTGATATAAAATTATTTTTACATAGGGAAAAAACTACAAAAAAGCTTTTCAATATGAATTGACATTAACAAGAACTATTGGTCTCTAATCTGATGTGATTTATAAAAGCTTCTGCCATTTAAACTGTTCTTGAGTTAGTAAAGTTGTTTCAGAAGCAGCAGTCTTTTACAGGATCAAAGGCTTTATTTCTAAAGAATACACCATCCAGAAGTTTTATGAGATCAAAGGCATCTAAAGAGCACATCATCCAGAAGAAAAAAAAAAAACAAACAGAAGCACTACACTTATTTTCCAACACAGAATAATGTTAAGGAGTTAGCATTAGAAAATTCAAAAACTAGCTAGACAAAGTTGCCTTTTTATGTTAAGAAAAATTTCTGGACATCTAGATTCAGCAATGTCTATAAAGTTCCCTTGGAACAAAGTTCAAATTGTTCCACTGGATTTCTAAGCTGACACGAAGGCATGTCATCTTTTCTCCCAGAGGCAAAAGATAGCAAACTATATAGTTCATAGCAGACCAAACCAACAAACTACATCCACTACATATCTAGTGATATGAAGATGCAGAGACACCTCAGGTATGAGCTGAATTTATGTATTGCAGAACTAGTTGAAGCATGAAGAGATGACCTGACATGACTGTCATAGAAAAGGCTCTGGCTCAGGTTATCCCTTCAACATTTCTGCTTCTTTGTCAATACTCTATTTTCATCACCAACAAGCCACGTATTTGCTTGTAAAGTTGAGATACAATGGGCTAGAACAACTAGCAGAGTGGAACCAGGTGAACAGGGAGGGGAGCCAAAGGAAGCAGACGAATCCATGATATTTGAAAAGTCATGGCAGTCTTGTCAAGTACCAGGTGACTGGAAAGAGGGAAAGATGGTTCCCATCTTTAAAAATTATATAAAGGAGGACCCCAGGAACGACTGACCTGCAGCCTCACCTCTTGCTTGGGAAGATCATGGTGCATACTCCTAGAAGCTGTGCTAAGTCACAGGGAGTACAGGGAGATGATTCAGGACAGCCATCACAACTTCACATCTGTTAGGCAAGTCCTGCCTAACCAATATAGTGGTCTTCTATGATGGAGTGACTACATCAGTGGATGGGGAATGGCTATTGATGTCATTTATCTGCACTTCTGTAAAGCCTTTGACATGGTTTTACAGCCCCACCACATGATTGTCTCTAATTTGGAGAGAGATGCATTCAATTGCATAGACTGTTTGGTAGATGAGGAACTGGTTCAATAGTCACACCTGGTCAATGGCTCAGAGACCCAGTGGACATCAGTGACAATGATGTCCCTCAGGGCTCTGTATTGGGACTATGTTATTTGATATCTTCAATAATGACACATACAAAGGAATTGAGTACACCCTCAGCAAATTATCAGATGACACCAAGCTGAGTGGTGCTATTGACACTTCTGAAGGATGAGATACTATCCAGAGGGACCTGGAAAAGCTCAAGAAGTGGCCCTTGGGAATCTGAAGAGATTTAACAAGGCCAGGTGCTGGTGCTGCACCTGGGCTGGGACAACCCCTGGTACCAGCCCAGGCTGGGCATGAGCAGACCCAGAGCAGCCCTGCCCAGAAGGGCTTGGGGGTGCTGTGGGTGAGAGGCTGCACATGGCCCGGCCATGGCACTCACAGCCCAGAGAGCCAAACGTGTCCTGGGCTGCATCCAGAGCCCCGTGGGCAGCAGGGGAGGGAGGGGATTCTGCCCCTCTGCTCTGGTGAGAACCACCTGGAGCACTGCATGCAGCTTTGGGGCCCCAGCACAGGAAGGACGTGGACCTGCTGGAGCCAGTCCAGAGTCTACCATGATGATCAGAGTTCTCCTGCAAGGAAAGGCTGAGAGAATTTGAATTGTTAAGCCTGGAAAAGAGAAGGCTTCAGGGTGACCAAATTACAGCCTTACAGTACATGAAGGGAGTATTCAATACAGATGAACTTTTCACAAGGACACGTAGTGACAAAACAAGGGAGAATGGCTTCAAGTTGAAAGACAGGAGGTTTAGATTTGATATTAAGGAGAAATTCTTTACTGAGGGTGGTGAGGAACTGAAACAAGTGTCCAGAGAAATTGTGGATGCCCCATCCCCAGAAGTGTTCAAGGCCAGGCTGGATGAAGCTCTAAGCAACCCAACTCAGTGAAGGGTGTTCCTGCCCACAGCTGGAGGCTGGAACTGGATGATATTTAAGATCCCTTCCAAATCAGACCATTCTGGGATTCTCTGACTATCCACAGAAGCAGTGGCACTCCCTGATGTTGTGCGTAATGAGCAAAGCCCCAAGGGAGGTTAAGACCTTTCTTATACAAAAGTAAACCACCGCTAAGTGGTGCAGAATAGTCCACTCAGCATGAAGATGGCTGAAATGAAGGCCACCACAACATGCTGTATGGGACAAAAGATCTAGGACTCATGAAGTAGAACTTTAAAGAAAAACAAAACAAACTGGTTTAAAAGCAGCATTCTAAAGAAGTGGATGCCATTCTGAATTCCAAGAAAACAGTATACCTTGATGTATGAGAATAGAAAAAAAAATCAATGCCAGCCTGTGGTCCAAGTACGTGTACCTAAAGTACACTTACACTTACATCCTCTAAATTTTTAAAAGCTCTTAGCTTGAGGGAGATTAACAGTTTGGCAGACATATAATTGCTACTGGCTTCACACAGTCACAGGAAACACACTATGAATAGTACCCCACACTGTGGTGAAAGTGGTAGCAGACAGCAAGTTACAAGATGATCCTATGTTTCTTTATTCTATGTTATGAGATAATTGTGTCTCATCCAGAAACAGAACAGGTCATTGCTTTTCATAAACACTTTCCTTTGAGCTAGCAATATTCCATATGGAATAGGACACCAGAGGATTATTACTTTCCATCTTTGATTAGTTACAGTTGAAGGGAGGAGTCAAGATTTTTAGGTCTTCACTCCAGATGGAAGATGTGTCTATTATCAGCTCTATTGTGTGAATGTGGGAGACATAACAAAGACATCTGAAAGGAAGAAGGAAAGGCATAGAGAACAACAGGACATAAAGGAAGAGGGTAAAAGGAGAACACAACCAGTCTTTCTGTGGAGAAAGAAAAAACGTTTGAGAGGTATCTACTATGCATCATTAGAAAGAAACAGGATAAAAGCACAGAGACTAGTGGCTCAGGATCAAAGACAAGGCTGGGGGGAAGGGTATTTCCTGTAGTCAATGTACCAGAGCCTAAGGAAAGCAGTTTAGCAGCCATCGAATTCATCTGTAAACATACAAGAAAGTTCAGCTTTCAATCAGAAACCATATTGTCTTGTAAGTGGGCAAGTCAGGATATCAAGAGTTGGGCAAAATAAAAACTTATTTGTAAATTTTCAAGTATTTTAATTTAGCATTAATTATGTGGATATATAAATTAATTAATTTTCAAATATTTTAATTTTGTATTATGTGGCTATAGAAAAAATATACATACACGCATATATAAGCACATTAAAAAATCCATTACTTTATGGGTGTTATTTTATACACATATGTTTCAGTTGCTTTTCCAACTCCTGGTTTGTTCTGTACAAAGACAGACTCTCAATCAGCATGTGCTTGTAATAAACTGCACATGATAACTACAACACTCACCTTTTCATCTGATAGCCATAAGACAAACAAATAAAAACCAGGCATTAAACGTAAGTAAACCTCTCTCTTGCTTCAGTTCAGGACAAACCAGAACACAAACAGAGCAACTCAGAGAAAATATTTTCTCAGTAGTGCAACATCAAACTTTAAATTGCAAAGATATTTAAATTCATATGATGCCTTTCCCTACACCACTGAGATGAAATAAACTTTAAACACAGATTTAGACAGAATCAGTTTTCCCATCACTGACTGGCCAGAAGACTGATTCAGTTTCTTTCTCTTCTGTTGCACATGAACCTGTACTTCTCGGGTTAGCCTTCAATTACTAAAGAAAAAGGACCCAAACTAACGTGAATATTGAAAGAAAGAGAATGTCACTAAGTTTCTCAACAGTCATCATAATGATTTCGGTCTGCTGTGTCTCATTTTTAACTGTGAATGCTGTATTTCATAGCTAAGTTTGAATTCTCAAAAGTCATTAGAAAAAGCAATTACATTTTGGTGTTTTATAGCAGTGTAATTTGACAGTAGGGAAAGGCAATATGAAAGAATGTGAAATCAGTAAAACATTATTTTGCCATAAGACAGGAGAAAGGATTCTCCTTCTCATTCACTACCTAAACTGTAAAATAATCTTTTCCCACCAATAAACAAGTCATACCTGAAAATTATGTTTCCTGCACGATCAGCCTTCCATGCCTTCACAAGAGCAAAATCTCCTGTAATCGATTTCTCCAGAATAAAGTGACGGCCATCAAACTCCCTCACCTAAAGAGAAAAGTCCAAAACTGAGATGTAGGTTTCTTCCAACAGATTTCACATGGAATACTTATTTTAGGGGTTAATTTTGTAGACAATTATATTTCAACTTTTTTTTTGTACTCTGTAAAGTTTTTACTGAAAAGCGGTATGATAACAGAGAGGCATGGAAAGGCTATAAACCCCAGTTTTATCATAGTGTCTCTAGTGAAACATCACGAGAATCCATATTCCTCCTGCTCCATCTACTGGAATTATACATGCTTTGTCCTGTGGACCTACTAGCTAGTCAAAAACTTAACTGCTACAGCAGAATTACTGAAAAAGGTCATAAGCACTGCTTACCACCAAATCCAAAATTAAGTCAATTCAAGACAGACTACTCAAATCATGTCATCTAACAGGCTGAGTTTCATTTGGTTTTCTCTGCATTTATGATCAACATTTGGAATGAATGATAATGTACCTGAAATCAAAATATAGAAGAGAGACAGAGCTAGTCTTTCAATCCTATATAGAGAGATGAAAGACCACCTTTCTTAACAATGTAGAAGGTAAGAGTATACACAAATATTACTTGGGAGCTTAATATTGCTGAAAGGGGAAGTATGAGAAAAGTGTATCAGACATCAGTGTGCCAGTATCATAAAAGAAGATCTGAGCCTTTAAAAAATGACACTTCTGTGCAAAATGGATGTGGAGAATGCAATTGAACAAATCATGATAGTCACACTATTAGCACTACATAGATATTAGACTGAGGAGAGTAAGTGAGATTTTCCCACAAATGTCAAAAGAAAAACAAATTAAGAAAAATTGTATTAAAATTATAGCTATTTAACGAACAAAACCTTCTTCCAAATGGCAAAACATCATAATGATGTATGCAGTAAAAAAAAATAAGGGAATATAAAAAATTAAGACAATGTATAGATACTGCAAATAGTCATGTATAAAATACATGAAAACCATGGGTTAGGATGGAATTACCTTTACCCCAGAAATGCTCTGGAAGTGAAATTTAATGTTGTGCAGGCAAATTGGAACACATAATATTAGCCCCTCCCATTTCTTCAAGAAAAATTATGGCATTGAGATAACCACTTCCCTTCTCCAAATTTTATATCCAATTTCAAAAAGAAACCCTTGTTTCTCCCTTGAAAGCCACAGTCCTTTTATTTATTTGCAGTTTTAAAAACAGAGACTAAATTGCATTTCAAATATTGGGAAATGCATTCCTGAAATTTGTGTCAACTGAGCTCTTCCCAGTCTAACAAGAGAATGCCCCATTTCTTCCAAGGCTGAAGCTCCACGTGCAGCGGCAGGGCTGCTTACTGCATCGTGTAGTATTTAAGTATCACTGCCCCTCTAACAGGTTTTAGTTTGACTTTAGTTTGAATACACAGCAAACCTGGTCAAAGAATGGTCAAGTGAAAAGTAACTCAGTAAGGCAGGCTTTCACTTGGATGAGGTCTTGATGCTAAATCACTCTACAACTGTAAAAACTTCTTTAACACATCACAGAGGACAGCAGTAAGCAATGGAAGCAAAGCTAATCTGTCTGGTACCACAGACATCCAGTCAACTGAATACAGTAAAGCTAAATTTAACTCCTTCTTCAAACACTTTTTAATCTTGTAAATATGTTAGAAATTAACTTTCAATGCTGAAGGCTTCCTAATGGCACTCAGACCTCTTACCTCTCTTGGTTGGCTGGCAATGGCAATGGTGCCATCTGTGTTGTACTTGATGGGTGCACCTCCTTCCTGCACCAGCGTCCCATAGCCAGTACTGGTGTAAAATGCTGGGATTCCTGCTCCTCCTGCTCTAATACGTTCAGCAAGTGTACCCTATGGGAAAACACATTAAAAAAATCATCATTTGGGAACAACAAATCAAACTTTGATGAATGGCTTGCATAACTTTATTTTATATCTTGTCATTTATAGGTTTTCCTTCTGCACACAGTAGACAGAGGTGATAATCTATTTCTTCCTCACATTTTAGCTTTCCCATGTGGGACTAGTACTGGATATGGCAAGAAATGCTTGAAACAGTCATGAACTGCTCAAGATGACACAGTCATACAACTACCTCCCATATGCCAGCACTTGGCTATGTCTCCTCTCCTTTGGTTTGTTTCCCAACCAATTATTTTTGAGAAGAGTACAGAGTTATTTTTCTCTTTCCTACCTGGCTACATATCCTAGAAGGTTTTTCTTCTCTAACAGTCCTAAACATTGATGTTCATTCTTCAACATTCTAAGTAAAACTTCAGAACCCACTCCTAGCTGAAACAGCCAAGAATGGCAGATTGAGAAAGGAAGAGGGAGTCCAGTAATTTGGGTTGCCCATGCCAAGAATACCAAAAAGCTAACAAAGCAGTTTTTCTACTCTCTTTGACCACCCTGTCTGCATGCTTCTCTACGTCTAGCTACTCTATGTCCAGGACACTATCAGCAAAAATTCCTCATTCACCTTAATTATGTACGTATGACCAAAGATGTGTGTTTGCTTTTCATTAGTGTCATTTCCCAGATTTTTTTTCTATATTCTCCTGGATTCAAAGCAAGACAAAAACATCATGGTCAATTACCCAGTTCAACAGCCTCTACAACACAGATTTTACTTTCCCCAGTCATCCTGCAAGAAGCACCATAGCTTCCGCTTGGTTTTCAAAATCGTGGTGAGAGGCACATGCAAACCATGCAATGATACAGAATCCTGTGTTCTAATACAGAATCCTGTGTTCTAAGAAGCCTTATAATTTCAAGATCTTACCATGATCCTTAATGTGCAAAAATAATACAAAAGTCTTCCGTTTTGCCTAAGGTTATACCACACTATTTTAGGAAAGACTATTTTTTTTGATACAAATATTTCAATCCCCATATCTCATAACAGGTAATTAATTCACCTTTACTGTTTCCCTTTATATACTGTAGATACATTATTTCCATGCTGATCTACATAGCTTATCTGTAGTCCACAGAGTCAGCTGTGTGTCTAAGGAGTTCATAGTCCCCTAGGTGAAAGTACTGAACATTAAATAGGAAGGAAAAAATGCATTGTGAGATTTATGAAACATCAGACATGACAAGTGTCTGGCTATCCTCAGGTTTGCTGTCTGGATAGAAAATGAACTTTTCCACTAATGTCTATAATTCTAAGAAACATTCGCTCACAACATCCTCATAGGCAAGCTCAGGAAGAGTGGACTGGATGAGAGAGCAGTGAGATGAATGGAGAACTGGCTGAATGGCAATCCCAGAGCATTACAATCAGTGGCACAGGATCTAGCTGGAGGCCTGTCACTAGTGGTGCCCTCAGGGGCCAATACAGAGCCCAGTATTGTTCAACTTTTCCTCCTCAGCATGTTTGCTGATGACACAAAGCTGGGAGGAGTGGCCAGTACCCCAGAGAGCTCTGCAGCCCTTCAGAGGGACCTTGGCAGGCTGGAGAGATGGGCAGAGAAAAACAATCCAAGATTCAGCACAGGGAAATCCAGGGTCCTGCACCTGAGGAGGAATGATCCCATGCACCTGTACAGGCCAGCGGCTGATCTGCTGGGAAGCAGCTCGGTGGAGAAGGACCTGGGGGTCCTGGTGTGTGTGAGCCAGCAGCGTGTCCTTGTGGCCAAGAAGAACAATGGTAACCTGGGGTTCATCAGGAAATGCATCTTCAAGGGTAACAAAGATGCTTTAGTGAATGGAGCGTCTCTTTTATGAGGAAAGGCTGAGGGAGTTGGGTCTGTTCAGCCTTGAGCAGAGGTGACTGAGAAGGGACTTTATCAATGCCTGTAAGTATCCGAAGAAGGGGTGTCCAGAGGAGAGACCAGGCTTTGTTCAGGAATCCTGAGCAACAGGACAAGAGGCAAGGGGCAGAAGCTGATGCACAGGAAGTTCCACCTGAGCATGAGGAAGAAATTCTTTACTGTGACATTGACCACACACTGGAACAGGATGCCCAGAGAGATCGTGTAGTCTTCTTCACTGGAGATATTCAAGCACTGTCTGGACACAGTCCTGTGCCATGTGCTCTGGGATGACTCTGCTTGGGCAAAGAGGTTGGATCAAATGACCCACAGTGGGTCCTTCCAACCTGACGCATTCTGTGATTCACAAGAGAGGAAGCTCAAGGTACTATTCTTAATAAAAACTTAACACAGCTGGTTTTCCCAGACACTTATAAAAATACCTGTTAAAGCCTAAATTTTATGTGTCACTTCTGAAAATGCCAGACACTAACATGCTTTAGTCTTTAAAGTCAGAACACCAGCTTCACAGAAGTTGATCTCAATAGAACATAACTGATATCGATGATTTTAGGATGTCATTGCATTCATGCTATTTGGGTAGCTTGGCGGTGCTAAAATAATTAAAAAAAAGGTGCTAAAAGTAAAGTTTTAAATTTGCTCATAACAGTACACACAGATTAATTTCACTAAGATTTAATGAACAAGCCAAAAAGAGTTTTGTTGCACAATGAATAAATCTCCGAATTTGATTCTTGCCCACTAGATGGCAGGCATTGCACATGCAACTTCCCCAAAACCTGCCACCAAAATGGAAACGGAGCCGCTCCTTGACTTCCTTCCCTTTACAGGGGGCCACGGTATTTATGCCTTTTTCTACAATTTACGTATGTGTGTGTGTGTATATATATATATATATATATATATATATATATATATATACTTCAGATTAATATAATCTATTATTAATTAACTAATTCAATTAAAGGAATTCACACAACTAACAGACAGTCAGTTCTTAACAGATGCATAACCCTAAGATGGTGTATCGGCTTTGCAAGGTTTTGGTAGCTAGAGGGGTGAGAATAGGCCAGAAGCTTCCCCCAATGTCCACAGAACCAGTGCCAGCTGGTTCCAAGGCTGTGTCCATCAGCAAAAGTGGTAGAGCCTCTGGAACAGCATATTGAAGAAAGAACCTCTTGCAAAGATGAAAGTGCATCCAGAGCAGGGAGGAATAAGAATATGTGAAACAGCTCTGCAGGCATCAAGGTGAAAGAAGGAGGAAGGGCAGGAGGTGCTCCAGGTGCTAGAGCAGAGATTCCCCTGCCGCCCTTGGCAGGACCACAGTGAGGCAGCTGTGCCCCTGCAGTCCATGGTGGGCCATGTGGGAGAACAAATCCACCTGCAGTCCCTAGAGGATCCCATGCCCAAGCAGGTAAATGACCCCATGAGAAGGCCGTGCTGGAGAAGGCTCCTCCCAGGACCTGGGGCCACAAGGAAGAGGAGATCATGCTGGAGCAGGTTTGCTGGCAGGACTTGTGACCCTGAAGGGAATCCACATTGGAGCAGGAAAAAGGTAGGGTTGGGGCAAAGTATGTGTAGGGGAAGGGGGTATTAAGATTTGGTTTTATTTCTCTTAGCCCACTCTGATTTGATTGATAGAAACTAAATTAAGTTCCCCAAGATGAGTCTGTGGTGCCCAAGATTGTAACTGGTGAGTGATCACTCTCTTTACTTATCTCAACCCATGAGTCTTTTGTTATATTTTCTCTTCCCTGTCCAGCTGAGGGAAGTTGAGAGTGAGGCTTTGGTGAGCACCTAGAATCCAGTCAGGGTCAGCCCACCACAGATGGCAAGTGTCTTCTGCACACAAGCAAAACATTTGGATTGCAAAATAATTTTGTAAGAGCACTTAAGCATTATTCTACTCAATATTTTAGATGAAAAGAAATCACCCTCTTAGGGACACTCCTTACCTGTGGTGTAAGCTCAACTTCAAGCTCACCAGATAAATATTGGCGTTCAAATTCAGCATTCTCTCCAACATATGATGACACCATGCGTTTTATCTGCTTTGTCTGAAGCAGAAGACCAAGTCCAAAATTGTCAACACTGTGTAGAAAATACCAGACAAAACAGTTTTATTGTAAAAAAAATAACCCACTTGGTAAGCTGCAATGACTTAACAAAAAAGAACAGAGTTATCTCCCCCATACATAAGGAATTGAAGACAAAAAACAATTTCCAGCATTTTGAGGGTAAAGCACCAAAGCTACAGTTAAAATTTAATATTTCAGTGTTCAGATCTCATCTTTTCCAGGGCACAAAATACATCCAAAACTTCCGGCTAAAGTCATTTCCCATGTTAGCAGCTAAAAATACCAGCTTGACAAGTGGTGTTATTTTACATATCTCGTCCTTTAAAAAAACCTTACCAAATTAATAAAAAGTCTTTGAATTAATAAAGACATATTTTTGTTCACACTCGTGCTCACTGGGAAAAACACAAGTGATTGCTTAGCAGCCCAAGGAGAAAGGCTGATTGATATTTATAATGCTAGTTTCTATATGAAGTAAGAGCATGTTTGTATTTAAATTTTCTTATAATAGTAAATAATTAAATCTCTTACTAAATAACTGCCTACTCCAACAAAGGATTTTGGTACTACAAACAAGATTTTCTTGTCTATGTCAACTGAAACTGAATGCCAGTTTTTCTTGTGCCAGTGCTTCTAAAATCCTGATATCCTTCATTATGTTTGTATGCTATATTGTGTACTATTGGCTTAGAAACATTTTTCAGGAGTTGCTGCAACCAAGGTTTCTCTGTAAAAAGTTCAATTCAAGGAAATATGAGGTTAACATATAAATATGGAAATAAACATAGATGACATTATAAATACATGTTTCTTTCAGTTTTCTAGCACATTATGCAGGATGCCAGCAGACTGGTATATGTGTGTGAAGCTCCTCCACATTTATGTTGTTCTCTGCATTATATAAGCAAAGAACTCCATATCTCTAGAAAAAAGATGCCATGATGCAGAATTACCTCACAAAAATGATGTATACCTGCCATGAGTTGGCCCAATTCAGTATGACTAAATTATCCACACAATGGCTTAACAAATCAGGATAAGAAATACAGAAAAATATTAAAAATAATATTTTAATATATCAATCACTCAGCACTTTGTAATTAACACATATGTGCTTAAAATACAGGAATCCTGTTGAAAACACCTTTCCTGAAGAAGAGCTCCAAAGAAAGACCAGCCTAAAAAACTTCACTATTATGCAGTATTTATTTTCAAATATAAAAGTGGAAATGCTTGCCAGCCATAGCACAGGCTGCAGTGTTGCAGGTGAAGGGAGAGGGGCTGACTGAGCAGGACCAGCAGAGCTCTTCCTCTCCCATCACAATACTCTGAGAGCTGTATGGACAGACATGCCTTTGCAACTGCATGCATCTTGAGCACTATTTTAAGCTTAGGACTATTTTTAGGAAATGACCCACTTCAGTGCATACTCAAGCACTTTGGATGAGAGGAAGTGAAACAAATTTCTCTGACCTGGTTCTCTGAATTTATTCTATGTTATATAGATAAAAAAGAATGTGATTTATTATAAAAGCTTGTTCCGCTCTCCAACTCTGACAGGTTAAAAAAAAAAAGTTAAAAATCTCATCATGATGCAACTTCCAAAATGTTCCGGTGCCAAAGCCTTGGGACTAAAATGTATGTTGCCTAGAAACAACTCGTGTTTCTAAATCCCTACAAGAAAAAAACCCTCCATTTTGAAACTAGAAGAGCTAAGAATAGAGAAGAAAGAGAAGTCTTGTGGACAAAAGAGATTACAAAAAAGAAGAAAAAGCCAGAATTTCCTGTATAGATTAATTCAAAGCAGGACAATTCCTCTCACATCAAAACCATCAAACCCTGACGTCTCATTATAAAAGGCAGTAAACGAATGTAAAAGACCAGTCAACATCTGATGGCAGTTAAACGGGTTGGTGTAACTACGGCACTGTGTGGCAAAAGTGCAGAATTTAAACAAAACTGTACTAGTGCTTTCTAGTGCAAGAACAATGGAAGCTTCTTGAACTGCTTGCAAGCCAGAGTTTGCAATCTCTGTGTATCATTCAAGTGGTTAACACTGCTCTTATCATTACAAGACTTGGAATTTACCAAATAGAAAAATAAACTTCTGCATGAAGACTATGAAATACTGTGTGCATTGATGTAAGAAAGGATGGAAACAGAGGGTCAGTAGCAGATTTGTAATGGTTAAAGGAATTTCTCCTTCACTTCACTAAGATCCATAATCCTTGCTCCTATATTCTCAAAAGCAGCTACTGAAGCATATTGTCCTTAACAGGATTTTGCATATCATCCTGCAGGATTCCATGTGAATACACTTGATTCCCTGATCGGCTACTGCAAGGCATCTTCTATCAAATGAAACTCAGTAGTTATGAAGAAATTAAAGAGAAAGTTGTACAAAAGTTATTCTGTCACACTCATGCCAAGTTGTTCTTCACTTCTTAAGTCACTCTTCCTTTTTCTTTTCCTCAAATGTAGCCAGTTGGTTGAAAAACAAAATTGCTGTGATGATCTCTTACTGTGCATACAACAAGGTCATCTAAAACATTATTTCCCTAGCACAATGAGAACAGGAATTTCACCTTTCAAAAGCCATGCACCAGGAGGCTCTGGCTGCCTGGTAATACAAAATCATTTCCACTCCCACAAGCATTTAATCTTCAGAGCAGTAGCACAAAGTCCTGTTGCCATTACTCATATAGAGTTTTTTTAGGTGTACATTTCTTGAAAGAAAATACACTGGCATCCTTCTCTTTTGAGGGTACAATCTGTATTCAGGTTCCAGCTAAAATAGCCCTTTTGCTTTCACATGCATCAGTTTGCATGTTCCTCCAAAAACCCATTTTAAGCACTTCAGCATATTTTATGTTTCCTATGTTTTTCTCTTACACGTCAGTGTCCCAAGAAACGCCCATTTCACACAGAAAACACTGTTCTTACTCCTATTTTCCCTATCCTTTGATTTTCATGCGACATGTCTACCCAAGATTACAACTTTCAAAAACTCTCTGGTTTATGGATACTTCTCTCAATATAACAGTTCTATGGCAATTTTAAGTTATTAGTTCTCCCTTGCTGTCTTTTGCTGCTTTCTTGATTGTGTTGTTGTAAGCACAAGAGCTTTTTGAACTTTTCACCTTTAATTATGTTTACCCTCAAAATATTACCTATGAAAATATGCCTTGCAGACAACACTCCACCTATCAAACAGCACCCATAGAAAGAAAAAAAAAATAACCTTTCCTGAGTGCATGAAAAGAATACACCCCATACACCTATTTCAAAAGCTGGATTCAGTCCTTTACAAATTAAAACAAAGGTAAATGCAATAAAAATACACTGCCCCAGATAGGAAGGAAGAAGGTGTGGCAAAAGTCAACATAGCTGTTATCAGTGCAGTCAGCAAAGGGAAAGTACACATTACTGCTAGACACTGAATGCATTCTTTTACCTTCAGATATATTTGGATTTCTAGAAGTTTGCCCATTCTCTATTAAGATGAAAAGTGAATCAATAGAATACATGAAATGTATACAAGAAAAGAGAACTAGGCATTCATCAAGGATGTCAGTGACCCAAGTTATGCCAAACTATTGATATAGACAAGAAAAATTAATCTCATTATCAACACATTGATTCCAGTTGTTTTGTCCCTCTCAGACCTACAAAAACTTCCTGCCAAAAACTATGTCTGCCTTTTCTAATTTAAAAAATTCACCTAATACAACTCCCAGACAGATCTAGCTCACACATCTCTAGTGTACTGGAAGTAGTCAAAGGAAACATGTTGGTATTTCACTTCAGATAAACAATAATCTGCTGTTCTCAGCCCTTCTTCTTTGGTGTCTCAAGCATAACACATTCTACAGCATCACATGGAAGAAGAGATTACCTAGGTTTCCAAACTGATAAAAAGCCTCACACACCAACAAGCCCTACACAGCCTGATGAAGCAGGAAATAGAAATTTGCGTTCTTATGCAGAAAAATCCTGGGAGATTACACATGACCAGAAATTATTAGTTATGAAATATTAAAATTAATATCTTTAGTTTTGGAAAATTAAAACGTGTTGATCAAGGAGCTAACATGATACACCCCCTAATCTTCCCCCTTTAATAATTTGGGGACTGGAAGGATAGGAGGGTAAAACTACACCACCCCTGAAGACTGAGAAGGAAAAGCATGCATTAAGAATCCTGGGGCAAGGTTCCACCTCAGGCAGAAACTAAATTTTCTTCAACTAGCTGTTGCTGAAAAATAAGGCACATAAATGGTTGGTTCTACTCCTAGAAAACATTTTATGTTAAGACACCAGTCATCTTCTGGAGATAGACAAGCAGTCTTTTTAGATATTCATCAGCTCCAAGTGTTACATAATGAAGCATGAAACTTGATAACAGATGGACCTGTTCCAGAGCTAGAAATTTTCTTGGCAATAGGCTAGGGGTGAGGAAAGAAAACAATCTCCTCTGACATTCTCCATGTAGAAGATGAAGAGGCTGATTTTATTCGTAACATCAGCTTTTCAGTCTTCAAGAGGATTTGCTCCCAGTTACATGAAATTATGCCTTCTGACAGATAATTTCTGAAGAGGAGAAATACTGTACACTGCATGGTTGTATCAGCAGCAGTCTCCTCTCTCCATATTCCTTTCTGGTATGAAATTATGTACTGTGTTTTTATAATAACAAGCAAAACAACTCTATTCAGAATGTCTAAAATGTACCATATTTTTCCTTCACAGAGAAGGTGTATCATACAGAAGTAATCTGATAAATATTTAAATATCATCATAAATGTATCACATTTCAAAAGTCACCTAACTAAAAGATAGGTTAATATCCATTGTCATTTCTATAACCAATTCCTCAACCATACTGAGTTCTCTATCTATTTTTTTCTCCTGTGTCATTACAACCAGAAAGTTATCTCCACAGCTGATTTCTCAATAGTTCCACATAGTACAAAGTTAGTACAACTTGCACTGCCAAAATCCTAAATCACCTCCACACTAAAATTAGCTAGATGAACTAGGCAGCTTTTCAGGGATTTGCAGTACAAACAGTGTCAGCAATTTAAGAGCTGTAATAAAGTATCTGATTAGATTCCTTATAAATAATGCAGACAATTTTTAAAAAATCAAATTCAAATAATCAAATTCACTGAAAATATATAGTTTCCTGATTTTGGCAATTTGCCATGTGTAGGATTTTACATAACTCCACTCTTCTCTCTCTACCAAGAGAGGTAAGAGTCACTGGTGGCTTTGCTTTTAATTTCTGAAAATATATTTAATTTGGGATATTTGAAGAATTTTTTTATGAATATACAGAAATTATACACACAATGTAAGACACTCTGAGAATCACCTTGATCCCATCTCTGTGTACATACAAGCCTCCTTGCCTGTTCCTCGGACATTTTTAGTTACAATTCACTTTCTGAACCAAGAGATTATCTAATTTGTTCTACTAAAACCACTCAATACTTAATATTGTATGGAAAAACTTCACAATTTTCTGTGAATTTAAAATACAATTTTCCACACAATGGTATTTTTTTATATATAGAGTTACATTTGAATATGTTTTTAACAAGCAATAGTAAGTAATATAAAGACAAATACGTAGACAGACAGATACACAGATACATATAGCAAGAATAACAGTGGAATTAGGCCACATGACTTACATGCAAGAAAAACCAGGCAATCCATGGCAAAGATGGCAGACATGTTCTGGTTTTAACAGAAAAATATAATTCAAAGCAATGACTGAAATATGAGATAACCTTAAACTTTAACTTACAGAACATTTATCAAACTTGTCTTAAACCCGAATTATTTAATTATGAAGAATATAAAGATACTTTTTGTGCTTTAGAATGTGGGGTGCAGTAAATTTACCACTGCATCTGATCCCATAGAGTACTGCCTTTTGGGGATTTGGGAACCACAAATAGCCCAACCTATTAAGAAAACAAATGTATTATGCTTAACAGGGCTCAGTAATGGCACTCAGGCATCATGCTCAAAAGTGCAACTACTTATCTCAAAGTCATCTTTCCCTTCCTAATACATAACATTGTAACATTAATAGACCTTCAAAAACAATACAGAGACCAAAGGTTCAAGAAGCTGATAACGCCTTATAAGAACACAGTCTGAACCAGTGATAATCTGACAGATGTTGTCAATCTCTTTTCAGATGACCGCCCAGGTGATAAGCAATTACTGTCTTTACTGGGACTTCTCTATTTTAATGTAAGTGAAAACCTTTTGTCCAACACTACTGCATTCAAAAAGGATGCATTTCTAAGTCTCAAAATAAGACAAAATCAAAATTTGATAAAACAATCAAACCACACACATAGTTATCACAAATAATGGGCTTCATTTTCAGTCTGCAAAATTCAGCCTATTCAGGCAGCAAATACAATGAAAATGCTGATTTCAGTATGTGATTATAACCAAAATTATTTATCCATTTTATTAAGCACAATTAATTAAAAATAATAATTTCATGCACATTTTTTTAACTTGCATTTTAAATATTTGGCTATGTTGATAGTTTTTTGTTGCAACACAGGTCCTGAAACAACAGGTAACCTGCATTAGGAAAGTCTTATCATAGGTTGAGCCAATACATCCCAAGTATTGGATGTCCCAATTTCCAATAAAAGTCCAAAGTTCCAAGTAACTTTAAATCAGTATGCAACAAGATACCATGACATTTCATGGGGAGGAGAAAACAGCCAAAAAGGTACTATATACTAATGAGAGCTATGTTGGGAATTTACTGAACCAATGCTTAAAACGAGATTTTTTAAATTTATTTATTCATTCATTCACTTTCATTTATTTACTATTTTAATATATTTTTATTAATTTTAATACTAGCAAATGTGGAACAAATCAAAACAGGAATGAAGAAAATCTGCAATAAAATGGATTTTGGTAGCCTACTAAAATGGAATACTCTCAATTTAAAGAGCTTACAAAAACACAGTGTAAATAAAGTATTTACAGGATGAAAAATATAAGCATAACAAGTTACAGGAGAAGGTGTGAGAGGATGTATTTTAGAAGCACACTTATCTATCGCAGTTATCTCTCACTATTGCCCTGGTTCACAAGCTTCAGTTTCCCCTGCAGCAAGTTGTGTAAATACCAGAGGTACTGGATATTTGAACTGCTTTACTTTCAAACACTTTGCCTTGTTTGGCTTGGCAAAAGAGTAACTGCTCTTAAAGGCGCTGTTTCACTGGCTAGCACACAGCATGAGCACGAGCATAATGTGCAGCAGCAGACAGTGAGCTGAGCAGTGTGACAAAGAGCACCCCATACACCACTGTACAACCCGTCATTGAAAAGCCTTAAATAGGCCAAAAACAGGACTTCACTTGCCAGCAATTACATGATTTGAACTAGTTTTTGCAGGAGGAATCTTCTCCCAATTACACTGCAGCACAGAACAGTAAGTAGGATGTGAACTGTGAACATCCTACTCCTTTAAAGTCATTGCCCAACACTGCCAAGCATTTCTAGGCTCTGCTGAACCTTGTTTCCAGTTAGAAAAGTTGCCAAGAACACTTCAGAACTTCCTAATTACTGTTTTCCCTTAGATGTAAGCGAATCGCTGTCTCCATTGCTGCTATTTTAGTTATAAACAGACAGCTCTGTAACATTCCATGGTTCTCACATATTGAAAGGCATGTGACTTAATCCATGTAGCTGCACTGCTCTCCAGAATAGGCTGTCTGTCTGCACACTTGGCTCCTTCCCTGCTCCAATTACAAGCTGCCTGCTAACCCCCGCAGGACAAGAAAACCTGACCACAACCAATTACCTCCTATGTGCTGGAAGAGCTGGAGAAAAGAATGCAGCTGCAGTCAAGAAACTGAAACACAGCCAGGCATCAACTGCAACACAAGGTCACCACAGAAAAGCACACTAAACCAAATGGCAATTTGAAAAGGGCAAATTACTTATTCCACAAAATGCCTGACACCTCAACATTACAGGAAAAATTGACCCTTTGAATACGACTGCTGTAGGGTATATGATTGCTGTGCTTGCTACTTCAGCTGTAAAAGCATTTATTAGTCTTCCAAAATTTGATAAAACCACTAAACTTTTGGACATGGTATTAGAAGATGGTAAGAAGATGCATGGTATTAGAAAAGCATGCTTTTTTTACAGGCTAATTAGAAGATCAGAAATTGTATCAATTGCTGTTATGAGAATTCTGACTTTATTTCTGACAACAGCTGTGTTTTAACCTGGCTCCCAAACACCACCATACCATAACAGGCTAAGTTCCACATAGTAGTAGTAGAGCAAAGATAGATTAAGCAGTTATTTTATATTCATTCTATTTCAAAATAAATGGTACTGTTCAACAGATGAATAAAACTTGTATTTTTACAAACTAGACTTTAAAAAAAAACTCTAAATGCCCTTATCATTTTCAAATTGTTACACTATTCTGTGAGGAACTCCAGACTTTCATGAATGTTCATATAAAACTAGTTTCAAGAGAACAGGAATTAAATTTTGCTTTCCTGCCAACAGCAATAGTTTTACAGAAATCACTTCCGCCTCAAATCCCAAAGAACTTTCAGGAAAGTTAACATTATTTCAACATAAATTAATTCTAACCTATAACATCAGAAACTATATTCAGAATGCAATACAAAATGTCTTCCTTTACATCCTATTCCACGGTGCTCCTCTTCCTACTTTTTCTCATATTCAGACTTTTACCTCCTCTTCAGGAGCATCTGTGCAATCTCTCTATCTGCAAATCTATGTATCCTATTCAAAAATAAGATCATGAGGAAAGTTAATGATCTCTACTCTAGTGCTCGATTTTTCCACTCAAAATTATTTCTCTTTTTTTTTCTCCTTTTTATCATCCAGCAGAAATTGTTTCCCATGAGATTCTAAGGAGCTTAAGTTTGACAGTGTATGTACCAAATACTAATATAAATCATCTGTTATCAAATGAATGTGCAATTAACATTTTACATATTAATATCTTTATTTAATTTCATTTATATTTTCATCAATGCACTTCAAGAGAAATGGTTTTAGTTATTTCTCCATATGGAAATCATTAGGTATTGTGGATCTTACTACAATGAACATCTTGTGTAAAAATTAGCCTGAATGAGAAGATGAGAGGCTATGCATGAAAGAAGTATTCTCAATTTCAGCTCCACATGAATTTCTTAAGGGGCAAACATTTAAAAAAATAAATCAAAAATCTGAAGACCCATTAAAGAACTCTCCATTCATTCATCATAGATATTCTCTGCTGCTTTTATGTTCCTTAGAGTTTTTTTTAAAGTAACAAATACAGTAAGAGGGTCAGAAAGCATCAAACTGAGTTTAAAAATATATCCCTATTTGGAACTTCACAAAAAAACATACACACAAAATCACTTATACTAGATTTAAAGCTTCTCAGTTAGACTTTCCAGTTACAATCAACCAGTTAAATATACACAAATTTAAACATAAATACTTATAGTAATATAACTGCAACTCTACATCATGACAATTGGTCCCTGACAAATTCAAGTATACATATAGTACCGAGCTACTTGGGCTCCTTCCAAAAGTAACACTTTCAAACCATGTTGTCTGATTAATATAAAATTATGATGGTGAAAATAAAGATCTTTTCAAGATATATCAGACTTTTCACATAATTGGAACTTTTAGTCTGTACTGATTAAACCATAGACATATGAATACCTACCCTGCATTGTTACTGACTGCTGTTATCCCCTTTACTCCAGTCTTCAGTAAACCCCCAATGAGGTTTTCAGGAATCCCACACAATCCAAAACCTACACAAAATTTAAAAAAATTTATTATGTAACAAGTGTTTGAAAGAACATAGAATGTTCAGTAGTATGGGAATTAAAAATCTTTTCTGAGAAGCTCCTTAATCAACCAAATAAATCCACATTTCCAGAAAGACTCTAGTACTGGAATTTCCTACTCTCCAGACACTTTCTAGTGTGGGTAAAGCTCTTTACTCATCAGAGTGGGCCTTTAGGGAAGTACTCCAGGGCCATGGCTCTCCTTATGTGTGTCCTCAACCCTGTACACATTATTACTCCTTCTCTTTCTACCCATTTAACCTTCCTATCTTTGCTGCACACCACATAGCTTTGCCTGTGTAATTAGGTGATAAAACTCTGGGATTCTGAACACCCTTGGGAGGATATCTGCCTGGAATCACAGTAATCTAGATCTCCACCAAGGCACAAGAGCCTCACACTCCCATCTGTTATGCAAGAGTCCTGCACATCTAAAATGAAATAACATGTCACACTACAAGCACTACCTTTTCACAGGATCATGGAATCAATTAGGTTCCAAAAGACCCCTAAGATCTTCAAGGCTAACCTGTCTTGGCCTCAAATCTTCTTTTCTGCATGAATTAACAACAACAAAAACAAACAAAATTCCTGCAGAAGGAATTTTGCCTTGTTATATATCTCCATTGAAGTGTTTTACAATGTTACATTCATTACTTCTGCAATATTAAAACAACCTAAGAAACAGATTAATCACCTTTTTTTAAATGCAGATTGCACAGCATGAAATTGTGGAAAGCATTTTGAATATTCAAAAGTTCAAGTCACAGTGAAAGTTAGTATGCTGCAACTTCTCAACTCTTCTGGAAATACCACACATAAGCATTAAGTGTTACATAGATAAGTATTATCTTCACGTCCTAACACAGAAACAGGTTAGGCAGTTTGTTGAAGGTCACAGAGACAGAAAGACTAGGCAGACAAAGGATATAGAGAATGCAAACAAAATAATCAAACCACGTGAAATGACAACGTGAAACCATGTTAAATAACATGATTTATGAAACAACAATGCTATCTTGAAAATTCCCAAGCTCATTTTCTGGATTCAACTAAATAGAGTCCAGTTTTAGCTAGTGGGGGAAAAAACCTATTTTTCTGAGTCTTTTTCCCCTTCTCTATGACACAACCTGGGCTTTCTTACTGAAAGAGTATGCCCCTCATGAGCAGAGTAGGAAACCACTTGTTTAAAAACTCATGCAATTCAGTGGATTCTCAAATTAGTTAATAGTAAAGAAACAAGGTAAATGAGTAAAAAGTATCTCGTGAACATAACATGATTGCAACCATAAAGAATTTAAATATTTACCACCAACAAGTATAGTTGCCCCATTGGGTATATCTTTCACAGCTTCAACAGGATCACTGTAAAATTTGGTGTTGAGATGACAGCTAGTAGAAAAATGGCATCCACAGATCTGCAACAACAATAAAAGAAACAAGAAAATGAACAAAAGGGATTATCCAGTAGCTTTGTAATGAAGACTATGCCTCTGGCTAGATGAGGAGGAAAGAGATAGAAAAAGATACTGCTTCTGTAAATACTAAGGAGGGGTATGGGGAAAGGGAGAGCAGAGGTGAGGAGGGAGGGAAGTAAAGTACAGATCTCCAAAACAAGAGAATTCCATCCCAAATTACTGACAAATTGCTCCTTTCTGAGAACAGATTGACAAATGCAATTCCTCAGCACAAGTTGGAGCCATCCACAGACTCGTTAAACTTATATATTGCTACATGAGCTTCAAAGACATACAAACAATAAACATAAACAGAAACTACTGAAAGAAAGACAACACCACCACAAGATTTGAGTGGAAGCCAGGGAACAATAGGAATGACAACATTGTGCTGGCGGTATGGTAAGCAGGGACACCTTTCCACAGAAACCCTCCCCCAGATTCCTTGTGCAGTCTTAGAGCTTTCTAAATCAGTCTTAGAGATCCGTATGTTGTTGAAGAACAGCCCATAATCAAGGAGACTCCAAGAAATGCGTGAAATATGGAGGGCAAGAGAGAAATCAATATATCAAATCCTACCCCCGAACCTGGACCTCACAGTGCAAAGCCATTACACAGTAGTCATTTTAACTTATGTATGTAATGTTTGGTACTTAGTCACAGTTACCTTTTTTTCTCTTTAAGTATTTATCACTAATACCATGCATTAATACTGCTCAAGTATTTGTTCAGGCACCAGAAGAAAAACTGACACCTAAGTCATGATGTTGAAACAGTCTCAGTAAATTCAGAAAATCTGGAAGCTAAAGTACTACCTACTGGTGTTTCAAGTTCTAGCTTGATAGCAGGAGTGAAAAAAATTATATTGTGGAAGAGTGAGAAAAATTAATAAATAAACAAGGTAACATACACATTTTGAAGACAATAGTCAAATTATTCCCTGAGGAGTTACCTTAAGAGTTATCTAGAGTTACAATCAGGGCAACAAATTTTGGCTCATTTTCAGTATTACACAAGCTGTTCTCTTTTATAATTAAAGCTGCAAGAGTTTATACTGAATATTAAGAAAACCCTTCTCAATGGAAGCTTACCTCCTTCCCAGT
Organism: Chloebia gouldiae; assembly: GCA_003676055.1. Lineage (NCBI taxonomy): Eukaryota > Metazoa > Chordata > Aves > Passeriformes > Passeridae > Chloebia > Chloebia gouldiae. The sequence continues at coordinate 58,743 of QUSF01000044.1, read as the reverse complement.
GGAGACCCTGATGCTCCTCTGCTTTGATGGTCTCAATAAAAAATTAGTATGTGGGTCATAAGAAACAATGTAATGTGAGAAAAACTGCAACAGCCTTCTGCATGCCAAATTATACCATGAATGTTTCTCCACTGATCCATGGTACTCAAAAAGTCATGGAGTCAGGTGCAGTCCCTTGAAATTTCCCTGAGGGAAACAGTGTGCCCATCTTTTAAAAAAAGGATAAAAAAAGGAGGACCCCAGGACTACCAACCTGTCCACCTCACCTCCATGTCTGGGAAAGCCATGGCACAGTTCCTCTTGGAAGTTGTGCTAAGGCACAGGAGGACAGGGAGATGATTCAGGACAGCCAGCACAGCTGCACTGAGGGCAAGCCCTGCCTGATCATACTCCTTCTGTGATGGAGTGACCACATCAGTGGACAGGGGAAGGGCTATGGATTCAATTGCACTTCTATAAAGCCTTTGACACCATCTCCTACAACATCCTTGCCTCTAATTTGGAGAGACATGGATTTGATTGCATGGATTTGGTGGATGAAGAATTGGTTGGATGGCCACATCCAGAGGGGAGTGGCTAAAGGCTCAGAGTCCTGATGGATATTGGTCTTCCTCAGGGGTTCGTGCTGGGACCAAAACCACTCACTGTCTTCATCAATGACAAAGAGAGATCAAATCCACACTCAGCCAGCTTGCAGGTGACACCAAGCTAACCAGTGCAGCTGATAACCCTAAGGGACTCAATGCCATCCAGAGGGACCTGGAGAAGCACAAGAGGCATGTCCATGGGAATCTTAAAGAGCTCCACAAGGCCAAATGCTGGTGCTGCACCTGCATCAGGAAAACCCCAGGCCTGTACAGACTGGGAGAGGAACTCATTGACTAACTGGTGCTGCTAGTGGGTGAGAGGCTGCACATGGCCTGGCCATGGCACTCACAGCCCAGAGAGCCAAACGTGTCCTGGGCTGCATCCAGAGCTCCGTGGGCAGCAGGGGAGGGAGGGGATTCTGCCCCTCTGCTCTGCTCTGCTGAGACCCACCTGGAGCACTGCATCCAGAGCTGGGGACCTCTGAATAAGAAGGACAGCGACCTGTCAGAGCAAGTCTAAAGGTATATTAAGTGCTGGCAGCTTTGGGAATCACAATACAACAGGGCTGCAAGAGTCCTTGAGGGCCAGGGCTGGAAGGAAGCCAGGCCTCTGCTGTGTCCCTGTACCCATGCATAGGAAAGTATTTCAGAGGGCCACGTGGTACCTTTTCTTTAATCTTCCCAATTGTGTGCAACAGAGAAGCATGTGTTACACAAGTGTGCATTCGCAGGTTGGATGTCTCCAATGAGTGCATCTGCTCCTCTATCCTAAATATGTTCCTCTCCTCGTCCCTTTCCTACCCACCCTGTTGTTTGAGAGCAATGGGCTTTCAGGGACCTGAGGGACCAGGGATCACCCATGCTTTCCTGCACACTGAGGAAGCAAGCTAGGACCTTAGAAACTGGCAGCAATTCTGGTAGGTTAAAGGACGTAACATGGGGACAGATGAGCTCCTTTCTAGAATAATCAACAGATTTTAATTATCTGGAAAAGATAAAATGTGACATAGCAAAACAAAAACTGAAAGTGCTAAGATTTGTTCATAAGGATATCAGGAGTAGTAAACCCAGGCATGAGAAGGTGAGCTTTTTCAAATAAAATAAGAAAAGCCACAGAGACACTTCTGGCTCAAGAAACGAAAAAATAACTTTGCTATGGTTACGTGTGGGCTGGAAACTATTAAATCCGTGAGATTTCGCAGAAGCTTTCCATAGGAAGGGAGCTGCACAGCTGCACAGCACACATTTATGGGTAGCAGTAGATGGCGGGGCTGCCAGCGAGCTGCGCACACCTGCTGCCCGCCTCCGGGGGAGGAGGCGGCGAGAGCAACACGGGAATACACAGTAACACACTGTAACTGTGTTGCCTTTTGAAATTATGCGGATCTAAATTAATAATACTAAATTAAATATAAAAACAAAACAAAACAAAAAACCTCAAAGCCAACCCTCCTTGCCAGCCTCTCAAGGTCACCGCATCCCCACCCGCTGCCGGGCCCGGGCCTGCGGCGCGGGGCGAGCCCCGGGCGAACAAAGCCATCGCCTCCCCGCGGGGCGGCGCGGGGCTCGCTACCCCCGCCGCACACGCCGATCCCGGGGCGGGCGGCTGCGAGCGGGGGCCCCGCCAAGGCCACCCGGCGGGCAGGGCGAGGCGGAGGGGCGCGGACCCGCCGTCCCCGCCGCCCCTCGCCCTTACCTCAGCCCTGCGTGCGGCGGGAAGGAGGATGCGGCGGCCGAGGAGGAGGAATTTGAACGCCGCCATCTTCGTGCTGCGCGGCTGTCGGGGAGCAGAGCGGGCTCGGGGCCGGGCTGGGGCGGCGGCAGCGGGAGCCCAGCGCGGGGCGCGGGAAGCAGGAGCGGCGGGACGGCGGAACCCGCGGGCGGAGGGAGGGCGAGGGGCTCGGCCCTGACGTGCGCTGACGTCGGTGCGGCCGAGGCGGGGCCGCCGACGAGCGGGGCCGGAGCGGGAGCGTGGAGCGCCTCCCGAGTGCCCCCGGCCGGGGCCCGGAGCGCTGTCCAGCCGCCCCGCGCCTGCCCAGCGCGGGCAGCCCGCCCGGGCGCTGTCCCGCGGCGGGGAGCAGCCCCCACTCCTGTAGCTCCACTGATACCTCCATTCCATCGTCCTCGTGGTCCATCGTGGTTTGTTCATAAAAACCATCAGAACCCGCGCAAAACGCAGGTGGGCAAACGGTATCAACCAGCGGCACATCAGTGTTACAATGCCACAATCACTTCAGAAAACCAGAGCTTTTCCTTTCCTTTTTTTCTGTTTTCCTTTCCACGATTTCCACGGATGGACAACTCAGACGTGCCATCTCAGCCGTTTCCCCCATAAAGTTAAGGTGGCTTAAATTTCTGTGTTGTCACTTTCTGACCACAGACTAGCAGCACAAGAATTAAGCAAAGGGCAGAGCCTAAATGGTTAAGTTTTCAGTGCATAGTCCTCAGGGTGACCCAGACTCCAAAAAGCACATGGTCTCACGGAGACTCTATGTTTGGGTGGGAAAATGTTACTAGAATAGACGTATCTTTGTTGAAGCAGCAGCCACATGATGTGAACTGTTGGCCCTTCGGCTGCTGCTAGAAGGAAATTTCAAAATATGTCTCTGCTATTATTTACCCTTCCTAAAAATACCCCTAATGATCACTGCATGCCGTAAAGATGTCCAATGCAACAGAAGGAATCACAGAAAAAATGTGAGAATCTGTTTAGATGCAGGAAAAGAAAAATTCTCCTCATGCACATGATGGAAGGTCACACTTCTGGCCAGTCATGCTGACCCTTGTCTTGTTTCCAGGCAGTTTCCAATGCAGCTGCCTGCCAGCCTCACTGTAATTTGCCATTGTGGTAATCAACATGCGGAAGGATGAGCTACAGGGAAAACAACATCTTCAGAGTGTTCTGCTGGTCTATGAACTGTTCCTGCAGAACCCGCCCATTTTATTCAGAACACTGGTACCACCTTGCTGCTGGTAGCCCATAGCCTGTGGCACGCCACTCTCCTATACAAGCATTTTGAAAATTCCTGGTTCCTGTATTTACAGTTCACATAACAGGCAAACCTTGCATATACCAGTGAAATGTGATGGGGATACCTTCATTATTGTGAAGGTTTTCAGTAGTTTTCTAGTTATTCACCATATTTAGCTAGTCATTTAAGTTTGAGATGGTGTCAGGTGAAAAAAATCTACAAATTACAGGGACATGATGAACTAAAACCAAAATAACAGCACAACTTGTATTTTTCCAGGACTAAACATTAGTATAAAAGTTTCACTGGATTTCTGAACCTTGGTTCTATCTAAATCTTGTGTAAACAAGTAAATTCCTTAAGTCATGTTTCCTTTCATGACAAAACTTCCCTAAGCATAGAAAAACTTGTCTAAAGAAAGTGTATTCTCTTCAGTAAGTTATCCTCCTTTAAACCAACTGAGTGCACTCTAGAATTTATCAAAGTGTTCAGCAGTGAGTATTTGTTACAGACTGAACGAGCATTTATTTTGCATGGAGTTTGCACTGTTTGGGATTCCAGCAGTTCTCCTCCTTGCAGACTGAAGGAAGGGGGCTAACTGCATGCAGTAGGTATAGTGATGATGTTCTTTGGAATATCTATTATGCAAAACTGGTTACTCTACTTACATAAATTAGTTTATGAACTAAATTTTCCTTATCAGGTGCTATAGATTATGTTAACACTTTTTTTTTTTCAAAATTGCAAAGTTCACATGTTTTGGACTGTAAGCACTTTATTTTGGCTTAGAAAAGTTCCAAACATTACTGTAAGAGTAGATAAAATAAGTTCTTCTGGAGTAGCTTAGAAAGGACAGTAGATCAACCTTTTTCAAGATTTCTGAAAGCTCTTCACACAATGAAAACTACAACTAAGCAGCCAGTGTGAAACTAGTCTCTAAAATGATTAAAATTTTTTCAGTATATTAATTTGTTTAGTGAAGTAAATCACATGACAGCAGTAACTGTGAGTCAAAACACTTTCCAAATTCAACAGCATTTACAAATGAGAGTTTTGAACCCTTAGTGCCCAACACAAGTCAGCAGGTAGACATACTGGAGCTACCACAGGTTAATCATTATATACACTGTATAACACCAGCTTACTTATACTACTACCAAGCACAAGACGTCAAAGTCAGCACACCAATACAGTGAAATAATATTGTCCAAAGAAGACATCAAAGAGTGAGCAGGTAGTTCAGAGGTTTGATTTACCTACACAGGGGGAAGACCTGGAATTCTGAGGTAAAGAACTTTGTTTCTCAATAATTTTTTTTTTCTTAAATTCATTTATACTTCACCCAGGCTTTAGCTAATTAAAATTTTACAATTTACCTTTCTTTCAGACCCACTGGAACTTGACAGGAATATTCAGTTAGTGAGGCATGAAAACCATATATGGAGCCACAGAGAAGGGAAAGTTCATTTAACTCTGCAGCAACTAGAACACACAGACAACCTGTAAACTTATTTTCAACATGTTAATAGGTCCCATTTCTGAAACAAGAGTTCAGTGTTTCAGTACTTTCAGTTATTGCTCTAAATACTTAAGTATTATTTATATTATTCATTTAAGAGCACTTGCAACTCATTTTGAAAAGTGCAACAAACCTGATTCCCTTGACATGGGATGGCAAGTCAACAAAAATCAAAACATTATTTCATGGCATCCTCATATTCCTGTGGGAATAGAGTGCTACAGGGACAACAAACATTGAGAGGATACAAAACTCATTATACGCACCAAAAATATTAAACCATAACAAATATGATGAGAATATGAAAATACTTATAAGCTGTGTGTAATATATACAACAATTTTAAGATCAACTCATAGCACTTACAGAATATATAACTAGGGAAAGACAAAAAGGCTGCTACCTGCATGACTAATGATCACACTAGGAAGCTATGGGAACTTAAATATTCAACTTACTTACTAACAAGATTCCAGTGAAAGGAAGGTCATTACAAAGAAAAATTAATATTTACAAGTCTAATTAAAACTCTACACGTTGAAAACCAGCAAGGATTAAACAAATGGAAGTTCAAACATAATTATATATAAATACCAAAGACAAAATTAAGCTGGAAAACAAACAAACAATAACAAAACCCTAAAAGCCATTTTCTAGATGGTTATAAAAATGTAAAGCAAATAAGAGAAGAACAGAGCCAAGGTTTTTGAAGGAAACAACACTTGAACCTCTTGAGGAATTTTTTTGTTAACTTTTCTTTTACGGTCCTAAGTTAAGGTAAAGAGGGATAACAAATTATGAAAGGATAGTGAAGCTACATAACAAGGATAAACTAACATCCCTTTGGCAAGAGCAGTTCTTTATCCATGAAGGACTTCATGAGCAGATAATAGTAAGTTCTCAAATATTTTTTTTACATAGAAAATTGTAGTAGAATACTAGCGCTCACCTAATTAAGATTTTTTTAATTTAAAAATTTAAATAAAACTAAAAAAAAAATTAATCCAAACCAAACAGAAAACCTCACTAACTGTATGAGGAGTTCCATACAATGAAAAACAATTTCAGGGTTTCAAGGTCTTTGTTGTTGGTTTCATATTTGTCCAGTTTTCCTTATAACAGACTCATATTTTGGTTAGAATGCCCTACTTTCATATAAATTATGTTCTATATCTTGTCAGACTATCATATCATTTTAACAAGATAAGCAATTATGCAGAACTTTTAGAGGCCACTGAATATTTTATACTCAGCAAAATTTGAGAACTAAGTTAGCGCACAGTTAACAGCACTTGAGAAGTAGCCTCCGAAATATCAGCATTTAAATCAACAATAGAGTAGTTACTGCAATTTCATAGTATTAAAAAATGGCAGAACTTCAAACTTTCTCCCCACTGCAAATGCTGCATCTCAATTCAAAACCACAGTACTTACAAGGTCTAATTATACCGCACTTGAGGTGTAATTTTTTTTTTTAATCCAAATAACCACAGAGTCTGTTACTCAGCATGATTCTTGGCACTTCTATTCGCAATTATATATTGCTCATTTAATAACTGGTGTTAATTTGTCTAAATAAGTTAAGTGCAATAACCTTTGACAGTGACAGTCAGTATGTCTTACAGTTCTGGAGAAAGGATAAGTAACTTATCATTCCTTTACAGCAGGAGTGAGGAAACCCCAAAATGTCTATTCAGCATGTATTTGCAGACATCAGCTGCGCAAGTTCTCTATGTTTGTGTTTTTGATATTTGTGGAGGATGGTATAAATGCCTATTCAGAAAATGCTACTACCCTCTGATTCCTCACATTTGCCATGAATTTTCTGGTGCAAGAATGCAACAGACTCGGAAAGTCTTTCCACCCACACCCTCTGATCAAACTGAAAGAATGGGATTTTTTTACACTCCATGCCAATGGTGCTGCAAGGGTAAATATAGCAAAAGTGGCTGCAGAAACAAGAAACTGTAAACAGGAATGCTGAGCAGCTGTCTCACGACAAGTCAGTTCATGTTTGGTAGCACTACTGTAACAGGCTTTTCTGGATTTTGCAATAATGTTACAATAATAAGCTGCAGAGCATGCTTTCAAGTAAGCCTCAAGAGCAACAGAATGTACCATAAAAACAGAACAGAGGTAGACTTTGGAAAACTGCTAGTAAGACAATTTTATTCCTTCCATTTGATACATAACATACGGCATGAATAGAGAGTCTTAATAAGATTATGCAGGTATTCTTTTGCAGAGGTTGTACTCAATAAACAGATCATATGCACACACCCTATCCCACACCTTGCTAGTGCTATACAATAAGTCTACAAGGCCAAGCTGCCAGAGCTGTAAATGAAGAAAGGGAACACCTGCCTGGTCAGCAGGCTTCACCTGCAACTGTGGTTTCCTCTTTGGAACCTGGACTTTGCCATCTATTTCGTGGGTGTGGAGCTTAATTAGAAAGCAACATTTCTTGTCTATAAGAATCTAGCACACAATCATGCATGTAGTCTAAGGCCTTTATCATCTATTGACAAGGGAGAAAATTCAATGCATGCACTGAAAAAAACAAGTGACAAGCCATCTTCCAACTGGTTTGGATGCTAATTGTTTTTCCTAATTCTTCCAGTCCATCCAACTGCAGAAGGAGCAGCTGTCTGGAGGTCAGAACCGCTTCCCCCTTACAGTGGGCAGCTTATCAGTGGCTTGGTTAGTATTCTCAACAAAATCCTAAACTTGCATGTCTAAAAGCAGACAGCCCTTTACAGTGACATTTCACTTCTCAGTTACAAACAAATTAACAGAATTAGTAGGAAATATAAGAACTTGCACACAAGATATATGGAAAAATAAGAAACTTTTGCTGTTAATATTTTTGAAGGTGGTTTAAAATGAACTCCCACAATTCACTTCTCCATCTTTTTAAATGGCCTCTTAAAATCCTTGAGTCTTAGAGTATCATGTTTTTCTTCAGCTATCCTGTGGTTTTGGTAAAGTAAATCTTTCTGATTTTAAAACTGATTCTACAAGTACACACTCAGAAGGAGGTCAGAAGCCTGCTAAGCCTAAGCAGAAGATTCCCTGCATTTGAAAGCACACAGTTGCTTGTTGCAAAGCTCTTGGGTTTCTTGCTCTCAATTTCAGCATATCTAACCATCTCATCAGAGATCCTGACAGTTTGTTTTAGGGGCCAGTTTGATGAAGACTTCCATGCTCTGGTTTTTGAATTTTGCAGTTTCAGTAAACACAATCATTTCACATTGACATCACTTCCATGAGATGTTCTGGCTAAAAGCTGGACTGTACTGAGCGCGTTGGTGACAACCTGTGGCATCCTGCTGAACTCACTAACACAAATGGCTTCGAGGTCTTTGACATTTGTCCTCTCAATACCAATGCCCATTCTCCCTTAAAACTAGCAGGCACCAATGAAGTGCTACTTCTGTAGCAAGTTTGGCATAGAGAACATTAGGTAGCAAAGGTAACCAGTAAGACTGGATTGAAATGAATTGCTATGGGAATGGCAAAAAGGTCTCAAGACTCCCACATCATTTTAGAATGTATAATTCACATTACTAGATCATTTATCCAAGTGATAAACATGATAGGTTTTTCTTGTAGCCCATTTATATTGTTAATAAGTTCAAGTAATCACTTGAAGAATTTCACTTAGCTTGCAAGTTATGTACAACAGGAATCAGAAAATTGGTCAACAGCCTTGAATTTTTTGTGGTAAAACCTTATCATTATCATAGTTTGCCACTTCAACAGTTGCACACTGTAAGAGAAGATTTACCTTTGACAAGATTAGGTCATCAAATTCAGTATGTTTGTATTTATTTTCTTATGAATTTAGAAGATGGGGTATTTAGTTGACCATAGGCTCAAAAAGGTACTCTTGGCAGTTGCACTCACAGGTAGCAGACTTCCAGCAAACCAACCAGAACACCACAGATACCTCACATTCTCCTGCACATCTAAATACAACAAACATGGATTTCTTGCTCAAGCAAGGGCAGTGCACTGATTTGCACAGCTGAACATCCTGCTGTAGTACTGGAAGAGGGGTCAGGAGGCTTTTAACATGGATGAGCCTTCCAGCCACATTAATCTGATGCAATCATGTACATACAATTTAAAAGTCAGTGTTATAGATAGTGAGAAGAGATGTCAAGGGACCCAAGCAGCTGATTAAACCAATTTTCTTCCAAGAGTAATGCTTGCCAGACTAAGGCATGACACCTGTCTCATGTACACCTCAAGTTCACTTTATTAATTTATTCTTATCCATTGCATGATCCTTTCAGGAATGTTGATTGATTGGTTTGGGTTTTTTGCCCTCAAGACAAACCCCAGAAGAATAAGAAAAGCTTCAGTGCTAAGTGCTACATAGATTAATACAACATCGCAATTAATGGATTTAATTTTGCTATGATCCAAGGGAATTATCTGTATAAAACCTCTTACAAAGGCAAAAACTTCCAAGTAAATTCCAAACACAGATTCTCTCTGGGAATGCTACACATATGAAAGATATTCAGACACCAGTTTGATGATTCAGCTACATACTAGGTCTGTGCAAGAAATGGGCAGCATTCAGTCAAACAAGACAGCTGATTCTGCAAACCAAACCATCACACTAGACTGTAGAATTAATGCAATTAAAAATGGGAACATGTAGTAACATGTTTTTTAAAAGAGTCTGTTTGACCAAAGAATATTACTTCTGTGTTTGCTGTAAGTCAACTGTGAAATAACACCATAAATTACAAATGCAGTGATCTGTAGCATTTGGAGACTGGGACAAAGACTGATGTAAGCAAGTTCTCCCAGACCAACACTGACAGAAGGTAAAAAATGAGACGTGGCAGGCACAGCATTCCTCTGGATGAAGGCATACAGTGTACACACCATTCTCTGTTCATTAACCATGTAACAGACAAACCCAGATTTCCTTGTCTGTTGAAAAGAAACCATTTCATTTCTTATAGAAGATGGTACAGAAGATTTATGATTGCTTTCTAAAAAGAAATTACTTCAGATCTCCCTCAAACAGCAAGAAGTTCCTATATATCAGTCTTTAATGCTCCCCTCTTCTAGGGAGGTCACGTTAAAAGACAGCAGTTCCAAGATCAAAGATCAGTGCATGCCACTCTAACAACCAGATAGCAAACTGCTAAATTACCTTCTATGGTGAGAAGCTATTTCAAATCCAGTTCCACATTGTTCCAGTGGCAGGCTGTAAGAAAGCAGGTGCTTCATATTTTGTCAGGGCACCACTTGAACTATAAAAAAATTGAAAGCAGATAGAACAAAGAACAGCCATGTAAGACCAGACAAACAGAAATATGACACATCAGCAATTTCTAATTATTGGTATTCATATGCCTCTCCAAAATAAATATATTTCACATCTATTGACACAAAGGTAAAATTCCATTACAGATCACCTTATTCTCTGATTTTACATTTGGCATGGACAATATGAATATCAGATGCTCTCATCTGGTTATATTTCAGACTACATAGCCCAATTTTAAGAGAGATGACTGAATTAGATACTGCCCTTTATAATATCATTAATAATGACATTATGAATAATCCCATAATATTATTCTATATGGGTCTAGATTCTGGAAATCATTTCATAGTCCTTAATCCCACAAACATGAAGGAAATGTTTGGTAATGATTTTCCACTTCCTTAGCATTACTCTGAGCAAATTCCAGTTTTATTCTCCTTCCCTGATAATTGCAACGCCATGAAGCAAAAAAGGCAGAATGTATATCTCCTTTTCTGAAGGTGAAGGGTGTCTGAAAGGCAATTGCCATACTACTGACTATCAGATATTATTAGAGATATTATTAGTTACAACAACCAAATGAAGCTAACATACAGTAAATAAATACCTCTCTTTTATATTTTCTGGGCATAAATACAAATATTTTTTTTGCTTATATTCAATAACAGAAATATCTACTTCAAATAATACAGTGATGAAAGACAAGTGGAGGAACAAATATACATTTTAATAAATATACCTTTACTCAAGTATTTTTATAACCAACTCTTCTTGTACTCCTCAACTCATTATTCATGTTTGCAAAATAAGGGCAAATACTTATTTTTGAAATCATAGTAATTCCGTGTCATTCAAAGATGCTGTACCAAATACAGTCTTATAACTTCTGCCATTTTCTACAGGACTTGAAGCATGCTATGCTGCTTTATTTGCAACAAACTCAAACTAGCCAAATACATCTGTATGAACATCCATTATATTCTCCTTGTATATTTTTTTTTGACCACAGACTGTAAAACTGTTAGGAATCTGACAGGTAAGGAATAAATCTAACAACTTCTGAGTCTTGTCTGATCAGGTCTGATCTAATCTTTCTACCTCTCTAATTCCATTTTTTTCTTCCATTACTAACTACATCCACCTCCACACAACCATTCCCACCCCCCCTATTTTTTTTTCCCATAACATTAGGAGTCAATTTATTACCAAAGCAAGCATTAAGAAATCTAGTGATCATCAGACTTTATAACCTCTGGTAGAGGACTAATTTGCTAGAATCAAATTAGCTTTCTTTCCAAAGATCCAAATAGTCAGCAGTCAGAAGGCTGAGGGGTGACCTCACAGGAATCTGCACTCTCCTAACCAGGAACAGCAAGGCAGAGGAGAGGAAGGTGCTGATCTCTGCTCTCTGGTGACCTGCATCAGGACATAAGGAAATGGAACAAAGCTGTACCAGGGGAAGTTCAGGTTGGACATTAGGGAGTTGGACTTGCTGATCGTTATGGATTCCTTCCAGCCTGAGGTATTTTGTGATTCTATGAAAATACATAGTTCACTTGAACTCCCCAACATTCATCTCTTGGATGCTTTCCCCAAGAATTCATATGAGGTTATTATAAATATTACCTATTTTAAGTGTCACAGTTTCAGAAAATTTGCACAATTCTAAAGATCTTGAAGCAGCTGTGCAAATCTGCATTTCTTAGATGATACTGTATTTTTGGTTAAAGCTAAAGACATTTCCCTAGTTTAAATAATATTAAATACACAGAGGAACAAGTCTCTTGTGTTTAAGCACTGTTTCTTTAACATTCAATATAAATAATAAATGTCCTAGAGCTACTAAAGCAGAGTAACTATGTATATCCAATACATTACTTATTCTAGTATGTTCCAAGTTTTCAGGTATTTGGAGATATCAGGCTAGCCCAGTTTCACAGTTACATGTATCAGGGCAGTTAGCAATTTTTGATGGAATACCACAGGACAAAAAAATGCCCAAGCATATCATTACAACCAGCCTGTTCTCTAGCAGCATGCACATTTACACATACACACCAGAAGGAGAAGAAGAGCATGTGGTTTGGAAGAAAAGAAGCTACAGAATCCAGTGTAGCAATGTACAGCATCTACTTTATATTTACACCATGTATACATACATGCACATATACATAGAGATACCTTTGTATACAAATCCAAAATATCAGAAGAACTGTAGTGGCAATTGCCCCTGAAAGAAAAAATCATTCTAGTTTTCCCTCTTCCATCAACCACACTGTTGACACACAACAGCACTCTTCCTGTTATTCTTCCATCCATTTAGGAATAGAGCATGTCTCTAAATAGCAAACACCTTACCTCATCCATATTGATAACAGTAGCCTTAAAACAGGTAGTGCTAGGCCCTGAAAGAGTACAAATATCACCTGAATTCCCTCACCAGAGATCATTTTATCATAACTTTTCCCTCGAATATGAAGTGAAACATTTTTTTTCTTCAACATAATTTATGGTGTCACTCAGAGTTTCTTTTTAAACATAGAAATATTCAGAAAAATATTTGATGCACCTTCATGTGAAGCTCTAGAAATTTGAATGCTACATTTCTCAAGTTCTGAGAAGAATGGTGAGACGTTCAGCAAACCCTGAACTAGTCCTCTCTCCTTGAAATATCTGACAGATAGGGATTTCATTCAAACAGGTTCTAAGCAAAAGCAAAAAATAAGGCAATTGAGGTCACCATTCCCTCAAATAATCAGACACCTTGTCTTTCACCAGTCTTCAGACTGGTGCACTTTTCATCATGTGAGGAATAGGCAGGCACAGCAGCTCCATAAACTTGAAAACAGAGCTTGGGGGTTTGGTGCCTAAGGGAATACAGCTTGGGGAAGGGATGGGCACGAGGTTGTTCAGAGCCCAGTCCAGGCAGGAGAGAGGCAGAGGCTGCCTGAGGTGAAGGCTTGCCAATTGCAGTAAGGAAGCAGCACTCCACGCTAGTTCAGCCCTCAACTCTCTTCCAGGCTCTGCAGTCTCTCAGTTACTTGCCCAGAAGTCCTGTCATCTCTGTTGCTCACAAACCAGCTCCCAGTGGGAGTATGTAGGTATATGGGAGTATGTAGGGTATTACAGAAACAAATGCCAAGAAAAATACCTCTACAGATGTCTTCTGCTCCCTTACACATTTCATTATAAAAAGCAAGTTGGGGGAAATAAAAAAAACCAACCAACCAAACAAACAAACAAAAAAAAAAAACAGCCAAACATTACAAATATTCCAAGGGAATTGTGTGTCACCACCTCTTTTTAACCGTTGTAGCAGCTTCTATTTTACCAGCTTGGCATTAACAGAAACACACCTCTTTCAGCAACTGATAAGGTCAAAACAAATTTCACTGGATATTTACAGAAAGACTGAATAACAATTTCTGGGGAAAAAACCAGTCACTGCATATAAACATGGGTTTGAAAATGGATACAATTAAAGTAAGCTGCAGCAGTGTCTGAAGCACAGGAAGAAAAAAATACCACTTCCTTTAGCAGATGAGTCAACATACAACCATTTGGTGTTTTTTTCTGATTTAGGTTGTTTGGGGCTCTTTTTTTTTTTTTTTTTTACAGGAGACATCTTGAAGGCTGGTGACATCTCCTTCACTATGAAGGGCTGATGCACCTGCCCACTTGACTAGGTATGAAAAAAAGCAACACTTAAATCATAGCTGGGGATTGAAGAGGAGAAGGACCAAGCCAGCAAAGGATCTGAAGAAGGGGATGTCTCAATCTCACAAGCCTTTTTCAGTCCCAAAACTGGCAACATGGAAAATGCTGTATTTCACTTAAGGCATGAAGCACCATCTCCTCCACTCACAGGTTACATACCAGAATACTTTTGGTATTCTTAACAGCTGTTCCTTTGATGAAAAATTGTATCTGAATACCAGCTATGCAGGAATGAACAACAATACATATCCAATCAAACAATGATTTCTTCTATAAATCAAACCATTTTGGGAAAAAAACACAATTTTTCTTTTTATGTTCTCTTTTTTTTTTGTTATATTTAATGTGTTTGGCAACTCTTTCATAAGACATAAAACAGATTACAGCAAAAATAACTCTGCCTTTTCACTTCTAAAGTACTCCAGTAAATGACACTTTATTTTTGGGGGATGCAGGGAGGGGGAGGCTTGGTGAGTGATTGGTTGGTTGGTTGGTTTGTTGGTTGTTTTTTTTTAGGTACTTTGGTGGAACATAGACAGTGACAGAATGAACAGCATATGACCTCAAAATAGGAAAAAGGCTTTAGTCAATTATTCTTTCAAAATATTCAAGTTGAACAAATTCTCAATATTGTGTGAGGTTTTTTTACTTTACTAGAATAGGCACAGAGGTATTAGCTTTTTCCAGGTAGGTAAAGATATGGAGAAGGCTAAGGAAACAATATCATAAAATTTAGCACCTTTATAACTAGACAACACAAAGTATTTGATGAATGACTGTCACATAGTAGGAAGATGTTGTTAAAATAAAGGAAAAGCTTAGTTTTCCCCTCATATATGCAAATTCTTTATTATTTATGACGTTCATAAAGAGTATTACTAAAAGCTGGACAGAATGTTGGAGCAAGTGCTTCATTTCTCTAATCAAAGGTATTTATTTAATGTATTTTTACTGCTGTACTTCTGCATTTTAAGTAATTAAATGCTAAAATGTAGTTTAAAAAATCCAAACCCATTTATTGAAAAATAAGTGTGGGCTTGATCTTTGCTGCCTTTGTTTCTGTTTGTTTTATGGGCAACACCTAACTTGCAGTGAGGCTGGAAAGCACTCATTGATAGGGGCAAAACCCAAGTCACATTTTTGCAGTGGAAAGGAGCTGGGGGTGCTGGTGACAGCAGCTGGACATGAGCCAGGGTGTGCCCAGGTGGCCAAGAAGGCCAATGGCATCCTGGCCTGGATCAGCAATGGTGTGGCCAGCAGGAGCAGGGCAGGGATTGTCCCCCTGTGCTGGGCACTGCTGAGGCCACACCTCAAATTCTCCTCTGCACCCTGAAATTCAGGAAACATAGCGAGGTGCTGGAGCAAGTCCAGAGAAGGACAACGGAGTTGGGGCAGGGTCTGGAACACAAGTCCTGTGAGGGGCAGCTGAGGCAGCTGGGGGTGTTTAATCTGGAGAAAAAGAGGCTCAGAGGTGACCTTATCGCTCTCTACAGCTGCCTGAAAGGAGCCTGAAAGGAGGTGGGGTTGGCCTCTTCTGCAGGCACCAGAGACAGGAAGAGAGGAAATAATCTCAACCTGTGCCATGGGAGATCTAGGCTGGATTTAAGACTGTTCCGCGATTTATCTTACAAAACACTTCACAAAACATTGTTTCAAATTGCTTCACAGAAAGGGTGATTAGATCTTGGAATGGGCTGCCCAGGAAGGTGGTGAAGTCATTGTCCCTGGAACTGTTTAAGGAAAGACTGGACGTGGCACTCAGTAATATGGTCTGGTCGACATTGTGATATATTCGATCATAGGTTGGAACCAGAGGTCTTTTCCACGTTGTAAATTTATACCGTAAATTCAGTCAACACAGGGTCTCTCCCTGGGAGATGGACAGACCCTTCTGTTACCAA
>QUSF01000044.1:0-32754 GCA_003676055.1 Chloebia gouldiae | reverse complement strand
GGCGTGGGACGCAGCGCTTCGCCCCCTCGCGGCGGAGCGGCGCGGCGCCCGCCTGGAGGCCGCGCTGCGCGGCGGGCTGCGCGTCCTGCGGGAGCGCTGGCTGCGCGCCGCCGCGCCCGCCCCGCTGCCCCCGCGCGGCGCGGAGCGAGCGAGCCTCCTGCAGAGCCTGCCGGTGAGCGGGGCCCGCTGGCGTGACCCCGGCGTGGGCTGGGGGGGAGAGGGGGCGAAGCGCTGCGTCCCACGCCGTCCTGCCTCGCTGCTGAATTCGGGAGTCCTTAAACCGCTGCTCTCAATGGTTTTCAGATCGACGTGCAGCTGAACATCATGTCCTTCCTCTCGCCCCAAGATCTGTGCCGCTTAGGAAGCACGAGTTGTTACTGGAGGGCAGCTGTGCAAGACCCGTTGTTATGGAGGTATTTTCTCCTGCGGGATCTCCCCTCTTGGACATCTGTTGATTGGAAATCACTTCCAGATGAGGAGATTTTTAATAAAGCCTTTTCAGAGGTCAGCGACAATGCACTGTATGATTACATGGCAGTGTAAGTATCTCCATATTCTCTTACATGACTTCAAGTGTGCCTACAGCAGTAATATTCAGCCCACAGGCAAGTTTTGTATTTACAGAAATAAAGCTCTGGTGTAAGCTGCTGTTTATAAATTTTGATGTGTCTTAAATCCATTGTTTATTTTGGAAATACAATTTCCTGTTGCTCCATGGTCTGGTCAGCTCTTTCTGTTTAGAACTCAACAGGAATTTAAAACATTGTGACATAGACAAGTCTAATGCTATAAAAAAATTACAGGTTTTTGTAAACTGTCAGTCTACTGTGGCACACAAATACTGCATACTGTTGATCTTGGTAAAGACGTGTTCTTTGCTCTCAGTGCTACAGCAGTTATTTTTGTAAAAGTACAAAGAAGTCTTCAAGCTACAGCAAATGAAGCGAATCTTCATTGTTTATCATCTTATTTGGAAGACCTAATAATAAAAAAGTGCATGGAATGTGCACAGAATAACAAGTTGTATTGTTTTAGGTCTGATTGTCAAAGGCTGTAAGATGAAGACCGGTTTCTGCTAGTACAATTGAAAAAGCAACACAATAAATATGTTTGGATGACTAAGAAGAACACTTAAAACAAGCTAGTTTGTGGTGATTTCTTTCCTAAACTTCATTCAATTCCCTTGATTTGCAGTGGTGGTCTGTGGATTTGTTTGGGACTTTTGATTTATTTGCAGTTTCATTTTCCAAAGGTGGTCTTTAACACCTTGCTTTGTGGTAAGTGCATTAACTTCTACAATTTCTGTGCCCTTCATTCCCTTTTAACAGGTGGGAACAGTACACTGAGAATTTGATGGGCAAAATAGGAACTGATTTTGAAATTGGATTTAAATCTGTTTAGGTCTGAACCACCATTTGAAGCCACCTGTCACTGATTTCCATTGTGTCTGCGTGCACTTAGCGGTTTTGCTGATCTTAACTGAAACATTTCAGTGTGGGTATAAAGCAGCCCACATTTGATGTTTCCTTGAAGAGGTTTGTTCAGCAGCAGCCTACCGTGACTCCAGAAGCAAACTGAAGCGGCTGCTCTAGGATGGCTGACTGTTTTTCTTCCCCTCAATTACCAGTCTTTACATGCCTTATGGCATCCACACCAAATGAGTATATAAGTTTGCAGGAAACACTTGTTTACTTCCACAGCTTGCATGCTCTCTACCTACAGGGAGAATGTTTCTTTTCAGGTGGTTACTTGTTATAAACACAAAAGAGTTTAATTAGGGTTTAAAATGCACTCAAAAGGCTCACTTGTAAAATTATATTTTTAATGTGACTCTTCTGCTTTGATGTTATTTTACCTATATTGTGTATTCAGCGAGGATGGGGAATTTTTGATTTTTATTTTATTTTCAAATAAACTGAAAAATCTGTAGATAGACGTGTACTGAGGTCCAAAAAGTCAGTATTTAGATGTCAAAAGAACTGATGCTTTGTCTGCTTTGTACTGGTGCTTGAAACCATCAGTTTGGAACTTTATAATTTTTGACCTATGCTTTGAGTTGTACCAGTAGAAAAGCATAAGTGTGGGACTTAATTTGTTTGATTAATACCTCTTTTGTATTTCATGTTTAATTTCTAGTTGCATCTATTTTAAACAGATATAAAAGGAGCTGTCCTCAGGGTAGAAGAAGTTGGAAATTGAGCCGTCCCCGGTATGGGACTGTGACTTCCTTTTTGCAATCACTGGTCACTCAGGCAGAACCTCGCTTTGCTATGTTTGGGCCAGGTTTGGAAGAGCTGGACAACTCTTTAGTACAAAAGATGATGACATGCCCAGAAATTCTGCTGGTAGCTGGCTTACCTCATAGACAAATTCATGGTAATGATGGTTTTGGCTTTTAGCTTTCTTATTTTGTAAATACATATAGCACTAAAAACTTTGAGGAAGATATGAAGAAAAGGAATGATTTTTTTGTATCCTTAAAATTCAGTAGAATCATGGTAAAAACAAACTGTTTTCTCTCTGATTTGTTCAGAAGGCTAAATGCAATGAACATTTGGGACAAACTAATAGCTTTAGTGAATTTATGATTAAATTTGGACATTGTCAGAAGAATAATTTTGTTCCGTGTACTTCTGTTTTCATTCAAAATTCCATGTTACTGCTGCTGTTGTGATCAATAAATGCAGATAGGTCTTTCTTTCACTGCTGCTTGCAGTAAGTGGCAAAAAACCACATTTGTGATTTTACACAGGAACTCAAGGCTGATCCTTACATGATTCCATATTTTGGTATCAAATTATGCAAATTTTACTTAGAAGAGTTAAAAGAGCAGGTGAGGGATTTTTTTGATATTTAAAAGAGTAGCTTTGAATGTCTAATTTAACTTCAGTCCAAGCCAGAGACAAAAATGTGTTACTTTTTAACTACTGTTATTTCATCACAGCAGAACTCAAATAATTAAATTTTATTTATAGGAAGCATGACAGTTACTTTTAGTGGGTTTTTTACTTCTCTCATGTGTCCTTTTCGATGCAGCTTGTCATAAGCAGACTGGAGCCTTTTCTATGCCAGTTTCAGCTAATAAATAAAAATTTCTAATTTAGATTTCTAGCTTCAACTCTAATAATCAGAAATATGGAAATGGTTTTAATACCATTGACTAGATTTTTATGAAATTAAAAGTCTGGTCAATTTGAGCTTGCATAAAGTTTAATTGTAAAATAGTAAATCTGCTACTCCCAACAGCTATATCTAGGTTTGAATATATTCATATTTTTGAACTACCACTTAATTGTATTCAGTAGCCAAATAGCTGTAATCTCATAGATTCATTTTTTCCTTGTAGGAATTGGATCAGGAGTCAGTTTTCAGTTTAACAGCAATCAAAAATTCAATATTGTGACACTTTATTCCACCACGAGGTAAGATGAGATCTGTTCTCCACCAAATGAAAAGTACAGTTTCTGATTTATTTCAGACTTTTCTTCATATTCTTGTCATGTGACTTTCATGTGCACTTTCTCATGCATGGATATTCCTTATAAATTGAAGTTTCAATGCCTGCCTTTGCTTTTTCTTTCTTTTTTCAACCACTAAGCTTTTACATGGAAGTAATAAAACTTTTCCAAACAGTATATGTACTAAAGATGTACAACAGGTACATTACAGGTGCTTCTATCCCTCTTAATACCTTGAGTCCCTTTTGAAACACTATGAACTCATCCTGGAGTGTATTTTCATAAACATCTTGCAGTTTGCCAACCATCTCTGTTTGTGCCCTCAGAAAGAAAGGAGGGCAGGAGGGGACAGGGAGAAATAAAACTATTTTCCTGGCATAGCCCATTTTCCCGTCCCTTTCCTGCACCACCTAGACTTTCAAGATTCTGTTTTGGCATTCTCAGTTAACATGACTACTGAAATACCTTTCAGTGTGGAAAGGAGGAGAGCAAGGGAGGAGCAAGCTGTTGCTGTGAATAAGATGTTTTACCAAGAGAACAGCACAGTAGGGAACCAGCAAGCCATGCACTACAGTGTAATAGCTCAAGTGAGGAAGGTGTGCGAAGTAGTTGATGGATTCATTTATGTTGCTAATGCAGAAGCTCATAGAGGTAAGGAGTTTCTCTTTATTTATATATCGTGAATAACTGGAATATTAAATTACAAAGACTATGCAACACATCAAAATCCATGTTCTGATCCTTTCAAAATCTACTATTTCTTTATGTCTTACCGTGTTGAAGAAGTCTCCCATTCTAGACATTCTCTCATCAACATGTTATGCATTGTGGCCCCTTGTTTTGTTTATGGCACATACTGATATAGTTGCTATCTAAATTACATGTGGGAAATTACATGGGTTAAAAAAAGACAAAAATCCACAGGTATGTATAGGAGAAACTTGAAAATACATTGTTTGTGCTATGGAAACAACCTTCACCAGGAAAACAGTAAAAAATGCAATTAGTCTAAATCAGTTTAGTCCTGTAAGATGATAATCCAGTTAACAGTTACGGTAATTGTTTTTATATTCATCAGCTTTGAATGGAGGAAGAGGGCTATGTCAGAGACAGGCAAAAAACTTTGAAGAGGTACACTAAGAGAAAAGTACATTCAGGAGGAAAGGGATGCTGACTGTGCAGTGTATGAGTATCTCTGAATGGCATTTTGTAATTTTGATCTCTGTGTGGTACTCAGAAAACACTGATGTTAGGATTGAAATAGGCTGCCTGTAGAATGTATGGAGATCTTTAACATCTAGATGTCATCAATATCTGTGTAACATAAAGGCAGATGAGTAAGTCTTGTATTAAGCTGAACAAGATCATTTGCCCCTTCCAGCCCTCTGTCTAATTGCCTCTGAAATAAAAATACCCAAAAGAAATCTTGTTTTTGCATATACTTATGGCTCATATATTAAAAATTGTTTCTTAGAGCATGATCGTCAAGAGGAGCTAGCTCGTATTTTGGCAATGATTGATCCAGCCCTTGGGCCTCCGAACAGACCTCTGCTGGTTTTGTCCTGTGTGTCTCACGTTGGTGTGAAAAGAATTCCATGTGTTTACGTGGCACATCAATTGCAACTAAATCTGCTGCATCAGCCCTGGATGGTACTTGCTCTTAAACCTTTATTTTCTGTTTCTCTGTGATTTAAATTTAATTTAGGCTCTCAATTTCCTTAACTATACCTACCTAACCGAGTGTTCAGCTTTCAACACTAGTACACAAGCTTTCTATTTAAGTGAAATATCTTGTTTCTCTGGTGCTCCAAGATGAATTAGTAGCCTGTCTGAAAACAAGGAGCTAAGTGACTTGCCCAAAAGCACACAAGAGACTTAACATGGAGCTAGAATGTTAGGAAGGACAAATTATGGTCTTGAAGGGAGTAAGGAAGCTTCAGTTAATTTAAATATAAATTTCTTGAATCATAGCCTTGGACACAAGATAGATTTTTGTGACATTTTTAAAAGACTGTTTACTGTCACTCAGTTGATTTGATGTCTTCAGGTTTTGACATATCAGTTTTCTACCTAGGATGTGAGGTCCTGAACCTGTTTTTTTATGTTTGTCAAGCACAGTATCTATCATCCTGGTTCAGCCAGACAGAATTAATTTTTGTTGATGTTCTGTAGCTGAGAAATAACTTTATCAGAAAAAAAAATCCTGATTTGAGGTAATTTCTTTGTTTTCATAAGGAAAATGTTTATAGGCTTTTTACAAAACATTCAATTTATAATAGCCCCTGGATGGGATATTACAAAGTCTGAGTGTTAATGATATGCATAGAAGTCTAAAGCTTGCAGCATTTTTGCTTTGAGTAACAAGATTTTTCAACTGCCATCTGTGCTGATGAAATGCTTGTATCAGAGTGAATTGATACTCTTAGTGCCATAATGAATTGAAACAAATTCACTCTGATACTAAGAGTGAAAGCTTTCTTAACATGAGGTAGTTTTTTATTTGTTTTCTTATTCCTCTAAAACCTTTTTCAGTCTAAGGGACCTTTACACTAGTGATAAAAATTTAGATTTTATATGAGTGTTTCTGACTTTACAGATAGTCAGAGAGTGATATGAAGATACTGTTAGATCCTGTTAACTGTTACCTCTAATACATTAACTTTTTCTTTTAATTTTATTTTCACAGATGCAGGACACTGTAGCTGCAACTTTAGAAGGATTGCTAAATGGAATTGAGTGGCTCTTGGAAGAAGCAAATTATAAAACTGCTCAGTAGTAGGATTAGGCATTGTTGCACTGTATAAACCTTTTGGTATTTTCCATTTCAGTTGAAGTAAGAATCTTGTCCTTCTGGCAAGAGCACTGTCAGAAGGGAAACCTGCATATGTTTCACTGTGCATACTCAAATCCTTTACATATTCCAACTATAGTCCTCAATGAGAAGTACAAGTAGGATCGCCTCAATTCTAGCTGCGATAAAGAAGTGATTTGGAGAGACAATCTGAATGTTTTGTTTTGTTGTTTTTCTCTCCTTTCAACCAGAGGCCTTTAGAGGATAATCTTTTCCAATATATCTGATGGTATAATATCTTCTGTAAATAAATATGTAATACTATGTTAATTTATCAGCACAGCCTTATCATACATTTAGTAAATATATTCAGTGGAGATCTTTACAGTGACACTTCCTGACCAAAGAAAATATACTGTAGGCTGTACAGTAGGAGGCTGACAGAAAGACAGTAACTCTTGATTTCAGAAAAGTGAGTTCCCCTGTATTTTTCTAGAAAAAATACCTAGATAAAAAATATTGGTGGGAATTTTCAACCCAGACCAAATTTCTTGGAAGCAAACTCCGGCATATGAATTGTTGTTTCTTTATTTTGGTCTTACTTACTAACCAGCCACAACAGACTTCAGCTTCTTTAGGTTTCTGTTGCACTGAAATCATTATCTTGAACTGGATATGCCTCTGATTCCATGAACAAATGGTTCATGGAATAGGTTCATTAAGGTTCATTCAATAAATAGGTTCATTCAGGACTTCGTTGCATACATAGACTATCAAGTTTCTCAAACAGTTGTGGCCATTTGCAGATGTGAATTTTACCTGTCTTGAAATTTTCTACACAGTTGCAAATAATTTTATCAAAAGCAAAGCAACATTTTAAAGCTGGAATTGTGTTTTTCATATTGATGTCTTTCAGGATAGTCATTGTCTTCCACCTTTTCATGTTGTTATTATTGGGTGAATATTCAGAAGCTTCACTTGGATTTCTTGCCAGGGCATTTATTTGCTTTATTCTTGGCTTTTTTTTTTTTTCCGTTCTCCTATCCTCATGGAAATTCAAGTATCTCACAATGTTTTCTTGGTACCTAGATAAATGATTGCATAGTGCACATACAGCTGTAACTACCCTTAATCTGGGATACTTGAGTGATAATCAATACAGCCATGTCAGAAACATTCTATTTGAGAAGATGTTTGGGAATTTTAATGAACTAGAAAGTATAAATATTTTTTTTCATCTTTATGTGCAATTAATCCATTTTTGCAGATTTTTTTTTGTGTATCCTAATTAGGACACACCAATGAAAACACTGTGGTTTGTCCTTTTTTTTTTTTTTTAATAATGTATGTGTGTTTTGCCCTTTAAAATAGAGCAGACACAATGGATTTATGAATGTTTGGGGTAAAATTCCATGCTTTTTGACTGGGTGTATATAATTTTTCTCCTAATCACATTAATTTCATAGTGGTCTATCTGTAGGGGATTGAATGCAGCAACCTGATTCTGTATTATGTATTGAGGGATTATGGAAGATCCTTTTTCTACTTTCTTCATAAGGAATAAATACTTTTTTAAAGAATTATATTTAGAGTCTTCCTATGTGTGTTAAGCCCCTTACATGTGTGCACGTGTGCTCACACACTGCAATCACACTGTCATAACAAATTACCATTGTCATCAATAGTCATTAATGAACGAGGTTATTGAATGTTACCTGTTTAATTAAGATAACGCACTGTCATTTCAAATTGTTAGGATAATGTAGAGTAGGTAATTTTTCTGAAAGAACATCTGTTAGCTTAACGTAAAGCTAGAGTGGACTTGCAAAGAGATTAACTTAAAGCTAGAGTGGACTTCTGAAGCAAATGTGAACTTCTGAGTACCGTGGTTCTGGTTTTCCGCGAGGAGCCTGGCCGGGAAGAGGGAAGCAAGTGGAATTACGAGTGAATGTGGTATCCTGAGGGACCCTGGGAGTGGGAGAAGGGGGAGTGCTTCCTTTTTGCTGTCCTTACCCACATAGGCTCGCGCTCCTCCAGGTTCGGGGCTCTCAGGGGTGTCTTTGGCCCAATAGTGAAGGAACTGGAGGTGGGGTTTTGGATGGGACAACTTTCTGACTGGTTAGAAAGGCGTCTCTCAGCTGCAGTGACAGGCATTGGGGTGACTGGCTGGAAGGGGCTGGACATCGCTGGACCCTTGATCAGGAAGCTGGCACACGTGGTGGGGCTGAGACGGGAGCGCATGAGCGTTCCACTGACTGAGATGACCTGGAGGATGGTTCCCTAAAACGAGCGCAGGGAGAGTTCCAGGAGTCTAGGGAAGTAGGACCCTTGGGGGCGAGGCGGGAGACTCCTAACTGGAGACCCACTGACTGTGTGGCCACCGTTTCGGGGATTGTTCCTCTTTGGGCAGGGGGAGGAGGAAGTAGGTGCCTGACCAAGGCGGGCTTAGGACTTCAAACCAGTGACTCCACGTGCAGTGAGTTGGGGAGCTGGCTGAGGGAAGAGCACCTCACAGTGCAGCAATGGGCCGGGGAGGGTGAAGGCTGCCAGTTGGGAGAAGTTGAGTAATCATTAGGAGTGAGAGCAAGGTTTGGAACCTGCCAGTTAGGGTTACATTTTGTGCATTTATTTGAGTTATCTGTCTTCTTATTTTTGAGTCCAAGACTACTTGGGTCCATTCTGTTAGTGGAATTTGTTTTATGAATATATTCCTTCATTTTATATATTATTAGTTACTGCTCATTTAGATTTACTGGGGCATGTGGAGGTGAGAGACTGGTGAAATTCTGGGGTGAGGCGGGCGCCAAAAGTCCTCAGTCCACTTCCTGGCATTGTTCGAATGAATGTGAAGTTTTTAGTTTGTACTGGGGCTTTTGTTTGCTTTGTTGTGTACTGTGATTTTGTGGGATTAGGTATTTGAGTAAACATTTTGCTAATTGTTTGTTGTGAGGATTTAGTTTATTAATTTGAGCACAGGGAATTTTCAAAATTATTCGTTCATTAAGTTTGGGGTTCTTAGTTCTTAAGAGGCTAAGATCTAAGTGATAACGGAAGGGCAACAACTAGTACAGAATAAAGGGTTGTGGTGTATAGCTCCTCTTGGCAACTGGGAGAAACCATTATGTTATCAAGGAGAGACATCTTGGAAAGGGAGGGTTCTCCCCAGGAAGAGGTGGTGGCCTGGTGATGGTTGACTGGCACTATGGGTTGCGTCAGAGGGTGGATTGGAAGGGTCTAGGGATTTATCCGGTCAGACAGCGATCTTGTTTTACAAGTTCCCACAGTGCACTTGTTTCCCACAGGCTATCATTTTTCTTTTTTAGCTCTATTTATTTCCCATCATAAAGTGTGTCTGGCTCTCAGTAGCCACAGGATGGAGGTTCACTGGCTGGCTGTCCTGCTTGTGACTGGAGGGCAAATGCCTGAGTGGCCACCCCCGAGTCTCTGCCCAGACTGGTGCGGGTGGCGGCGATCGCTGTGGCGTGGGGAGCACAGCAAAGGCTCAGAGCACAAGGAAACCAAGGCAGAGGAATAAGGGAAGGACACTTGTCTAAGTCTCCAAAGATTTAATCTCCAAGGGGGGCAGAGCAAGTGACAAATCTGAACACGAAGGGGCTACTTCTAAAGGATAGAGGGAACACAGGGAGGACACAACCTTTGAGCAATAGGGGGGCATTAGGGGAGGGGTGCAGGGTAAGGGCTCTCCAGTAGAAACCAATACGGGGAGGGAGCAAACCTTAAATCCGGTTCTGCTTCGAGGAAGGGATGAAAGACAGGGAACACTCCAGAACCAAAGGAGTGTGCCATCTTTGCCAGACAGGGGTAAGACAAGGAACAAGGGAGGTATACAGGGAGACAGCCAGGTGGGCTGACATACATTTTGGCGGGGAAAACTGTGGAAACAACTCAGGACTGAACCATTAGGGAAACCAAATGGGGTACATAGAATGAACCATTACAAACTTATAATAAGGAATATTAAAACATACTACAGAAGAACAAAGTGTAAAATAGCAGACTACCACAGTAGAGTTTACTTGGATCCCTATTCCCTTCCATAACTACTCTGGTTTCTCATACCTCTATACTTTACTCACATATAGATATTTCTTTAAATTTAATTTAATTAGTTTTAACTATTGTCTGGTCACCACCCCAAAAATTTATTTATTTATTTTATTGTTTTCATAATAAACAACCATAGGCCAATGTGCAGGCAAAAACTGCCATAGGGGAAGAACCAAAAAAAAACGAAACTAAGAGATATTCCACCTAACAGTCCTTTGGGAGAAATGTTAGATAAATGGGATAATGATAAAATTTTAAAGGAATTAGATAAAACTAATTTCAACTGTGTTGAAATTTGGCCACAGGAAAGTATTCAAGAAGGATCCATCTATTTGCATTGGTATGCGTCAAAAGGAAAAAGAGAAGTGGTTATACCTAGCCCTAAATAGGTGTATCAATTTAAGAGAGATTCCAAACAAAGAAGAGATACAATACACAACGTGTTGGTTAGAAAATGAAACTTGGGATAAGAAGATTAGAGTATATGAAGTATCTAAAGAGACTAAGGAGGAAAAAGAGGAATTTGAAAAGAAGTGGAACCCAATGGACTGTCTCCCGCCCCCTCCTTCTCATGTGCTCCCAGCAGCCCATTCTCCTACTCCTCTGTTACCTCTTCCTATCCAACCCCTCCCTGCCCTTCCACTACCGCTTCCTATCCAACCCATGCCCATTCCTACTTCTCCAGTATCTCAAACAGCCCCCTCCCCTATTCACCCTACACCCCTCCCTGCTCCCATTGCCCCCCAGCCTCCCCCTTTAATCCTTCTCAGATACCCCAAGTTTCCCCTGTACCTCCTTCTGCTCCTTCTATACTTTAGCCCTTCCTCCCTATTATCTCCTTAATAACCCAAGTTTCCTCAGGAGTGTCATTGACTAGTAAAGAGATTATAAATCAAAAGTAGAGAGATTATAAAGTAAGGAGATTATAAATCAACAGAATTCCCCGAGTGAAGGTATAACTCATTCTTGTGATTGTATGATTGCGGTGAGACCAAAGGAAGAAGCTGTGGTTTCAGAGGGTCATCCTTACAATACCTGATCCCAGGCAGGGAAGTGTTTACCGGAGGGAGAGATAGTGGAAAAATTACTACCCTAAAGGGAAGTCCCCATGGGAGGCACCCAGGGGAGGACGGCATTTGTGAATGCATCCTTGATTGCCTCTGAAGTCAGAAATTTTAAGGGAGATTAAAACCTTATTAGATGATCCCAGAGGTATAGCCAGCCAGGTTGATCAGTTTTTGGGCCCAAGTATATATACTTGGGAGGAATTTAATTCAATATTAGGCATTCTTTTTTCCCTGAAGAAATCCAGCTAACACGAGCAGCTGATATAAGGATATGAGAAAGGGAGAACAGGCCTAGCCCTCCAGAGGATGAAAAAGATGCCTTTCAACCAGCCTGATTGGGACTTGAATGATGAGGTCAGACACAGAAACACGAGAGATTATAGATCATTAATCATCAAAGCTATTCCAGAGGCAGTCCCTAGGAGCAGTAATGCAAGGTTGACTTTTGATAGCCAACAAGCAAAAGTTGAAATCTCCAGTGCTTGGTTAGCGACACTGAAGCAAAATTTTCAATTGTATTCGAGCGTAGTTTCTGAGAGTCCAAAGGGGCAAGTGCTAGTGAGGGTGCAATTTGTGACAAGATCATGGAATGACATCAGAAGAAAGCTATAAAAGGTGGAGGACTGGCAGGAGAAAGGTCTGAATTAATTGCTGCAAGAGGCACCAAGGTATATTTGAGAAGGGAGGAGGAGGGGATGAAGTCAAAGGCAAAGATCATGGTTGCAGCAGCTAGAGAGAGCCAGGATAGAGAAAGAGAGGAAAAAAAGGGAATGGATAAACAGAAAAGGGAAGACCCGAGAACTTTACAAGTACCCCTGTGAGGGAAAGTGTTTCTCTTTTAGGGAAAAGGGTCACTTCAAAAAGAATTGTAAGAAATTGTAAAGGAAAAGGGACAGGAGGCTGTACAGAGAAATGGATATTGGGGCAAATGACACTTAGGGGTGTCAGGGGCTCTATCTCCTGGGGAAAATGAATGATCATAAGATAGAGCTCTTGGCAAATTTGGAAATAGGTCCCCAGGGGGAAGAATTTGAATTTTTACTTGATACTGGGGCTGATAGATCATATATTTCAAGATTCCCAAAAGGGTGCCAATTAGTAAGCAGATGTGCAAAGTAAGGGCTGCCAATAGTGAAAATTTGAATTGGCAATTACAGAGTAAGTTGCTGTTAGGGAAAATTCAAGAGAGGGATATGAGGATTTATTATACATGCCCAAATTAGAATGTACTTTATTAGGCCAGGACCTACAGGTACCACTGGGGGTAGGAGTTATCCCTAAGGAAGAGCAGATGGTAGCGAAGATGATGATGCTCAAGTCAAAAGATGAAAGTGAGATTTATTGCAAAGTCTGGGCAGAAGAGGGAGGTCATGGCCTACTAAACATACCCCCTCCCCATAGAGGTGAAAATGAAACCAGGAATTTCACCTATCCCTACAGGGTACAACAATATCCCATTTAAGCAGAAGGGAAGCAGGGATTGGCCCCAGTGAGAAAGGAGTTGATCAAAGATGGAATAGTGGAGCCATGCATATCTTCCCATAACACCCTAATATTACCAGTAAAGAAATCAGATGTTACTGACCGACTGCTTCAGAGCATGAGAGAAGTTAATAAACACACCATCTCACAATACCCAGTAGTATCTAACCCATACACATTTTTGAGTAAGATACCATCAAAACATGCATGATTCAGTGTAATAGACCTAAAATATGCTTTCTGGGCTTGCCCCCTAGCTAAGGAGAGTAGAAGTTTGTTTGCCTTTGAGTGACAGGATGAAGAAACACGGAGAAAACAAAAGCTCCCAAGAGTTCACAGAATCCCCAAATTTATTTGGACAAGTGTGGTGGTGTGTTTTTGTGCTTCCTAAGTTATATGATGTATTCTTATTCAATGTTGTAATGGTTTGTTCCGGTTTCCCCTATTATGTATTGGTCCCTCCCAGACTTTCCCGCCTTGCACCCTGTTCCCGCCTTTCCAGTAGATGTCAATCTTCCCTAAAGTGCCTAGTCATTCCCCTTACCCCTCCCAGGTGCCTTGTCTGTCACTCGGTGTTCCTTCCCCTACATCTAGAAGCTTCCATCCAGGGCACTGAGTGATTGGACGAGGGCTTGGGGCCCCTCCCTTACCCTTTCCCAATTAGATGTTCCCCTTGTCCCTCATGCCCTAAGCCATCCCCTGCTGGCTCACTATTGGTTTGTTGTATCCCCTCCCACACCATATTTAAACTGTTGCTTCTCGTTGTTCAGGGCTCTTTCTGGCAAACACCCGTCCTGTTGAGGTTAAGCTTTGGAGTTCCCCGTCTGTTAATAAACCAAAGCTGCTTAGCCAGAGAGAGTCTCCTCTTCGTTGCTCTGGGTATTGCCCTGTGTCCATGCAAAGCCAACAAGGGTGCCTGCTAAAGCCACTTGGTGGTCCAGCGGCAGGCATCCTGATTTGCCTGCCTCGCCTACGGCAGGAGCTAGCCGGGGCACAGCTCCATCGGGAGCAGGACTATTTGGGAGCAAGGCACGCGGCAGTTTGGCGCCCAACGTGGGGCCCACTTGCGTGGACCTCATTGTGAAGAGTGACCGGTGGAGCTCCGCGCGACTCACTGGAATACCTCATTGGCCGTCAAGCTACCCCGGTGGGAGCAGACCTCTGTTTTAAGGGGTGGCGCTCCCGGGGACCGGCGCGGGCAGCTTCGTTTGCACCTGCGAAGTCCGCTGCCACCAGAGCCTCCATCCACCGCCACTTTTCTGTTTACGGATCCCTGTTCCGGACGCTGTGAAGGGTAAGTACCAGCCTCCTGGGCTTAACCCCTACCCTTCCTCTGGGTTTCCTTTTCCCTTTTTTTTGTTTAAGAAAGGGGGGGACCCTGTGGGTGGGTGTCCTTTTCCTGGGAGGGTATCCTTTTCCTGGGAAAAGTAGTCCCACATTTGGGTTTTTCTCCCTTACCCGGGGTGTGGGGAGCGGAAGGAGGGTAGTTGGAAGGGTTAAGCTCTGGGGTCCAGGCTTCTTTGTTTTGTTGAGATTTTCGGTGGTGGGTGTGGTGTGGCACACACTAACATCAGACAGTCATGGGTGCGAAGCTGTCTGTGCCGCAGAAGAGGGTTTATTCCCAGGTTGTGGGTATCCTTGTTGGAGGGGATAAGAAGTTTAAGAAAATGGATGTAAAAAGGTTTGTGCGATGGCTGTCGCAAACTTTCCCAGATGTTTCGGCACCTAAATTATATCAGGTCTCCTTTTGGGACCAAGTAGGGAGGGACATCCTCCAACAGGGGGATCCTTCTCTCTCCACTCATGCGTTTTTGGCCCTCCAAATTTGCGATATTGTTAAAAAGAACCACGAAAGTTTGCCACAGCCACCCGCAGACAAACCTAACCCAGTTCAGTAGCCCCTACTCCTCTTTCCTCTTCCTCTACCCATCGCCTGGGGATTCTTGGACAAGCATCCCAGCTGACGCCACAGGCAGATTCTGGCCTCTCCGGGAATCCTCAGGCCCCCTGGCAGAGCAGTGCTGGCCACACTGCTCTGCCCTCTTCCCAAACCCCTGTTTCTCTGTCATTTACAGCCCCATCCTCTAGAGAAAATGTTGGTTGTTCTGATGTTAACCCCAGTTTTAATTCTGCACCTTACCCCAACCCTCCACAAAATGGCTTCCCTTCTACCCATTTCCTTGGGGCACAAGATGGCGGTGACCGCATGGCTTTTCCTGCCACTTGTGCTCCTTCTTCCCAGAATCCTCCTCCCTCCTCTTCCCATAACCCCTTCCACCCTTCGTCCAACCCCTTCCTTCCCCTGACCCATCCCACTCCCTCCTCTCCGCCCACCTTGAGCTTCGGCAACGCCCTGTCCTCTGGCCCCTCCCAGGGGGCGGGTTACCCAGCTTGTTCGGTTACGCCCTTGGTTGCTTGCCACGCCCCATCCAGTGCCTCCCCCTCTTCCCACGGTCCACCTTCCGGTTCCCACGGGTTGGGTTCCGGGGGGGGGGGAGCATGGGAACTGCGGCCTGCCCCAGTCCCTTCCTGCCTTCTCTGCCGTGCCGGTCACATTCATCCCGCAGCAGGGGGGTAGGCCCCTTGCACAGTGGTCCCCCATCCCGCAGTCGATAATAAAGGATCTCTGCAAGGCCCAAAAAGAGTTCGGGAGGGAGAGTGAGTTCTTCCGCGGTCTGTTGAAGGCAACACTCGCCTCCAGCGAGTATGTTCCTGCCGACATGCGGACCCTACTGTCATGCTTAGTCACCCAGGCCGAGTTTCTGGTCTGGGAATCCGCATGGCGGCGGGAACTGAGGGACGTCTTGCTGGACCTGTGGGCCTCTGCAGAGAATTCTACTGATGCGGATGGGGCAGGGTTATCAACTGACCACTTGTGCGGGGTGGGGGACTGGGATTCTGGCTTGAAGCAGGCCGAGAAAATCCCAAGGGAGGCACTCAAGGCGAGCGCCAGGGCGGCCGAGCGAGCATTCTTGCGGATGCGGCCAAGTGGACAAATTATTAACTATCTATCTTTGAGACAGGGGCCAGCAGAGTCCTTTGTGGGGTTCGTCGACCGCCTCTGCAGGGTGGTCGAAGCGCAGGTTCCGGACGAGGGGCTCAGGAAGGGCATCTTGACTGAGGTGGCCCGGCAGAACGCCAATGAGGCCTGCCGGCAAGCCATCCTCAGTCTGCCTCTCGAGCCAGAACCGACCCTCCAGCACATGGTGGAGGTCTGCGCAAAGAAAGTCATCGTGCCCGCAGAGGACTCCCATGGGACCCCCCGAACGTCATTGAGGAGGGTCTCCTTCGCTGCCCCTGTCACGCCGACGTCCATGCCAGGGTCGCTCCGCAGGACCCATCCACCACCGCCGGGGAGCCGAGATCAACCGCCATGCCATCTGTGCGGCAAGAGAGGGCACTGGGCAAACCAGTGTCCCTTGAAAAATGAGTTTCATAAGTTCCGGAGCCAGCAGGGACAGGGCAATTCCACCCCCAACCCTATCCGAAAAAATTAAGTTCTGAGTGCAGTCCCCCCCTGCGCGAGTATATAAGTTCGGTGGGACCCATTGCAATAACATCAGAGGGGAGGGACAGCTCAAAGGAGGACCCACCTGAGGACCAGACTGGATGCGATGACAACACCGGATGTGACACTTCGCAGGCATCGGCTGGCAAACCAGCCTATATGCGGGAGGATGTGGAGTTCATCTCCCGGGCCTTGCTTGGTCGGGACCCCGACCATCCCAGGCCCATCCTTAACACCACTTCAAATCTCTCCCCATATAGGTTGGCCCTGACCGAGCCTCTTCACTTGACCGACACTGACTGGCGGTTTATTACAGTCAATACCGAGTGCCCGGGGACCTGGAAAAAACTCCACGGTAGGTACATCGTCCTCGGGGACACAAAGTACACGCCACTCAACCTAACAATAGCACCGTGCCTAACACCCGCACACGATGATCAGCTGGTGCTGTGGCTGCACTGTGCTCACCCGCCGCTGTTCCTGCCAAAGGACCAAGTAATAGCTCAAGCGATTCCCATACCTGGGCCTGTCATCCACCCGGAAGACCTGTGGAGGAAGCGCCCTGAGAAGATCTACCACGCGTCCCAGGCCCAGGTGATTGCTAAGGAACGGCCCAAACTTTCATGCTACATGTGGAAAGGCAGTGAGCACAAGTACCTCAATGGGTTACTGGACACCGGGGCAGACGTGACGGTTATCCCCTCGCGGGATTGGCCGTCACGTTGGGAATTGCAAAGCGTGGCTGGACAGATCCAGGGTGTCGGGGGCACCCAATTGGCTAAACAGTCCAAAAACATCGTAAAATTTGAGGGGCCGAATGGACAATCGGCTTATTTACGCCCATTCGTTTTGGACTATATGGAACCCCTGTGGGGGAGGGACCTGATGGCCCAATGGGGGGTCACAATTGACATTCCGACCCCCCAGGTTTTTCGGGCAGCGGTCCCTGAGGAGCGTCCTACCTGAAAGCTCAATTGGCTAACCAATGTTCCGATATGGGTAGAGCAGTGGCCGCTTAACAAACAAAAACTAAAAGCGCTCCAGGAACTCGTGGACGAGCAACTCAACAAAGGGAATATCCAGGAAACTACATCTCCCTGGAATTCCCCGTCTTTGTCCTCAAAAAACTGGGCAAAGACGAGTGGCGGCTCCTCCACGACCTCCGCGCAATAAACAATGTAATTGAAGATATGGGCCCTCTCCAACTGGGGATGCCGTCCCCCACGATGTTACCCCAAAATTATCAATTGGCTGTTATCGACATCAAGAATTGCTTTTTCCAAATTCTCCTTCACCCAGACGATGCCCCACGTTTTGCCTTCTCGGTTCCCTCCATCAACCGAGAAGCCCCGATGAGGAGATACCACTGGAGGGTGCTGCCTCAGGGCATGAAGAACAGCCTGACAATCTGCCAGTGGTATGTCTCCTCATTGCTGTCCCCCATCTGTGCAGCCACCGAGGGCGTGATCATCCAGCACTATATGGATGACATCCTGATTTGTGCCCCCGATGAGGATCTACTTGCACACACGCTTGACCTGACAACCAATGCGTTGGTTGCTGCAGGGTTCGAGCTCCGGCAGGATAAGATTCAGAGGATGCCTCCCTGGAGGTACCTGGGGCTTGAGATTACAAAGTGGACCATTGTTCCGCAAAAATTGGCTATCAAAACCACAATTTGGAACTTATCAGACGTCCAGCAGCTGTGTGGCTCTTTAAATTGGGTGAGACCCTGGTTAGGTATCACCAACGAAGACCTAGCCCCTCTTTTCGATTTATTGAAAGCCGGGGGGAAGAGCCCAGTTCTCCCAGGGAACTCACCCCAGAGGCCAAAGCTGCATTAGAGAAGGTATAGGAGACAATGTCTGCCAGGCAGGCCCACCGGTACCAACCGGGCCTGCCATTCAAATTCATCATCTTAGGCAGACTGCCACACCTCCATGGAATGATATTCCAGTGGGCGAAACCCTTAGGGAAGGCCCAGGACGGGAAGGATCCACTCTTGATCATAGAGTGGGTCTTCTTGAGTCATCAGCAGTCCAAGAGAATGACAAGGCCACAAGAACTGCTGGCAGACCTGATCCGCAAATGAAGATCGCGGATCAGGGAGCTGTCGGGGTGTGACTTTGATTGCATTTACATACCTTTACAATTGGAATTGGGCCACTTTTCAAAAGCTATGTTAGAACACCTCTTGCAAGAAAATGAGGCCTTGCAAGAAAATTTCCTCTGGATAGCTACGCCAGTCAAATTTCCGTTCATCGGCCGGCCCACAAAATTTTTAATTCGGATGTTCAATTTACTCTAACTACAAAGAGGATTCAGAGTAAAAAACCTCTAAAAGCTCTGACAGTTTTTACTGACGCGTCCGGAGGGTCCCACAAGTCAGTAGTGACTTGGAAAGATCCTCAGACTCAGCAGTGGGAGGCAGACGTTGCCGAGGTGGAAGGTTCCCCTCAAGTTGCTGAGTTGGCTGCAGTCGTCAGGTCCTTTGAGAGGTTCTCTGAACCATTCAATCTAGTTACAGATTCGGCATACGTAGCAGGTGTAGTGTCCAGATCGCAAGATGCCATCCTGCAAGAGGTCCCCAACAAAGCCCTATACGAGTTGCTCTTGAAATTAATTAAACTTGTCTCCCACCGAGAGCAACCATTCTATGTAATGCACATCAGGTCACACACCGATCTGCCGGGGTTCTTGGCCGAGGGTAATCGGCGTGCCGATTCCCTCGCTGCCGCCCCTGCGCAGGTCGCCCCGCTCCCTGATGTCTTTAATCAGGCCAAACTTAGCCACCAGTTCCACCACCAGAATGTGCCTGGTCTGGTCCGGCAATTCCATCTAACCCGTGATCAGGCCAAGGCCATTGTGGCCACATGTCCCTCCTGTCGCTCCCTCCAGTTACCATCGATTAGCGCAGGAGCAAACCCTAGGGGGCTCAAGTTGTGCGAGGTGTGGCAGATGGACGTGACGCACGTCCCCTCCTTCGGGAGGCTAAAGTATGTCCATGTCTCCGTGGACACCTTCTCTGGGGCAGTTTTCGCCTCTGCCCACACAGGGGAGAGGGCATCGGATGTTATCAAACACCTCGTCCAGGCCTTCTCTATGCTGGGCGTCCCAAAATTGATAAAAACTGATAATGGCCCAGGTTACACATCCAGGGAGCTTGCTGGCTTCCTGCAGCAATGGGGAATAGAGCATAAGACCGGCATCCCCTATTCCCCATCAGGCCAAGCTGTGGTGGAGCGGACTCACCAGAGTCTTAAGCAAATGCTTAAAAAACAACAACCGACGATGAAGGTTGAGTCCCCCCAGGTCCAACTCGCCAGGGCTTTATTTACTATCAATTTCTTAAATTGCTCTTTTGAGCACTTGAACCCACCAATCGTGCAGCATTTCAACACCAACGAGCAGGCTCGAGTCAGGGAAAAGCCACCAGTGCTCATTAAAGATCCTGAGACCTGGCGGCAGGAGGGGCCCTACGACTTGGTCACCTGGGGACGGGGATACGCTTGCGTGTCCACACCCTCAGGCCTGAGGTGGGTCCCTTCAAAATTCGTCAGGCCGTACGTCCCGCGGCCCCAGTCAAAAATATTGATAGGTCCTCAGGTGGCACACGCCAAGTGGCGGCGAAAGCGCCGGTCCTCCTTAAATCCCCCTACCCGATCCTCCTCCGATCCATCCCTTTCCCTCTTTCCCAAAACCGAAGTGGCCAGCCCCTTTTACTTGGACCTCCCCCTGAACCTTTTGTTTGCTGAGAAGTAATCCCTTTTTCAGTTGTTTTTCAGTTACCCCTCGATCCAGCCATCCCGACATGGATCATCGCTTAATCCCCATCCTTCTCGCCATTCTGTCGATCGTCAGACCCCAAGTCGCCTGGGTCGTGCCTCAGCCGTCGGCCAACGTGTGGACCACATTGGCCAAGTTGTTAGATCAGGACCAATTATGTTTATCTACCACCTCCGCTGCAAACCCTTTCCTCTCCTTCCTCGTGGGGATCCTGTATCCATTAGGTAACCTCCCTTTCACCTTCCCCTCAAACTTTTCCTTGCCTCGAAACCGGACCGGAATCTTCAGTGTCCAGATCTTAAAGAAATCAGACACTTGGAGATCCTGGGTCCATCAATTTGCAATCACTGAAAATGAACCCCAGGAATTACAGCTCCTTGGCTCTTCCCTTGCCTATACCTGTATTCATTTTGTCGTATCCACATCCAATCCCTTTGCCCAGCCCTATGAGGATTTAAGACAATCGATCAAAGAATACACCGCTAAAGAATGGTGCTCCAAATTGATTCAAATCCCCGGTTTCCCTACCCCCGACGATCAACCCCGCCAACTCCCCAAGGGCACCTTCTTGATTTGTGGCAATAGGGCTTGGGCAGGCATCCCCTCTCGTCTAATAGGAGGGCCGTGTACTTTTGGGCAGTTGAGCCTTTTTGCTCCCAACAAAACCCAAATTGCTCATTGGCAAGACCAAAATCAGACAGGTCGATTGGCACGATCTAAAAGAGACACTTCAATCACTGATTGGGACGAAAATTGTAATGATGATGTAGTTCATTGGGCAAAGGCGACAAGTGTTGTAACTACTTTATCTGTACCATGGGCAGCTATCGCTCACTCGTTCCGGGAGTTGTTGCGCCTGGAGTGTTGGGTTGCTAAAAGAGCAAATCTTACATCAGCTGCCATAGCCGACCTCCTGTCAGACTAGAAAATAACGAGGCAGGCTACCCTACAAAATTGCACAGCAATCGATTTTCTTTTACTTTTACATAATCATAAATGTGAAGAATTTGAAGGTGTGTGTTGCATGAATTTAAGTTCAAAGGCTGAGGACGTCCGGGCAACCCTAGACAAGATGAAAGATATGATGCACCATCTGAGGAAACAAACATCGGACTGGTTGGGGTCCCTCTTTGAAGGATGGGGACTGGACGGCTGGGTCCAATCAATTGTTAAGACCGGAATTTATGTTGTTTTAGCCCTTGTTGTTTTCATTATCGGTTTTAGTATTATAAAAGGTTTAGTTATGAAGGCTATCAACACCACCATACACGTCAACCACGCAGTCCTGGCCACGCCGGAAGAGAGAGAACCATTGAATCAAGGAGAAGAACAGGAAGAGGGAGAAGTTTGGTTTGAAGATGAGGCCCAGGACTGCGAATCCCCCGTTTAAAGACTTTACGTTTATGGACTATTTCGGTTTTCTTCATTTCTTTTCATTTAAAACAAAAAAGGGGGAGATGTGGTGGTGTGTTTTTGTGCTTCTTAAGTTATATGATGTATTCTTATTTAATGTTGTAATGGTTTGTTCCGGTTTCCCCTATTATGTATTGGTCCCTCCCAGACCTTCTCGCCTTGCACCCTGTTCCCACCTTTCCAGTAGATGTCAATCCTCCCTAAAGTGCCTAGTCATTCCCCTTACCCCTCCCAGGTGCCTTGTCTGTCACTCGGTGTTCCTTCCCCTACATCTAGCAGCTTCCATCCAGGGCATCGAGTGATTGGACGAGGGCCTGGGGCCACTCCCTTACCCTTTCCCAATTAGATGTTCCCCTTGTCCCTCATGCCCTAAGCCATCCCCTGCTGGCTCACTATTGGTTTGTTGTATCCCCTCCCACACCATATTTAAACTGTTGCTTCTCGTTGTTCGGGACTCTTTCTGGCGAGCACCCGTCCTGTTGAGGTTAAGCTTTGGAGTTCCCCGTCTGTTAATAAACCAAAGCTGCTTAGCCAGAGAGAGTCTCCTCTTCATTTGCTGTGGGTATCGTCCCGTGTCCACGCAAAGCCAACGAGGGTGCCTGCTAAAGCCACTCGGTGGTCCAGCGGCAGGCATCCTGATTTGCCTGCCTCGCCTACGGCAGGAGCTAGCCGAGGAACAGCTCCATCGGGAGTAGGACTATTTGGGAGCGAGGCACGCGGCAGACAAGCTCTAGAGGAACTATTAAGACAGTTCCAACCAGTAGGAGATACCCAAATCCCACAGTATGTTGATGATTTATTGGTGTCAGGAGAACAGAGGGAACAAGTTCAAGAAACAACAGTAAAATTATTTTACTTCTTGGAGGAGAAAGATTTAAAGGTGTCAAAGAAGGAACTCCAAGTTGTAGAACCAGAAGTAAAATATTTAGGTCATGTGACTGGGAAAGGGTACAAGAAACTAGAAGCAGAACAAATTTGAGGGACCCTCTCACTACCAGCACCAAAAACAAAAAGAGATGTACAGAAATTACTAGGGCTGGTTGGGTATTTTAAGTTATGGATAGATGGGCATACCAAATTAGTTAAATTCCTCTATGATAAAGTAGTAGAAGAAGAACCTTTAAATTGGAGTGAAGAAGATGGACAGAAATTGAAAGAGTTAAATGAAAAGTTAATGATAGCCCCGGTTTTAAGTTTACCTGACTTAGATAAATCTTTCAAGTTGTTTATAAATACAGAAGAAGGAATTGCATGTGGGATACTAGTCCAAAACTGATGTGGGGATAGGAAACTTGTTGCCTATGTGTCAAAGTTATTAGACCCCGTAGTTAGGGGGTGGCCAATGTGTTTACAATCAGTAGCTGCAACCTTAGCATTAGTGTAAGAGAGTTGCAAATGAACATTTGGAAGAAAAATTAAGTGGTCTAGTCCTCATGACTTGAAAACCATACTGAGAAAAAGGGCCAGTCAGTGGATTACAGATAGCAGGTTATTGAAATATGAATTGATATTAACTAATATTGAAAATTTAGAATTAACCACAACAAAAATTCAGAATCTGGCACAATTCTTATATGGAGAACACAATGAGAATCTGGAACATTGTTGCTTGGAGATGATACTTGCAGACCAAAGTGAGAGAGGATTTACAAGAGCAGCCATTACCGGAAGGGGAAATGTTGTTTGTTGATGGTTCTTCCAGAGTGATTGAGGGAAAGAGAATGCCAGGGTATGCAGTAATAGACGGCAAGAATATGGAGATTATAGATAAAGAGAAACTCCCAATGAAATGATCTGCACAATGCTGTGAGATTTATGCTTTATTGAAAGGATTACAGTGGTTGAGATATAAAAAGGGAACTATTTACAATGACTTCAAATATGCCTGTGGGGTGGTAGATACGTTTGGTAAAATCTGGGAAGAAAGGAGATTCATAAATTCAAAAGGCAAAACCTTGGTCCATGAGAAATTAATAAAAGAAATATTAGAGGCTTTGAAAGACCCCTTAGAGATTGCAATGGTACACATAAATGTGTATCAGAGAAGGATCTCTATGGAAGTACAGGGAAACAACTTAACAGATCAGGTAGCTAAAGAAGATGCCTCAGAAAAGGATAAGTAGATCCTGCAGTTGGTAGACTTGGATGACAAAGATAATGAGGAGATCCCAGCCTTTAGTGAACAGGCAAGGAAAAGAAAGAATTACAAAATCATGGAGGAACCAAAGATGAAAAGGGAAAGTGGACAATGCCAGATGGGAGCCAAGTGTTAAATAAAGCTTTAACCAGGAAAATTTTAGAAAGCCTTCATGCTTCGACACATTGGGGAATGCAGGCTCTTTGCAACCATTTCATCCAAATGTATGTATGCATTGGGATATTTGAAATTGCTAAAATGGTAATGAGAGACTTGTATGATTTGTCAGAGAATAAATAGAAAAGTGATGAGAAAAACACCTCTGGGTGGAAGGGAGCTAGCGTGGAGGCCCTTCCAGAATGTTCAGGTAGACTTTGCAGAACTTCCCCCAGTCCAAAGGTTCAAGTATTTACTAGTGATAATAGATAATTTAACCCATTGGGTCGAAGCGTTTCTACAAGGGCTATGGCAGGAGTAGTTAGTAAGACTCTACTTGAGCAAACAATACCAAGGTATGCAATTGTGAATACTATTGATTCAGATAAAAGGCCACACTTCACAGCCAAAGTTCTATACCAGGTGGCTAAAACATTGGAAATCATGTGGAAATTCCACACCCCGTGGAGACCCCAATGCTCTGGGAGAGTGGAAAGAATGAACCAAACTCTAAAAGAAACATTCACAAAGTTAGTAGAAGAAACTAAGATGAACTGGTTAAAGTGTCTCCCATTGGCATTAATGAGGATAAGAACAAAACCAAGAGGTGATATAGGCATTTCCCCCTGTGAAACAATGTTTGGATTACCATTTCTCACCACCTCAGATTGTGTGGGGACTCATGGCAGAGGCCTGGAACTCCATCGTCAAGCTTCAGGGGTCTTGCTGAGTCTTCCTGCTTGTCTTTGCAGCAAGCCCATTGATACAAGCCCAGCCTGCCCTTCCAACTGACTATCCTGGATAAGGCTCTGCAAAGCTCTATATGTTATCAGTTACCTAAATTGTTCGTCTTCAGAGCCTGACCCCCTGTATTAAAGTACTTCTCCAATCTGACCCCAGCTAAGCTCACCAAGAAGCTGCTGGTGCTGATTAAGGACCCCTGTGGAGTTGTGGTTTATGTTTTATTGTATTTCCAGTCTGTAATGGTTTATTCCTATGTAGCCCCTATATTCCCTTTGGTTTCTCCCTGAGTTTTCCTGCCTTCCCTTATGTGTCTATCAACTCCAAAACTGCTTAGTCATTCCCCTGTCCCCTCCCAGGTGCCTCGCCCGTCACTTGGCGTCCCATCCCATCTATCTGGAAGGTTCCACAAAGGGCGTCGGG
Source organism: Chloebia gouldiae (assembly GCA_003676055.1). Classification (NCBI taxonomy): domain Eukaryota; kingdom Metazoa; phylum Chordata; class Aves; order Passeriformes; family Passeridae; genus Chloebia; species Chloebia gouldiae. The sequence goes on along the minus strand of QUSF01000044.1, from coordinate 7,724 downwards.
TGATCAGATGAGGGCCTGGGTTCCCTCCCCTGTCTCTCCCTAACTGGCTACTTTAAATGTCTATCCCTGAGAGAGCCACACCTTTACTTTTCCCTATTGGCTGGTTGAGTTTCTCCTTCCTCTCTAGAAAGGTTGCTGTTTTGCTGCACCCCTTTGCTGTCTCTTGCTGGAGCTACTTCAGTTTGGTTGGCTTCTGGGGTTTTCCCTCTGAGCCCAAATAAATTTGGATTTATCCCCGCGAGAGAGTTGCATCCTCATTGCTGCCGGGATCTGCCGCCATTTGAACCCACAAAGGCACTCCCTAAAGCCTGCAAGGCTCCAGCGGGGAGTGCCTCTTGCTGCCCGTCCGCCCGTGGTGGAGCTAGCCGGGGCTGGTCAGTGGTCATCTGCAGCCGAGTGGGGGTAGAGCGCAGCAGACCCCGAATCACAGCACACATCTGGGCCTTTCCCATTGATTAACTGGGGGAGAGAATATGTCTGTGTGTCCACACCATCTGGACACAAATGGCTCACAAGGAAAAACATAAAACCATACCTGGGCCCTGCAAACACTACTCCTACGACAGACCACTCACTATCTGCTGACACCCATACAAATTCTCAAGATGAACAGTTAGCTACAGCCTGGAGATGGAGACACTGGCAAAAACGACCACTGTGGAGACCCAATCGTCCTGCCACCAGCTCTCAGCCCAGACCAAATTCTGCACCAAACCAAACACAATGGAGCTGCTACCTTCCAACAACAGACAATAAGCAAAGCTCCTAAAACTCCTCTCCCCTTCCTTATTCTTCTCCCATTCCTCCTACTTGCCTTCCTCAAAAACTCCACCACTTACTGCGTACCCCAACACTTTCCCCATGAAACCAGTATTTACCTTCCCCATGCAAACCTCTACTTAAAATGCTGCTACTGCACCTTAATGCTGCCGCTGCCAGTGCCCGATCATGCGTCCCCATTGTGCAAAATTATCCCACTGGCAAACCACTACCTCAAAAAACTGTTACTTTTTTCACCATTATAAACCAAATATCTGTCCCCTTTTCACAATCTTTAGAAAAAGTGAGGGAGAGAAAGCAGAAGAAAATGACCCCCCTCCAAAACTAACATTTTATCATTTAAACACCCCTTCACAGAAGCATCAACTCTTCATGAAGATGTGGAGTAAAGCTCCCTTAGACTTCCTACTCTTCTGGATGCTCCTGAGACCATTGGTGGTGGATGCCTGTGTAGTAGCACAGCCCAAAGAGAACATTTAGATGACACTTCTGAAGACTCTTCAACCAAACAACATGTGTCCATGTCACTTGTCCATGGACAGTGCCACCAATTCCTCAGGCAATGTCTGACAGGGATTCCTTTGAAGCCCAATGAATACCCCGTCACAGGGAAGAAGCCCAACCTGGTGGACACTTGGGACAAGTGGATGAGGATTTTGCCCCATGCACCAGACAAACCCCAAGAATTAGAGCTTCTGGGGTCTTCCAAGGCCAGCTACTATGTTAAATTCTATTATAGACCATCAGGTAAAGCATGGCCTGCCTCCAAATACCAAAAATCAATCCACATAAAAGACATGTCACTTACTAACAAGATCTACAACTCAGTTAACTGGTGCAATTATACCAGCAACACGCTATCCGTTTCCTCTCATCATCCCAGTGTGCTACCCCAGGGTTTGTTTTTGATTTATGAAGAGAGGGTGTAGGGAGGAATCCCCTTCCATCTGCAGGGAGGTCCTTGTATGCTTGGCCACCCTCACCCCAAACTCAACACTAATACAGGTTTGGCAGAAAAAGAATAAATTGGCCCACCAAAAAAAAAGAGCTTACTCAATTAGATGAAAATTGCCAAATTGTTGATTGGCCATATACAAAGAGGGTAGTGATGTCCATTTTCCCACCCTGGGTTGCCGCTGCACTAAAAATGTAGGAGAAGGAGTGATGGGTGCTACTGCCTATTATCTGTTCCAAACAAACCTCTCCTGTAGAAAAGCAGGTTGAGTTAACCTTCAGGCAACACAGTCTGACCCTCACACTACACTCACCACAGCTGGCTCAGTGAGAGGCAAGAAAGGCTCTTTTTGCCAGGTTTTATTCCAGCGAGATCACATGAGGCTAAAGGGAACCTAGCAAGAAAGAGAACCACCATGGGCTGCAGGCAGCTTAAGAAGGGGAAGCGCTGGGGGACAGAGCTAAGGGCTGGGCAGAGGGGACTGGTCTCCAAGGGAAAGGGCGAAGCCACCAGGGGTATCCAAGCAATGAGGGAACAGGGAAAGGAGAAACCTGGGGAAGTCCATGGGGGAGCATGTCTTTTCCCACCAGGAGGACTACTGTATGGTAGTTAGTCACTGCCATCGCCAGGGCAGAGAACTTGGGAATTGATTGGGAGCAGAGAGTTCATGGGATGCTACATGCCAAAGTGCTGGCTTGGTAAGCAGGCCAATATAACATCTGCCGTATTGTGACCTCCTGTCAGATGAGGAAACTATGAGGCAAGCCACACTCCAAAACAGAATTGCAATTGACTTTCTCCTTCTAGTCCATGGACAATGCTCCGAAGATTTTGAGGGGTGTTGCTGCTTCAACTTATTCAGCCACAATGAAGGCATCCACACTCCAATCCAGAAGATCTAAAATCTAGTCCAGGAACTTAAGCCTGAGAGAGACCCTCAATGGTTGGAAAATCTCTTTAGACATTGGGGACTCAACGGGTGGGTTGGTTCCCTCCTAAAAAATAGGTTTTGGGTCCTTCTATGTGTTTCTATTTTTCTATGCATGTTCAGCTGTTTTAAGAAGTTACTCACAAGGTCTCTGAGGGAAGCTTTTATACTGAATAAAGAAGGGGGAGTTGTGGGGACCAGAGATCCTGTAAAAGAAAAGCTTGTTACACTCCCCTGGTGGGCCAGCCACTGAGATACCGACTTTCTAGTTAGGGTGAGCAAATACCACCCTTGGAGGCCTTTGTGTTTCTCTGTTAATCCCTTGTTAACCATTGGTCTTCCCCTTGTCCCCAGCCTCTGAACCCTTACCCCAATGGTTACCGGTCTTGTTCCACCCCGGGCTTTCCCTATATAAACCCCTGTTTTTCCCCGCTTCAGGGAGCTTCTGTCCCTGGCTCCCTTTGTGGAGGGCCCTGCTCTTAATAAAGACTACTACTCTGTGGAATGCCATGCAGAGCTCCAGTCTCTTTTCTCAGTGTCACCTGAAGAAGGAAGCCAAAGCTGAACATCACATGCCAGGCTGGGAGAAGGATATGCCAGTGCCTCTGAGCCATCCTTAAGATGCTCTTCAGGAAGGTCACGGCATTCTTACCACCCCCCGCCCCCCCACTGCCCTGGCAGACCTGTGCCAGGCAATCCCATCCAGAGTCCAGAGAGAAACAAAAGAGTGCCTGTGTGTGTTCATTCCCTCTTTTACAAGGGACCCAGCACATCATCCCATCCATGAACCCAGGGCAAAACACATAGGTTCTGTTCTGTGGATTTTTGGGTCTTAAAAACACAGTGACACAGACTGAATGTATGGACATATAAGAAATATAATAAATACATAAATATATCTATATAAACCACCTAGGTCACCTAGAACATCTGTGAAAAGGCGCCATCAGACAAATGGCACCTGCAAGAGGCAGGAAGAGTTGGGGGGGCGGCATCCATAGTTTCGTACAGTTGGGCAAGCTTTGCCACAGAAATCTCCAGTGACAGGCAGCAACTGTGGTTGAACTTGTTTGCTTGGGCTCTCTTGATACGTCCTTGGCAATCTCCTCATTCTGCTTCGCCTTTAATTTTGCTATAATCTTTACTGTCCTAAAAAGAGTAAGTGCTGGATTCCGTTGATGCTTCTTTGTCTCCCTGAATCCTCCTGTAGAAATAGATTTCCGAGAAGAGTCCTCAGATGTGAGATAAAAGCACAGTCAAAGGACTGCATGGTGGAGGTTTCTGCAGAGCACTGCCAGCAGCTCTCTTGGCACTCCAGCAAACATTTAATTACACGCACCAGCAATAAATAACTCAAGGGAAAGGCCAACTCACTTGTCTCTCTTCAGCAGCTGGTACATGATTATGTACCCAACCACTGCTGCAAGCAGCAGCAGAGCCGAAACTGCTACAGACACTAGAATGTAGTTCTTACTAAATTCCAACTGTCTAGCAGTCTCAACTTTTTGCCCAGCAGCTGACCCTGGCAGGAGAAAAGACAATGCAAGAGACAATGTTTGCACTAGGGATAATGCCACAGTGTGGTTCAGATGCCCAAGGATTATTGTTTTCAGAAATCTGTTCCTCTGGCTCTGGTGTCTCAGCACCCGGGTACAAGAGGGATCCCATAAATTCTCATGGAGAAGAGCCCAGTGTGTGCCAGGGAGCAGCTGCACCAGCACAGTTCCCATTTCCTTCCAAGCTGCAGGCCAGGCCTGTGCGCTGGGAAACTGCAGTTCATCCCTGGAGAGCACCGCAGGGATATAACAGAAATGCTGCTCTTCTTGAGAGACACCATCCCAAGCACTCACTGCCCATGTGTCTCTCATGCTGAGCAGGTGTTCGGGTATCCATTACTCCTTCTGTTTCTTCATCTGAACCTGGCACGCTGTTACTTTCTCCCATAGGATAGATCTCCTTCTGCACAACCTCATGATCTGTCTCTTTAGAAAGAACATGAGATATAAATAGAAGTCACTGTCCCTTAGCAAGAGCACAGTACCATGACATTTGGTAAGTGACGGTGGGCATCCCACTGTCCCCAAAGACAAGAGGAATCCACAGCTAGATTTTCTGCAATGCAACAAGAAATGCAGACCCAAACCACCCAAGATTTAATCAACCCACAGAAGGAATCCCTTCATCTAAAGCCTCATGCTTTAAGGGCAGCTTCAACCCATCCCCGACTATTAGGTCTGCCTCCATGCTGTGCTGAGTGTGAGGTGAACACAAATTCAGCGCAGGCTTTTTCCCCACATCTGGATGCCAATGTCCACACACAGCAGCTCTGGCCACTAATGCTACAAGTGCAGCAGTAGCTGGAGATAACCCTGGCAATCTGCACTGTGCTGGCCCATTTCTATGGCTCACTCCAGGAGGTGTGAAATGGAGTGTCCCTGCAGCAAGACTCTGACTGAGCGCTTCTGGCTGTCCAGGATACATCACATCCCTCCAGCAACCAAAAGCTCAGCTTCCCAGGTCCCAGGGTTAACAGAGTGGGAGATACTAACCAGATGCAGTTTTCACCAATGCTCTTAGAAGCCCCTCTGGAACCACAGGTATCTTCTGGGAATCCTTCCCTATGATAGATTTATAAAAGATCATTGACATATGAAGGTAAATTTCCCATGGATTGCACAAGGAAGAGGAGTCTATTCAATGAAGTCAAATACAGACTGGCTACTCACGCTTAAGGTACCAGCTTGGAATCAGCATGGAATCTGCTTGAGGAGCTGGAGGAGAACGCTCTCTGGCCTGAACTACAACCAAATATGCACAAAAGGTTAGCATCACATGCACTGCCCTCATGCTCACACCTCAAGGCCTGGATGTGGAAGGTACTGAAAGGGCACACAGAGGCAGATATGTATTCTCCCAGCTGCAGGGGGGTCTGGCTGCCCTTGGGACACTTGAGAGCTGGCAACTCTCACATGAAGTGAAAAGCCATGGCATGCTCACACTACCTGTGGGGGCCTCAGCCCTGGAGCCTGGCCAGGAGGCTGGATAACCAGAGCTGAGTGATAGATAATCAGAGGTGAGTGAAGATAATAAGAGCTGAGTGATGATAACCAGTGCTGAGTGATGGATAACCGGTTCTGAGTGGTGGACAACCATTGCTGAGTGATGGATAACTATTGCTGAGTGATGGATAACCAGAACTGGTTGATGGATAACGCATGCTGAGGTTCTGGACCTGAACTGCCCCTTCCCACCTCCTTGCTCCTTAGCAACCTCTCTCCATGCTGCACCCTAAAGCAGATGCAGCCACTCACACCTCCCCTGGTGTGTCTGCCCCACTGCCCACACCATGGTGGCTTCCTGGCTCAGCCAGCCCTAGTCCTGGCCCCACTGCCGCCAGCCAGGGCCATGTGCTGGCCCCTGCCTGCCTACCTGCTCCCTGCCCAGGTGTTGGAGCACTCTGGGCATTCTGGGCTTGCAGGACCAGAAGAAAGAGGAGCAGGAGGAAGTGGCACAGGACCATGATTCTGCTGCTCCTGCTGCTACTGCTGCTGCTGCTGCAATGTTGCCCAGAGCGAGCACTGAAAAGCACAGTGGGGCTCTAGAACCTCACATCTGTGAGGTCATGACAGAGTGTTGTATTGAAGTTACAATTCCCTATGGTTCATTCCTGTACTCCCCTAATGTAACAGTTCTGCTCCTGTTGCCTCTTCCCCTCCTCTCTGTCAATCTTGTTGCTCCTACATCCAGTTCTCCCAAAGAGTACTTAGTCATCCCCCCAACTTTACCCCAGTGTCCTGTCCGTCACTCGATCACCTGTCCCACCAATGCAGAAACTTCTACTAGGGGCATCAAGTGATAGGCTAGGGCACAGGGCTCCCTCCCCTGAAGTACCCTCATTTGTCCCCTTGATTGTCTGTATTCCTGATCCCCACACCCCTGAACATTCCCACTGATGGGTAGGTGATCCCCTCCTATGCTTCAACCCCCCCATTTGTATTGCATTACACAGCCCAGTTTGGGGCTTCTGTCAGCTGGTTCCCTTGGGTTGTAGATCTCCTGGGAGCTCTCCTCAATAAACTTAGACTTAACCCCCAACTGGAGTCGAGTCCTTATTTTCACCACCATTGCAAGTGTCTCACCATTTAAGGCCAAAAGCCTTAGCTGCCCTTCCTACCCCCCGAGGAACGGGAGAGTATCCCCCACCGACTGCTGTGCTGGAGTGAGCCAGGAACCTCTGAACAGACACAAGGAGTGGCACAGAGTTAACGGAGTTGCATCTTGTAAACTCATATCACAATTTGGCCTTGCACCCCTCTTCCAGTGCTCCACAGTACACATCCACATTGGCTGGGTATTCTTGGACTGCCCCTCTGTTCAATTTCCTCATTCTGCAAAAGCCTCGAAGGAGCACAGGTAGAGAAGGTGGATGTATGCTGGGAAGCAGCTCTTTGAATAGGAATGCAGAAGCACTTTGCATTCAGAAATCCCAGAAATCCCTATCAAAAGCTGTGTATGAAGGCTCTTATAAAAAATACAAGTTCAAGTGATTTTCTTTGATACTAGTTTTAGTCCAGCATCATTCTGGCAACAAATCTGCATTTCCCAATACTTCTGCAATGTTAGAGTCAGTCCCTCAGGGTGTTCCAAGGTCTGGCAATTGTCCATATATATCTTGTTGTACCTTCCCTGCTCCTGACCTTTTGTGGTTAACTCTGTACTGTCCTCGGCTTCCCCCTTTGTTATTTTCTCCTTCTTAAAGTCTTCTGTTTCAACTAACCCAGTCAGGTCTGTTCTTCTACATAGACACTGCTCTCAGCTGACACCATCATGGTGTCGCAGAAGCCAAAGCCAGGACACTGCTACATTTTCATGACTTTTGTAGGCAGCACTGCTTTCCTCTCTACTTCCATTCCTGCTTAAAGGTCTCTCAAGAGCCCTGGTAAATCCTGAACAAAGATTATTTTTCTCTTGGTGGCAGATGTAGCCCACGTGCCAGCATCAGGCATGGTGTCCAGTAGAGTAACCCACAGTCAAACCGCCACACTCCTGCTGGGCACACCA